>JAWZYU010000008.1:18633914-18958914 GCA_038380435.1 Ryuthela nishihirai
CCCAGCTGCTTACAAACAGCCTCAAGGAGCAGATGACAAGTATATCACGAAGATGGCAAGTACGTCACCAGTATACAATTTAGATCTTTTCAACTATCAAGAGGTATCAGTTTAATGTCAATATCAATGGCGTCTGTTTCTTGAGGCTATGAGCAGGTGGGACAAATGCCTTCATGAGACAAATTATGTACTGCAGGTAGGAAAGTTCATAACATCAATTAGAGGAGATCTTGATCAGCAGTTGGTAGCTCAGCGATCAGAGTGTCTGACATGTTATCAGGAGGTCATGGGTTCATATCACACCCAGCTCAAGACAGTATTTCCTCTAAAATTGATATCGACATTAAACTAAAAGTGATACCTTTCTTGACAGCTAAAATAACTGTAGCACCAATTGTCAAGCTACTTTCAATGTTATTTAACACCAAGCCAATAAATATTGGATGTAAACTAAAATGGTTACATGCTTTATTTAACCATAAAGGTAATTAGTTCACCTATTCTAGTCAGGGTGAATGAAGGTAGGGTGGTGCCCACTACACAACGAAGCATTTCTTGATGTTCTCATTGGCTAGTTTTGACGTCATGGGGAGATTTGATAATAAATAAATCTCATAACAAGTGTGCATAACCTAGTTTTCCATTCACAGGAAAAGTGAAATATTTTAATTTTGTTTAACTGTTTGAGGTCTATGTAGCTATGAGAGAAGTATTTATTTTCATGGATATACACTAAGCAACCACTTTATTAAACACAGTTTCATGTTATATATTAGTAACTGAGATACAGCTCAGTAACTTCTTAAATAAGCTTTTATGAAAAAATCTGAATACAAATAATTTAAAGGTTTCAATCAAATCTATTTTAACTTCAATTTTCAACAATATTAATTTTTTATTTACAGAGTTACGGAAAGTTCGCTTGACGTTATGTTAATTTTTGCTAATTTTGTACTATTTTTTGCAGAATGACCTAACTTGTGAAATATTTCAGCATCTATAACTCTAAATGCTGAAAGAACAGTGTTGGAAATCGAGATTTAAATAGACTTGGGTGCTTTAAATTTTCTTTGGTCACATTTTTTCATAAAAGGCTTATTTAAAAAGTTAGATTTCTGCATGCGAGTTATTGATGTAACATGGAATTACTTAATAAAGTGGCACTTTCAGTGTATTTTGGTATTATTTTATACTACATGCACTTCATATCGAATTACTACAGAATTTGTATTGGATAATTCTGAGCAATTATTTTGTTACAATTTATCTTATTTCTTTTCCCTTTCCAAAAAGAATATTTAAACTCATGGGGGCATAAAGAGTTTTTAATTTACTAAGAAACTTTTCTCAGAAGTTATGCAATGAAACAGCTTTGCATTTTCCCCCCACCTTTTTGAATTTCGTGAATTGATTTCGTTGTTCTAAAACTAAGGTGCACTAAGGTATATTGTATTATTCTGATGTATCAAATTTGATTCCACTTTTTTTACAATGTAAATTCCACTTTTTTTGTTTCGATCTTAATCTTGCTTGCAAAATAGAAATTTCCCCCATGGCTTTACCTAGTTTTTCAATAATAGTTTGCAACTGATGCTCTAATTGTTAAATGCATTGTGTACTCTGACTTTGATGCATTGACAATAAATATCTATTCTCTTGATCAGTGCACTGTAAGCTGAAGTATTTAAATTATCAGTTGGCAGTGATAATGCTACTTTTTAGTAGACATGTTGTAGTTTTCAGGGTCATCGATTTATTTTGCCAACCTGTTTTTTCTCCTGAGAATTGTGGGGCGGGGGTGGCTCAGTCGGTAGCGCGCCAGGCTTGTAATCTGTAGTTCCCAGGTTTGAGTCCCAGCTGGGTCAGCGTTGAGATTTATCTCCGCAAAATTCCACGCCCTGCCCGAGGTCAGTAGGGGACACCAATGGGCTTGGAAATGCCACCATCCGTCGGATGGGATGTTAAGCTGTGGTCCCGTGTGTGGGAGAGCCATACCCTGTGCACGTTAAAGAACATGCTGGATGGCCTTGACGGGAGGCTACCATCTGTCTCCCAACAGCTGTTCCAGTGGGTCCCCTCCCCCAACCTTCTCTGAGCCTTCGGGGTCCACGTGACCTGTCCATTTAGCCCATGGTGTGCAAAAAAGTGCCGCTCAGAGGTAAAACAACCCAACCCTGAGAATTGTTTGCTCTGGGTAGAAGATGTAACCAAGGCTGAATTTTCATTCAGCAGGTTTATGTCTGGAATAGATTTATCCTGAAAGTTTACATTTAACAGGGATTCCTAAGAGTTTGTTTCGTAGGTCACGATTGTAACAGGCATCTCGAAAATGCTTACTACATATCTTAGTATGTTGCACATCGAATTTGTGTTGACAGTGACACTGTATCATACACTGCTTACTAGTTTTCTTCTGATGGGAATGGATATGAAACCTTGCTTTTCTTATTCTTTGAAATATAATTCATTGACTTTGCTATTGCACAATTGGGCATAATCTAAAAACAAAAATTGCCTGAAAGACTTCACAGAGGGAAATATCCACCAAGCCAAGAAAAAAGAGACACAAAAGAACTGAGGATTATGTAAACCCTTTATCTCAGCTCTCCCGTTGTGATATAACATCATCTAAGTTGCACTAGAATGACCTTGACAAAACAGCATTTTGATGCCACCTGCATATACCTGCCCTGTATTCTAGTTACAAAATAGATTGACTATACAATTTCAGCATTTAGATCTGTATATGGGTAATGTCTTATGTTATACCATTGGCTTAGTTACAAATCATTGCTAAGTTGTTTGCTTATATGTAAGACTGTTTGCTTTGTTAATGCAAAGATAGTTGCCTTGTGGTACAATTGCTGATATGCTAGTATGATAGCTAAATGTATATTAATGCAGCTGACTTCTGGTTCAAACCTCAACTACTCATAATGAGGTAGTATATCTACTTATATACAGTGTTAACTGTTGAACTATTTAACTTATACATTGAGGATATTAGTCATTTTCTTATGATAAATATTTTAACTTTTAATTGTTGCCAAAGTGCTCTCAGATGTGTGTCGGATGGGACATTAAGCCGTGGCCCCGTGTGCGGGAGAGCCATACCCTGTGCATGTTAAAGAACACACTGGATAGCCTTGACAGGAGGCTGTCTCCTAACAGCTGTTCCAGTGGGTCCCCTCCCCCAACCTTCTCTGAGCTTTCGGGGTCCTTGTGACCTGGCCATTTAGCCCATGGTGTGCAAAAAAGTGCCACTTGAAAGTAAAACAACGGGGCGGGGGGTGGCTCAGTAGGTAGCTCGCCAGGCTCGTAATCTGTAGTTCCCAGGTTCGAGTCCCAGCTGGGTCGGTGTTGAGATTTATCTCCGCAAAATTCCCCACCCTGCCCACGGTCAGTAGGGGACACCGATGGGCTTTGAAAGGCCGCCGTCCGTCGGATGGGACGCTAAGCCATGGCCCCGTGTGCGGTAGAGACATACCCTGTGCACGTTAAAGAACACACTAGATGGCCTTGATGGGAGGCTACCATCTGTCTCCCAACAGCTGTTCCAGTGGGTCCCCTCCCCCAACCTTCTCTGAGCCTTCAGGGTCCATGTGTCCTGGCCATTTAGCCCATGGTGTGCAAAAAAGTGCCGCTCAGAGGTAAAACAACCCAAAGCTCTCGGACGTGCAGCCTTGTTGGTATATTTTAAAGCATCTGTAGTCAGTGAGGTGTGTTGGACATTTAATGAAGAAACTAAGAGCACAACTGATGTTCCTTACTAAAAAATACTTTTTTAATGATCAAAGAAAATTTTTGAAGTATTCAAAAATAAGGACTTTTTTGTAGCAAAAAAGAGTAATTTTTACTATTTAACCCATTTCTTGTTACAAAGTTTTTGTTTGCTGATTTTGATAAGCTATCAAATTCTGCACTTAGCAATCATCCCGAGTATGTTTAATATATTTTTTGCTATGAAATAGATTTTCACAAAATCAAAATTCAAGGAGTGTGGAGAAACACTAGCATTAATTACATGGATGGCAGTAGTTAAGGGTTGAAATTTACAAGACATGTTGAAATGACACAAATAGCTGCCAGCTAGATTAGTCTTTTTTACATGAAGTACATCATCTTCAAAATAAGAAGTGACTGCACTTTATATTATGCAAACTTTGTGAATGTTTCCTATATTACACTAACACTAATAAATTATGACTTTGAGTAGTTAAAGTTTTAATGTGTTCATTAGCAGCCAAAAGTAGGTTTTGCTCTAAATTCTAGTGATTATGGTTATTAATTTAAGCCATAGTGAGAGATCATAAAACTTAGCTTAGTTCAATGTGTATTAATGTATGTTAAGAAAAAGTAGATTTTTTTTAAACCATTAAATGCAACAGATTACATCGAATTTAGTGCATTGGTTAGTGTAGCTTATTAAGTCTTCAATAGTACATTGAATTTTTGTAATGTGTAATATGTTTATTAATATCAAATATAATTATAATTTGAACTGCCACAACTGAAACGTAACATTTGAGTTATTGTGACTCTTAGTGTAAGTTTGAAAAAATTAAAGCCCAAAGCAATTATACTTAATGACAAATTGCCAAAACTACAGAATTATCAGCAAAAGTTTATTACCAATACAAAGTGTTGACAACTGTATACGTGGCCTATGCCACAGTTGATTAGGTTGATGTGTAATATTAACGTTATTAATAACACATAAAATTTCACATACTGCATATTTATAGTGTACTATATTTGTTAGTATAAGGTTTAGGTTAAAATATCTTTATCTTAAACGTGCTTTGAGTATTGATATTTTTAATCTTAAAGCATCATGTAACAAAAAAAAAAGTAACATTAGTATAAATTAGGGCAAGAGAAAAAAAGTATGTAGAAACTAGATTGAATTTTATTTGTGAAACAGTATTTTTTAAATTTTGTCTACATGCATTGAAATTATCACTATGCAGTTCCCCTAAAATTTGTATAGTTTTATAGTCTAGTCACTTTAACCTGGGAGTGGTAACTTATCAGTTCACTGATGCATTGTCAATTTTTTAGTGGTGCTGTTAATGTTTTAAACTGCAGAAGGTTCTCTTATTCAACCAACAGCTGGTGGGATAGCAGGATTTTTTGCATCCTAAAGTATGTCAGAAAATCATCAGGTTTCCACTTCTAAGTTAACAATGTATTGATTTCTATATTACTAATTTAGACATGGTCATTTCGATGCTTTACATATTTTAACTGCGCACAAAGTGGATTGCTATTATAGAGTCAGAAATGTGGTAAAAAATTTTTTTTGAAAGTTGTATGCTACATTCATTGAAGTATTTGGTTAATTTAGTTTCATGAAGATATTATTAAAATAAAAATAAAAAAAATGTGTGATTGTAAAACCGGGTTTAACTTTTGTGCAAAAAATAATGTGCAACTTTAGTTAGTGTGTCCTAAAGAGGTTTTTAAAGCTGCATTGCTGTTTTAAGGTTTTCTATACAGCCAGGAACCCAAATTGTGTTTACACATGCATATAGCAAAAAATATAGTTGTCACTGCTGTTGTTCATCATTAAAACCAATAGAGCTTCTGTAGATTTTCAACTACAAAATTTGGGGGTGGAACTGCATTGATATTGTTCCTAATTCTAGTAGAATCCCATATCAGAAAATATAAACTCAAACTGTATTTTCCTTAGAATATTAACTATTTATATTTATGCCTTAAGCTCTAACGTAGTTTCAGCATTTTCTTTGTGACTGTAGCATGATTGTAATATATAATCTATTGCACGTACAGGGTAAAAATTTAGTTGACTTAAGTGTTCAAATAATACGCGTTTAGGAAATTTCTTTGCATTGTGAGAATTGATTTATCATTTAGAAACACTTGATATGCCATAAAATTGCAGCCTTAATGCCAAAAAATTTGAGTTCCATTTTTCTGAGGGTGAGTATCACTAAAGATTAATTTGGGTTTGAAGTTACATGGCTTTGGTCTCATTCATAATTTCGAATTTTATTTACAATCGTGAAAAAAATTGAAATAAATGCCGAGCTTGATTCAGCTTTTGATAATTTTTAAGAGTTTTCTTTAACATTATGATTTTAAAATTGTCTTCAAATATATTAAAGTTTGCAATAGATTATAATACAAAGAATTAAAAATAATGTTCAATGGCATTCATGTTTACAAACTTTTTCAGATTGTGTCAGATTTTTTTTCTTGTCTGGAGCTCAGTTATTATCAAAATAATTCAAGCTCAGATGGCTTAAGTTCAAAACTTTAAGCTCAGACTCATCTCTAGTAATCTCAACGTTATATAATATGCAAGATATACTTTTAGGATAATTTGAGAGAAATAAACTTGCTTAAATAGCTCAAAGACATGTTAGTGCATATGTTTTCAACATAAGTTTGAAAAAGAGTAAAATTCTTTTTAGTTTATTTTTTTTATTGTGGTTTTATTTCAACTCTCGCTTGAAGGCAGATCTGTCGACTACAAAAGGTAGAATTTGACAACTGTGTGACACTGCAAGAAACTTCCTAAGTCAGGTTTTACAAATAAAGTTTGCTACAGTTAGTACTATACAGGGTGAATCAGAAAAAGTGGGCAAAACTTTACGGGGTGGTAGAACGCAGCTATACGAGCAATATTCGTCATAGAAAGTATGGGCGGAACGCAAACGGCGAGCCGCTAGGTGGCGTTGGAAATGGTATAAAAGGGTCGGTCCTCGCACCCAACGGCATTTCTACCGTGGATTGCCGAGAGGATGGCTGGTTATACTAACCACGAAATGGCGGATATGCACTTTGTGTACGGTGCGGCGGACGGGAATGCAAGGGAGGCACAGAGTATCTCCTCTCCTTCTTGTGTTCATTCTTTAAATGTGACAGTGGAAAACTACCTTTTAACTTCTCACCGCTTGCGTTCCGACCATACATTCTATGACGAATATTGCTCGTATAGCTGCGTTCTACCACCCGTAAAGTTTTGCCCACTTTTTCAGATTCACCCTGTATAAGTTGAGGTGCAGTAATGTTTTACAACTAAACCTTTATTTTACTGTACAGCTGTAGTTTTCAACTACAGCTAAAGCGTGCAAGACTTTGTGAAGAGTTAAGAAAAAAATACTTTTTTTTTTACCATTGCAAAACTTTGTTTATCTGATTCCTATGTTAGTCTACTGTTGCTGTAGATAAATTTCAGAAGTTCCTGTGGTAATATCGCATTATTATTTTCATTATAATCACTGTATACTTTTTGTTCCTGTAAATCAGTTTAAGAAGTCCCTACAGATGCTTGAGACGTGCTTGGGGTAGAAACCATCTGACAATCTGTGTGTTTTAAATGTGTAGCAATCATGGTTCATTACTGACAGGGTTCATTAATCTCAGGACAGCTGCTTAATGGGTTAATTAGCTAGTCAAAAAATTCTTTGTCTATGTTTCAGTTTCAATCGCACATGTTGACTGAAAAGTATTTTGTTGGTGCGAATTATAGCATATGAAACTGCATTTTTGTTGGAATTCTCTAAATCTGAATCTTGAAAAATACCGATTAGAAATACTACATAAGCATTTCAAGTTGTTTGCAATTTTATAGTCAGTTCCATTGTAAATGTGATATCATTTTTATTGAAATGTTAGGTCTTAAAAATTAAACTGTCAAACAACGAATCTGTTTGATGGAATTTATTTTTTAATGACATTATGATAAATTGGTTCTCGAAACCAGAGGTGATCGTCTCATTGAGCTGCACGAATATTAATATTTAATAGATTATAAGGATATTTTCTGTAATGAATAAGTTTTTAGAGAGTAACGTTTTTGGGATCCAGGTATGATTGAACTGCACAATTACTAATGGCAACTTGGTTGTTTTTTCATAGGCTTTCAAGGTGTGCTTTCGTAGCAGCAGATCAATTAGTCAAGCTCTCTGCAGTAAGCATTTGTAGCTCTGACAGCATAAATAAAAATTGTTTGTGGTTAAGAAGTGATGGTTATGGTAATTCAAAATGACTAAATAAACGAAAAGTACATTAATCTGCAATGTAAAATGTAACTTTTTGTATTTAAATTATAATTGCTGAATGAATTAAAATATATTTATAAGTGCTGAATGCATCAAAATTATAATAAAGGACCAATAAATATTTTTATTTTTATAAAATTAAGGGTTAGCTTAAAAATATTTTGATCTTGCATTCTGAGACAATTGAACAATTTTTGAAATATTAAGATATGTTAATGCTTTACAACTAAGTGTTTTACTTGTACAACTCTAACTTTGAACTACGTCTAAAAATGTGCAATACTTTGTGAGGCACCTAAGTAGGAAATTTTATGTTTTAGGGATCAGCCTTAGTTTTCTGCATTTGAATAAAACTTATTACAGGGAAATCGATTAAATTGCTCAGTGGTTCATTTACACAGTGTATCTGGTACGTTTCATTTAAGAGAGACTAATATAAAAATCATGGATAACTCAACAGATTTACTCTATAATGTGTGATTCATTGTGTGGGGCGGGGGTGGCTCAGTCGGTAGCGCGCCAGGCTTGTAATCTGTAGTTCCCAGGTTCGATTCCCAGCTGGGTCAGCGTTGAGATTTATCTCCGCAAAATTCCCCGCCCTGCCCACGGTCAGTAGGGGACACCGATGGGCTTGGAAAGGCCGCCGTCCGTCGGATGGGACGTTAAGCCGTGGCCCCGTGTGCGGGAGAGCCATATCCTGTGCACGTTAAAGAACACGCTGGATGGCCTTGACGGGAGGCTACCATCTGTCTCCCAACAGCTGTTCCAGTGGGTCCCCTCCCCCAACCTTCTCTGAGCCTTCGGGGTCCATGTGACCTGGCCATTTAGCCCTTGGTGTGCAAAAAAGTGCCGCTCAGAGGTAAAACAACCCAAACAACTCTATAATGTGTGATTCATTCATTGTGCAATAAGATCACAGTTATAATAAAAAAATTTCATAATTGGGGCCATTATTACTTGAATTACAGATAATTTTTTGCTGGAAATCTTGTGGATCTATAGCAAAGTCAGTAAGAAGGTTCGCGTAGAACGTTATGAAAGTGTTCGGTCTGTGATTTGGAACTTGGACTAAGTTTTGTATTTTCGCATTAAAAATATTTTTTCAGAAATTTTGGGCTCATTGGGAGTTGTTTTCTTTAAAATGAATTTAGCACAGGTTGTAGAGCTTCACAACTTGAGGCTTCGAAACAAATTTTTTTTCTGGTAAATATAAAAGTAACTAGTGTTTAGAAAACGAATGGTTTTACAGGAGGGTTCCATATGCCTCCAACAGATGTTTTTTAGGTTCAAAATTTTTGAATTTTTAAATTTTTTGCTCAAAATCACTACAGCCCCAAGGCTTGGAACTGTAGTGATTTTGAGGCCCTAGTGAGAACTTAAAGCATTGTTTTGCAGTTGCATAGCCAGAATTCTTACGTGTGTGTGAAGGTTGGCATGTGAGAGTCTGAATTTCGGGAACTGCTTTAGAAAACGTTTTTTCAAGGCCTCAATTAGTATTTTTTTTTGGGGGGGGGGGTCCCTTTGATATGCCTCTGGTGTCTTGATCTGTTCAACAAAATATTTTCCAGGTTTAAACGAGGGATGCATTCCTAGAAAATTGCATTTAAAGCAAACCACTGTCAACATAAAAGGCGATACATTTGAGATTCTGACGAAGATTAAATGCTTACCAGTCTTTATGTATTCTTTTTTGTATTCTTGGGAAATATTAAACTTGTGGGAAAAAAATAGGGTGTGGTTTCTGGACACCAAGATTATCAATTTTTTCCTAATGTTTTAGGTTAAAATGATAATTTTTTTGACATATTAATAATTATAAGGAACATGGTTTTGTAATGCTAACTTACTAATTCAGGTATTTTTCGTGTATTATACTGTAATTCAAGTTGAGTAGTCGAGTACCGACCACAAGTAACAGAATAATAAAATACAATAGAACAATTTTTGATATTACACTTCTCTGCTGTTGGTCAGTAAGGGACACCGATGTGTTTGGAAAGTAATGTCTCTAAAATGGAATATTGAGCCATGGCTCCGTGTGCGGGAGAGTCATACTCTGTGCACGCTAAAGAACATGCCTGAATGGCCTTGACTGGATGCTAACAGTTTTCAATGGGTCCTCTGAGCCCTAGGAGGTCTTGTCACCTGACCATTTGTGTGCAAAAAATGCTGCTTAGAGGTAAAACAACTCCCAACTGTCTTCCTCCATCCGCGGGTCATCTGCAATGATTTCAACATTTTCGGTTTATTTTTACATTGGGGCGGGAGTGGCTCAGTCTGTAGCGTGCCAGGTCAGTGTTGAGATTTATCTCCGCAAAATTCCCCTTCCCGCCCACGGTCAGTAGGGGACACTGATGGGATTGGAAAGGCTGCCATCCGTCTGATGAGACGCTGAGCTGTGGGCCCCATGTGCGGGAGAGCTATACCCTGTGCACGTTAAAGAACACACTGATGGCCGTGACGGGAGGCTACCATCTGTCTCCCAACAGCTATTCTAGTGCGTCCCCTCCCCCAACCTTTCCTGAGCTTTCGGGGTCCTTGTGATCTGGCCATGGTAGCCCATGGTGAGCAAAAAAATTGCCGCTCAGAGGTAAAACAACCTAAGCCTTCCAGTTATATGTCAGGTGCTCTATCCACTAATTATCAACTCCCTCATTCCCAGTCTTGCCAGCATTCATAAATTGAATGGGGTATTGAGGAAGAGAAGTTTAAACTGGCAAAGCATTATAGCTATATGTGAAACTACTTTATTTAGGAACAGTTTATACGTTGGCCTGCGGATACGTCAGCCGATAGTGTCCCAGACACGTAATCTGCAGTTCTTAGGTTCGAGTCTCAACTGTGCCACCAGCATTGAGATTTATATTCATTAAATCTCCAACCTGCCCTTAGAAAAAGTACACTGATGGGTTTGGAAAGACATCCATCGAATGGACAAAGCCATGGCCCCATAAGAGCCGTACCCTGTGCCCGTTAAAGAACTCGCTGGATGGCCTTGACAGGAAGCTACCATTTGACTCCTGACAGCTGTCCAGGGGGTTTCTCTGCACCTAAACCAGTTGGGCTTGGAAAGACCACCGCCCATCGGATGGGATGTTAAGCTGGGCCAGCGCCGAGATTTTTCTCCACAAAACTCTCCGCCCTACCCACGGTCAGTAGGATACACCAATGGACTTGAAAAGACCGCCGTCCATCAGATGGGAGGTTAAGCTGTGGCATCATGTGCGGGAAAATGTCATACCCTGTGCACGTTAAAGAACACGCTGGATGGCCTTGACGGGAGGCTACCATCTCTCCCAACAGCTATTCTAGTGCGTTCCCGCCCCTAACCTTTTCTGAGCTTTCGGGGTCCAAAAAAAAAAAGTGCCGTTCAGAGGTAAAACAACTCCCTACACCTAACCTCCATGCTAATGTCGATTGGGAATCAGCGTTATATTCTCAAGCTTATTACGAAAAAACGAAGATCTCAAATGTTAATATCGGTTTTCCACATTTAACATTATGGAAGCTGCACCATTTTAAGAGCAGCAATGCCAGTTTAAGAAAAAATTGACGATTGTTGGGAAATATCATTTTTGAATTATTTGACTTCTGAAGTAAAATCTTGCGATTGGCATGGCTGTTGTTAAATATTCAAACTTCAATAATTCTAGTTATTGAACAAATATTGTTAAAAATTTTGAATTTTATATTTTCTAGTTTTTTAATAATTTTTGAAATCTTAAGTTTTATTAGATTTTTTTCCCCATAAAAGTCTTATTTAAGAAGTTTTTGGTTTAACTTCTAAGTTAGCCTGTTGGGTTGTAACTTTTAGACACCTGTGTATCTGGTAAAATAAAAATTATGTGCTAAAATTTATATTGGTGCTTAGATTCAAAAATTTTGCGAAGCATCTTTTGAGCTAAGAAACCTTAATTTTAAAATGCCCCACTTTCCTAGATCCCCCTTACCCTACATCCTCCTTTTTTTTTTTTATCTCCCCAGAATTTTGAAAAACATGAAATGTCTTTTTGTATGGACTCGTAACATGTTTAAAAAAAAGCACTTTTTTTTTTAATTTCTTGACTCATGACTAAAATATAATTTACTGTTAACCGTGAAATAATACACTGTAAATGCAAATCGTTGGGTTGTTTTACCTCTGAGCGGCACTTTTTTTTACACACCATGGGCTAAATGGCAAGGTCATATAGACTCCGAAGAGAGGTTGGGGGAGGGGACCCACTGGAACAGCTGTTGAGAGACAGATGTTAGCCTCCCGTCAAGGCCATCCAGCGTGTTCTTTAACGTGCGCAGGGTATGGCTCTCCTGTACACGGAGCCACGGCTTAACGCCCCATCCGACGGACGGCGGCCTTTCCAAGCCCATCGTTTTCCCCTACAGAGACAGCGAAGGAGTTGAGGACTACACTATATTGCAAAAAAAATGTCCGGACACTGATGTTAACTGAACGAATATCCATATTCAAATCTACCTAACTTTGAAAATAAGCTTTTTACGGAAAAAAGTCGCTAGATATAAATTGAAGATCTCGGTCAGAGCTCTGTAAATCTCTTATTTTCTATAATATTAATCTAATATTTGAAGAGTTATGGAAGCTGTAATATTTAACAACAGATGTTATCACACACCACATTTCCAAAACATTTTCTCCCCAAATTGATGAAAACTTCAAAAATTCTTACACAAAATTCAAATATCGCATTTATATTGCGAACAACTTGTTATAACAGTTGTGATTTAGCTTATTGAAGTAAATTTTCAAAACTAGCAAAAGTTTCACTTAAATGTTTCAGCTTCCATAACATTTTAAATATTAGATTAATATTATAGAAAATAGAGATTTAGAGAGCTCTGACCGAGATCTTCAATTTGTGTCTAGTGACTTTTTTCCCCGTAAAAAGCTTATTTTCAAACTTGGATAGATTTGACTGATGCTATTCGTTCACTTAACATGAAAGTGTCCGAACAGTTTTTGCAATATAGTGTATTTCTAGTTTGTTGGAGCCTTCTTCATACAAGAGCTTGCCCTATAAAGACCGAAATAAATGCTGACCACTACCTCAGTAAGAAATCATAAAAACGGAAAGATTACCTTCTGCAACAGTAGATAGTTACTAACCTTTATACCACTTAAGACAAAACTCTCGATTGCTTATCAAGTAGGAATAAATTTTTTTAAATATATTTCAAAATATATGATGTACTAAGTATTATACATTTTTTCTGTCTCAACTGATAGTTGGTACTTGAAATAAAACTTAGTAGGAAAAAACGTATTTCACAGATTGAAAGCAATACCTCCTTTGTCCACCATTTTTTAGTTTTTTTTGTTCTTTTATAACACTGTCATCTGGCAACCCTATACTTTCCACCCTATTTTGTGAAAAATCAAATTTCGCGATTAGCAGGCAGAATTCTGAAGACTTGAAACCTTTAAATTGTGTTTTGCAGGGCTGGACATAGATGGTGGGGGGTGGCAGTACGATATTCCCCTAGTTCAGAACGTTCTTTTGATCCCGTATATTTAAGGACAGAAAATAGATCCACTGTATGTTATGTATATTCTATATATAGTATTATCAAAATTCCTGGACTTTTAAACACGTTTTTATGTATTGCTTAACATCGCCATGTTAACAACGAGGTCTGTTTTCAATTGATTCAGTATCGTCCTCTAGTTCTGAAAACCAATTTCCATCCCTGGTGGTGGGGGTGGCTCAGTCGGTAGCGCGCCAGGCTCGTAATCTGTAGTTCCCAGGTTCGAGTCCCAGCTGGGTCAGTAGGGGACACCGTTGTGCTTGGAAAGTCCGCCGTCCGTCGGATGGGACGTTAAGCCGTGTGCGGAAAAGCCATACCCTGTGTACGTTAAAGAACACTCTGGATGGCTTTGACGGGAGGTTGCCGTTTGTCTCCCAACAGCTGTTCCAGTGGGTATCCTTCCCCAACCTTCTCTGAGCCTTCGGGGTCCATGTGACCTGGCCATTTAGCCCATGGTGTGCAAAAAAGTGCCGCTCAGAGGTAAAACAATCCAACCCATCCCTGGTGGTCTGCCTAATTTCATTCAAAATCTAACCCTTCTAGCCTTACAAGATATTTATTATGTCCTTATCAGTTTCTTCTAGATATCTCTTTGTGTAAGATTTAAAAATTGTGTTGTACTTTATAAGCTGATGCCAATTTTATAAGCCAATCCTTGCAAAGTGATAAGAAAATGTAACCTTAAGAAAGTAAAAGCCGATTTTTATCTTACTTTTTTGTAATTTAAACAGTTAATGGATTTTACACAATAAAGTGTTTCAATGATGTATGAATGCTGCATATAATTAAGAGAAACGGATCATTGACTACTAATTAAGAGAAACTGAAAGGGGCGGGGGTGGCTCAGTCGGTAGCGGGCCGGCTTGTAATCTGCAGTTCCCAGGTTCAAGTCCCAGCTAGGTCAGCGTTGAGACTTCGCAAAATTCCCCACCCTGTCCACGGTCAATAGGAGACACCGATGGGCTTGGAAAGGTCGCCGTCCGTCGGATGGGACTTTAAGCCGTGGCTACGTGTGCGGGAGAGAGTTGGGTTGTTTTACCTCTGAGCGGCACTTTTTTGCACACCATGGGCTAAATGGCCAGGTCACATGGACCCCGTAGGCTCAGAGAAGGTTGGGGGAAGGGACCCACTGGAACAGATGTTGGGAGACATGGTAGCCTCCCGTCAAGGCCATCCAGCGTGTTCTTTAACGTGCACAGGGTATGGCTCTCCCGCACACGGTGCCACGGCTTAACGTCCCATCCGACGGACGGCGGCCTTTCCAAACCCATCGGTGTCCCCTACTGACCGTGGGCAGGGCGGGGAATTTTGCGTGCGGGAGAGAGCCATAGCCAATGCACGTTAAAGAACACGCTGGATGGCCTTGACGGGAGGCTACCATCTGTCTTCCAACAGCTGTTCCAGTGGGTCTCCTCCCCCAACCTTCTCTGAGCCTTCGAGGTGCTAGTGACCTGGCCATGTAACTCGTGTGCAAAAAAGTACCGCTCAGAGGTAAAACAACCCAACCTAAGAGAAACGGATCATTGACTAATAATTAAGAGACTCTGATTCTGGATGCAAATGTCAGCAATATAACAGTAACTATCTATACATTGATGCAGAGGTAAGATTGCAAATTTTTGGATTTGCTTATCGACTGTGTATATATACTATAATATACTGTACAATAGATTTGCTTATCATACATTTTTTTCATGTGAAAAGTATATTTTAGGAAATATTTATGTATTTTTTTGTTTATAGTATTTAAATGCACAAGCTGTGCATATTGTGATATTTATTGTATTCGAATATGCGATTTTAGATTGTGTTTTGAATGTCTATACACAAAGTATAAGTGTAAATTAACATTTTTTTAAAATGACAATTCAATTTTACATCGAAATCTAACTACATCCCATACGTGAAAGGCGATTGAGGATGAGAAGTTTGCTCAGTAGGCAGCTCTCTAGGCTTGTAATATGTAGTTCCCAGATTCGATTCCCAACAGGGTCAGCGTAGAGATTTATCTTCATGCTGGCCATCACCTTGCCATCGGTTAGAAAGGGGACATCTGTAGGCTTGGAAACATCGCTGTCCGTCGGATGGGGCAAAAAGCCTTTCCCCCCTGGGGGGCGGGGGTCCTCAGTCGGTAGCGTGCCAGGCTCGTAATCTGCAGTTCCCAGATTCGAGTCCCAGCTGGGTCAGCGTTGAGATTTATCTCCGTAAAACTCCCTGCCCTGTCCACGGTCAGTAGGGAACAATGATGGGCTTGGTCAAGACCGCAGTCCGTCGGATGGAACATTAAGTCGTGGCTCTGTGTGCAGGAAAGCCATACCATGTGCACGTTAAAAACATGCTGGATGGCTTTGACGGGAGGCTAACATCTGTCTCCCAACAGCTGTTCCAGTGGGTCCCCTCCCCCAACCTCTGAGCCTTCGGGGTCCTTGTGACCTGGCCATATAACCCATTGTGTGCAAAAAACGTTCCGCTCAGAGATAAAACAACCCAGAACAGCTAGTTGAGGATAACATGTGATAGAAACATTTTGTTTTCAGACCAATTTTAATATTTGGAACCACAATAAAGTTATTTACTTTTTGCTGATGGTACATTATATGTAGAGTACTTTTTTTCTTCAACGTTGTGGTGTGCCTTGCCATTGATTCATTCCAAACGTACCGAAGTTACTTTAAACGCGTCTGTTACGCCTTTTTCATTCTGAGGTTTTTTTTTTTATTATCTCCATTTCATCCTGAATTAGAATTCGTATAACTGTCAAATAAAATGTTTAAGGATTTTTTTCAGTAGAATATGTAGACAGCGTTTGAAAAGTCCTAGCTGGCTCAGCCTTGATACTTATCTCCGCAAAACTCCCCGCCATGCCCACGGTCAGTAGGGGACACCGATGGGCTTGGAGAGGCCGCCATCCGTCGGATGAGACCTTAAGCCGTGGCCCCGTGTGCGGGAGAGTCCTACTCTGTGCACGTTAAAGAACACGCTGGATGGCGTTGACGGGAGGTTACCATCTGTCTCCCAACAGCTGTTCCAGTGGGTCCCCTCCCCCAACCTTCTCTGAGCCTTCGGGATCCATCTGACCTGGCCATTTAGCCCATTGTGCGAAAAGAAAGTGCAGCTCAGAGGTAAAACAATCCAACGTTAAAGAACACACTGGATGGCCTTGACGGGAGGCTACCATCTGTCTTCCAACAGCTGTTTCAGTGGGTCCCGTCCCCCAACCTCCTCTGAGCCTTCGGAGTCTATGTGACCTGGTCATTTATCCCATGGTGTGAAAAAAAGTGCCGCTCAGAAGTAAAACAACCCAACACCCCAACCCAGTGTTTGAAAATGACATTTAAGGATTGCGCTAAGCGTAAATGAATAACTGCATGTGGCAATTAAAACTCTTAACTGGGACTCGTAACCTGGGAACTTGTACAGTTTCGAGGTTCGAGTCCTGACTGAACCTGTGTGGAGAGTTAACTCCGCTACCCCTTCCACCCTCAAATCTTGCTCTCGGTGAGAAAGGGGACACTGATGGACTTGGAAAGGCCCCACAAGGCAGCTCATGTTAATCCATGGTCCGTGTGCGGGAGGGCCATACCCTGTTCACGTTAAAGAAAACGCTTGATGGCCTTGACGGGAGGCTACCATCTCTCCCAACAGCTGTTTCAGTTGATCCCCTCCCCAACCTCTGAATCCCCGGGGACCTTGTGACCTGGCCGTTTAGCCCATTGTCTGCAAAAATGTGCTGCTGAGTGGTAAAACAACGGAGGGCCACGGCTTAACGTCCCATCCGACGGACGGCTGCCATTCCAATCCCATCGGTGTCCCCTACTGACCGTGGGCAGGGCGGGGAATTTTGCGGAGATAAATCTCAACGCTGACCCAGCTGGGACTCGAACCTGGGAACTACAGATTACGAACCTGGCGCGCTACCGACTGAGCCACCCCCGCCCCCTCCATGTCAGGAATGAAGCATAAACGAATAACTAAAAGCACTCATTTGAAATAATACTACGTATTAGTAGCAAAATGGTTTCCTACCTAATATGCCCCGGAATCTATATAACTCGTTTGGATATAAGGCGGTATAAGTTGTATATTTTTAATGAAATTTAAGTGTTGAAGTTCATTTTGTGATTATGTAAAGTAACGTACTTTTCGCAATATGGTAATAGTACTATAATATGTAAAATAAGAAATTAATGTATAATACCTATGAACATACACTATATTGCAAAAAGCGTCCGGACACTTTCATGTTAAGTGAACGAATAGCACAATCAAATCTACCTAACTTTGAAAATAAGATTTTTACGGAAAAAAGTCGCTAGATATAAAATGAAGATCTCGGTCAGAGCTCTCTAAATCTCTATTTTCTATAATATTAATCTAATATTTAAAATGTTATGGAAGCTGAAACATTTAAGTGAAACTTTTGCTAGTTTTGAAAATTTACTTCAAAAAGTTAAATCACAGCTGTTATAACAAGTTATTCGCAATATAAATGCGATATTTGAATTTTGTGTAAAGATTTTTGAAGTTTTCATCAATTTGGGGAGAAAATGTTTTGGAAATGTGGTGTGTGATAACATCTGTTGTTAAATATTATAGCTTCCATAACTCTTCAAATATTAGATTAATATTATAGAAAATAATAGATTTAGAGAGCTCTGACCGAGATCTTCAATTTATATCTAGCGACTTTTTTCCGTAAAAAGCTTATTTTCAAAGTTAGGTAGATTTGAATATGGATATTCGTTCACTTAACATGAAAGTGTCCGGACACTTTTTGCAATATGGTGTACTCAAATGTGATTTTCCTTTATCTCAGAATGCAGATTTTTGTCAGTTTGAAATTAAGTGCTAAACAGTGAAGCCGTCAGATTTCTTCATTCCATTTCAAACATTCCAACTCTTAAGTAAAATGCTTTATTTTTAAATTTTAGCATTATAAGTTGGTTTTGAATAACGTTCAAGCAATTTGAAATTAGTCATTTCCATATGGTGATTATATAGCCAAAAATTGTTTTAGTTTCGTTGATTTTCAAAATAATACTAAAGATCCACATAGCTTCGAATAAATGTAATCTAGTCAGGGAATTAAAAAAATATAATTTATCGTGAGGAACCAAATTAACCTTTAATCCGTCAGTCATTGAGATATGTGCGTCTGTGGTAATCAGAATTCCAACAAAAATGTTAATTTATTTTTGTATTAGAGCGCGTGTTCATTCTGCATGAAGAAAAACCAACTACCACTGTACAGTCGCTCAAAAAAGTATCCGAACGCTATGGTTGATTAGAAAATTCAGGAAAAATATCTGGCAACGATTTTTATTAGAAATTAGTGATCTGGCAACCTTCGTGAACGTACCATTGAGGTACGTACACATGGTTGATTGCCAGATATTTTTTCTCAATTCTGTAATGATTTTTTTTTTAGAAATTATTGATCTGGCAACCTTCGTGTACGAATACAATGGTTGATTACAGAATTCAGAAAAAATATTTAGCAACGATTTTTGTAGAAATTAGTGATCTGGCAACCTTCGTGTCAAGGTTGCCAGATCACTAATTTCTAAAAAAAAAATCGTTGCCAGATATTTTTTCTGAATTCTATAATCAAACATAGTGTTCGGATATTTTTTTGAGCGACTGTAGGTGGTCATATTATTTTGATACTAGATTGTGTGGGCTCACAAATATTGAGCGTGTGCAGTTACCGTTCACAGCAAACTGGAGCGTGTGCAGTAACTGCACACGCTCCAGTTTGCTGTGAACGGTAACTGGAGCGTGTACAGTTGCTGTACACGCTCCAGATATTTCACACGAAGGTTGCCAGATCACTAATTTCTAAAAACGTCGCCAGATATTTTTTCTGAATTCTGTAATCAACCATAGTGTTCGGATATTTTTTTGAGCGACTACGTCATTTGAATTTCCGCAGCAGCTATTCGCCATTCCAGCTGCCCATTGTTGCAAGACGCGTACCAAAGCATCCAGAGTCTTGTCTGTCTTTCGTCCACTTCGGTTTCACCTGACTGTGGCAATAAGCGTAGCGGGACACAATGCATTCCACACAGAACGGGACTGTGCTACGAAGAAATGACATTGGCAGTGTTATATATATAACAAGTGTATGTAATGACTTAGGCACAGAGAATAAATAAAACATGTGATCTCTTGTGTTCTGTAATTAAAGAAATAAAATACACTCTAGCAAATGTTACACTTGTTATTTTCTTTTACCTCTCGTATCGCTTGTTTTCACGTCCTTCAGTTTAAAGGGCGGGGATGGCTCATTCGGTAGCGCAGCAGGCTCGTAATCCGTAGTTCCCAGGTTCGAGTCCCAGCTGGGTCAGCGTTGAGATTTATCTCCACAAAATTTCCCGCTCTGCCCACGGTCAGTAGGGGACACCGATGGGCTTGGAAAGGTCGCCGTCCGTCGGATGGGAGTTAAGCCGCCCACGGCTTAACACTTTTTAAATCTTCCAAAAACTATAATTGCGCTATCTAACAGTAGAAAAATTTTCAATTTCCAAAATTTTAAACAAATTTTGTAAATGATGCATTTAAGTTAGAATTTTTTAAATTTGGTGGTGGAATGTGAACGCTATGATGTTTTCATTGGAAACAGTGATTTGACCTCTTAGGCCCATGGGGGTTGCGCAGAAAAAGACAATTTTTTGTTTTAGCAGATAATTGTTTATATTTAGAGATAAATGAAAAAAATCTTTTTTTGGAGTTAGATAGGAATTGATAAAATATGATTCGCACTTTCGGAATTTTTTGAACACTGTAATCACGCCCTCTAACGGTGAAAAATATTAAAAATTCCAAAATTTCAAACTAATATTGCAACGATGTATTAATGAGAGAAACATGAAATTTTGACGGTGGAATGTGAACGTCATGAAATTTCGATGTGAAGCAATGAAAATGATAATTAGAAAACTCAGTTTGATTTGTACTAAAGAAATATTATTATTCGCATTTTTCAAATACTTAATACTTTTAATATATATATCTTTACAGATCACTGAAATGATGAAACTACAGAAGTGTTACCAAGTTTTACAAATAAAATGTATAGAATATAAATTTGAAAAACTAGTGGTAGCTTTTAAGAGATATTCCATTGACAGCAATAATCTACCCACTTTTCTCAGAGAGTTATCGGAAATGCAACTTCTTAGATTTAAGAATTAAAAGACGAATACTTTTATGTTGTATAATTAATAATGAAATACTATTTGCATTTTTCCCATCATCTGCTGGCTCAAATTAAAAAAAAACTTTTCTGTTTGATTGGTACTAATGAAATATTTTAATTCGCATTTTTAAACTACCTGGTAGTTTTTTAATATATATATTTTATATACTTTTAAGGAATGAAACAGTAGGTAAAGGGAAAATTTCATTCTCTTTAAAAACGAGATTCTCATATGCGCCAGGGGCGATATGCGTCCTTCTAGTTCAAATTTCTATTCTATACATATTGTTTCTAAAATTCGATAACAGCTCTGCGGTTTCAGCGATCTGTAAAGATATATATATTAAAAAAACTACTAAGCAGTTTAAAAATGCGAATTATAATATTTCATTAGTACCAATCAAAAAACAGTTTTCTACTTATCATTTTCATTGCTTCCAATCGAAACTTCATGACGTTTCCCATTCCACCATCAAAATTTCATATTTCTGTTATTAATACATAGTTGCAATATTCGGTAGAAATTTTGGTGTGAATCATGATATTTTATCAATTCGTATCTAACCTTAAAAAGAATTTTTCATTTATCTCTAAATACAAACAAGTATGTGCTAAAACAAAAAGTTGTCTTTCTCCCCCCCCCCCCCATGGGTCTAAGAGGTCAATTCATTGTTTCCAACGGAAACATCATGGCGTCCACATTCCCCCACCAAAATTTAAAATTTCTAGCCTAAATACGTTTGCAATATTTGTTTCAAATTTTAGATTTTGGAAATTTTTCTACTTCGTTGGAGGACACGATTATAGTTTTCGGGAGATTTTAAAAATGTGAATCATAATAGTTTATTAATTCCTATCTAACCCAGTTTTAATTTTAATTAATAAATAGTTTTTTAATTTTTTCACTTTTCTCAAAAAACTAACAATTTTTTTCTAAAACTAAAAAGATGTGTTTTTCACCCCTTATACGGCTAAGGGGTCAACTCACTTTTGGCAATGGAAACTTCGTGAAGTTTCACGTTCCACCACAAAAATTTCAAATTTCTAGCATAAATACATCGTTTGCAATATTCGTTTGAAATTTTGGAATTTTCAAAAAATTTCACCGCTAGAGGGCGTAATTATAGATTTAGAGGATTGGGAAAGTGCATAACCGAATATTTTATAAATGCCTATCTAACGAAAATAATTTTTAATTTATCTCTGTAAACAAAAAAAAGTTAAAAAAGAGTTCGATGTCTGCAGACGGACAGACAGATAGAGAGAAACGACAAAGCGAAACTACACACACTGGACACTGAATTAAAAATTTTATGCAGATGCTTATTATAGGTGTCCGTCTGACTGGAGCGACGATTTTAAAAGCAGCAGAGCTGACTGGTTTCTCAAAAGGTGAGATATTTCGGGTTTTTTAATCAGCGGAAAAATAACCCACATTGCTTGTTTAATATAGCGATAACCGTTATTGAAGCGAGTTAGATTTTTTACAACAACGAGATCGGTTTGCCATTGTTCGTCTAAACCTGTGACGTAAACTTTGTTACGGGGGAACTTTCTGTGAACAGGTTTATGTAGCGTGTAGGCGGGTTGCTTTTCTAACCACTCTCGGACGAGTTTGAGTAGGAGTCCCGTATTCAGAGCTAACTTTTTTACAATACCGAATCCTCTTTCAGGGTCGAAATAATGGGATTCCAAAGTTTTGTTTTCTGCTTCACCCAGACGTCGTACCCCACCAGGTTTTGCCATTGATGTAACGCCTGTAACTGTAGGAATGTGTCCTATAAACTGTCTGATGTCCACTCTTAAGTTACACACGCGAATTTTGTATTCACTGTCTAAGGCTTTTGACTCCCCACACTGAATATTTTTACTAGGGGCCACAAGTTCTAATACAAGCACTGCTATCGTTAACACTGTTACGATTACACTACCGACACTAGCTAACACCTTCTTTCTCCTATCCATACCAAGACTAAAATGAAACAGGATGAAAAGACAGACACATTATATAGGTATTTAATTTATACATTTAATTTTTTGCCTCGTCGATAATGTAAATTCAGACTCTACAAAATTCAACAGACCTCGTTTCCAGGCCGTAACCACAAACAATTGTGGTAAGGTATTAATGTCCAAGTCACCAGACCATTCAATGATGGCCGGTATTTTTTCTTCGGATTGTAGTCCATCTAACGGGATCAGACGTATAAGTTCTTGCTTAAAAATATTCACCAGAGCGGGTAAACACAATCGGGGCCGTCGAAAACGTCACAGCAGGAAAGGTCGAACGGATACAGCGTATACAACACTGAACTGTACAGTTCTCTGGTCGGCTGATTTTTTGGAGAAGTCGACACAGCGTTCACCACCTACGGTTCGATACATGTAGGCACGTAAACCAGGCATCACGTACCATGTCTGATGATCGGGACCGATTTTCACTTGGTCCTCTGGGGCACTGTGGCACACAAAGCCTCCCATTCACGCATGGAGAAGGTGACCCCCGCAGGCGTAGGGTAGATGAGTTCGCCATTTTCATATTTCTTGTAGCGGCGTACGTGCACAGAAAACTTATTTTTGAACAACGAAGGCACGACGTAAACATCTTCACCGAGACACCACGCATCTGGATTGCTAGGCTGCATCGTGAACAATGACACACACGGGCGTCGTCCCCTATTTAACTAGAGAGAGCAGCGCCCTCTGGAAGCAAGAACAATAATTATGCCGATAACGTGATTGTCCAATAACAATTCTCTTAAAATAGAGCTGTTATAACATGTTCTCAATACTTGAGACGTCGATCAATCCATCCAAAAAAAGCAGCTGTTTCGGCTAAAGAGCAGTGGACTCCCTCTCCTGTGTGATATCCACACTCGAAATCTTTTGGGAGCTCACAATATTTGGGGCATCCGTTAAGCCACCAAGATTAACGCCACCACGCTCAAGATTAACGCCACCACAGTGGCTTCTTCACTACGTGCAAGTTTGTAAGCATATTTCACGATGTTAGGAACGTGATCTAACGACCATATTTTTTCACGAGGCAGAGGACGAAAGGGTAGGCCTAACACATATTTAGATACGTAGTTGACTGTCCTTCTGTCTTTTACGAAGGTTGATGATGCCGAAGATTGAAGCGGTAGACACCGCATTTCCCATTCAGAGTTGCATATACAAGTTCACGACCATTTACACGGAAACCGTCGAGGTCTAGAACCATACATAGAAATGTTTTGCATGGCTGTACAGGTTCGAGTATCTGGACGTCTTCTCACAGACAGGGTCTACAGACGTCTCTGCCGTTTACGTCTCAGCGCCTGAACTGACCACCATCTCTGTGGCAGTTCCGGGGGAGCCAGGTTTCGGGCGGTTTCATCACCAGAGGTCCTCGTAGTCTTGTAAGCCGTGACCTTTACACATCCGCTAACTGCTAAACACTTGCGAAATACATGTCAACACCGCTTGTGCGCACCGCCGTGACTTGCAAAGGGGGTCCGGTGGAGTGGGACTACACGGCCAGCTATATTGTTGTTTATTTGTGGAATTTCAGTTTTTTAATGATGATGTTTGAAAGGTGAATTATCTGTTCATCTTTTACTTTTATCATGGTCCTGAGCATTTCTGCAACGAACAAAAATAAAACTTTGGTTTCAAAACTGTACAGTATAAACTACATTTTATAATTCATATCCTAGAGCAGTGGGTTCCAAACTATACAATGGTGCACCCCTTTTTTATGTGTTCACATAAAGAACGGTTTTTTCAGTTCCAGCATCCCTCTAACCAATTTATAGCACCGCACACTTTGGAAACCACTCTCCTAGAGGAATAAATATATTCTACATTGCATACACGAGAGCAGTTGGATTTCAAGCTCAGTTCTATGAAAGAGGTTTTTGGGAAAATTTTGCTTTTTTTTTGCAATTTTTTTTTAATTTTCCAATACTAACTTAATATTTTTTACAGTAATAATGTTGGGTAAGTCAATCATAAAACTATTCCGGGTAAGTCAGTCATAAAACTATTCCTAAATGAGGAGGCTCTGTCGGTAGCGTGCCAGGCTCGTAATCTGCAGTTCCCATGTTCGAGTCCCAGCTGGGTCAGTGTTGAGATTTATCTCCGCAAAATTCTCCGCCCTGCCCACAGTAGGGGACACCCATGGGCTTGGAAAGGCTGCCGTCAGTCGGATGGGACGTTAAGCCGTGGCCCCATGTGTGGGAGTTATCCTGTGCACTTTAAAAAACACCCTGGATGGCCTTTATGGGAGGCTACCATCTGTGTCTCAACTTCTGTTCCAAATGGGTCCCCTCCCGCAACCTTCTCTGAGCCTTCGGGGTCCATGTGACCTGGCCATTTAACCCATGGTGTGCAAAAAAGTATCGCTCAGAGGTAAAACAACCCAGATGGGTGGTGGTGATGGCTCAGTCGGTAGCGTTCCATGCTTCTAATCTGTAGTTCCCAGGTTTCAGATATATCTCTGCAAAACTCCCCGCCCTCGGTCAGTAGGGCACACCAATGGGAGTGGAAAGGTCGCCGTCTGTTGGATTAAACGTTAAAATGTAGCACAGTGTGCCGGAGCCGTGTGCATGTTAAAGACACAAGGTATTGTAAGATCGTGGTGAAATTATCCTCCAATAAGGGTTTCCTACACTAGTCAGCAGGAGTTTGAGATAGCAGAGGCAGTAGTAGTTAGTTCTCTGCTATTCCACTTAGGCCTCTTAATACAAAAGATAATTAAGGAAATTGATTAGATTTTACAGATGTTCCGAAAGAAATCAGCAGTCCCAAGCGCGTCTCTTCTGATGAATACCTAGAAGGGAAGTAATCTGAGATTCCGATGGCATTAAGCTCCTGAAAGAAAACTAAGTCAGCATTTTAGCGGGAACATTTAAGCAGTGTGTGAGAGACAGTTTCAGGTGCGGTGTAGATAGCCCAGTTAGGGTCTCGACCTGGGGTGTGAAGTGTAGAATTGCTACAGATCATTCCAACTCGGACTAACTACTTTGACAGAAGGCTACCATCTGTCTATTGACTCCCTCACTTAACACATACGAAAGGACTTAGATCCGATAGACTCGGTGATCCTATAATAACCGATTGCATTTACCGATTGCATTAAGCTCCTGAAAGAAAACTAAGTCAGCATTTTAGCGGGAACATTTAAGCAGTGTGTGAGAGACAGTTTCAGGTGTGGTGTAGATAGCCCAGTTAGGGTCTCTACCTGGGGTGTGAAGTGTAGAATTGCTACAGATCATTCCAACTCTGACTAACTACTTTGACAGAAGGCTACCATCTGTCTTTTGACTCCCTCACTTAACACATGCGAAAGGACTTAGATCCGATAGACTCGGTGATCCCATAATAACCGATTGCAGCGCCATCTGCAGTGGGTGAAAACTTGCATCTATATTCTGCTCTGGTATCGAACTGGGAACCTAAACGGCCACAAAAAGTATCGACTGTTTTAAACACTACGCCAATCTTTGAAGGTTGTAACTTTGACTTGGCAGCATGTTCATAAAGTTGCACACATTTTGCAACGTGGATTCAAAGTAATTAAAATATTTCGATTATATAAGTTTAACAACTCAACTACTATATAACCAATTGTAGGTTCTTTGAAGTTTTCCCCGCCCTTCCCACAGTCAGTAGGGGACACCGATGGGCTTGGAGAGGCCGCTGCCCATTGGATGGGACGTTAAGCCGTGGTCCCGTGTGTGGTGAGCCATACCCTGTGCAGGTTAAAGAACACACTGGATAGTCTTGACGGGAGGCTACCATCTGTCTCCCAACAGCTGTTCCAGTGGGTCCCCTCCCCCAATCTTCTCTGTCTTCAGGGTCCTTGTGACCTGGCCATATAGCCCATGGTGTGTAAAACAACCCAATAGAGGTTATGGTAATTATTGATTATAGTATGGATCAATATGTGTATATTATTTTAAATAGAAATTTGAAAAAGAGTGCCGATAAATTGGGATTAAAGGATGGATTTGTGTTCCAACAAGAAACGATCCTAAACATACTGCTTCGAACACAAAGCCATGGTTGTTAGGTAATGTACCAAAACGACTTGAAACGCCACCTCAGTCGCAGATTTGAACCCTATAGAACATTTATGGGGAGAGCTGAAGAGATCACTAAATAAAATTTCCATCAAAAATAAAAATCGATTGAAAATGCGTCTTCAACCGAGTAGGATAAAATTGGTTCCAGTTTAGCCAAACAACTGGTCAGATCAATGCCTTCTAGACTTAAAGCAGTCATACGTGCAAAAGGACATGCAACAAAATATTTAAAGACAATGTTTTCGTTTTATATTTTTGCGTTATATGGTAGGTGGCCGAATACTTTTGTGTGATTAGTGCTTTTTGTTTTTTTAAATTCATTATGTTCTAGTATTTTGTGTTGGTTTATTTTTCATTTTTGTATATAACATCAGAGCACAAACACAATGTCACAATTTTTTTTTGGCTTTGACTACATTTAGTACTTCTAAGTATACAAAATTATGAGAAATGTAAGGTGGCCGAAAGCCGTCCCGTGACCGAGTGGTTAGCGCGCTTGGCTACTGATCTAAGGGACCTGGGTTCGAGCCCCGGATAAGGCATCCTATTGTGTCGTTTTTCTGCTGAGGTACTGCCATCCTCTCAGACCTTGTACTATGGCATATAAACTGATAGGCTCCTGTCAGACCTCTGTGGCAAGCAGCTGCTTGAGGGGGTATTTATTTTTAAGGTGGCCGAATACTTTTGTGATCCACTGTATATTCATGTAGGCCATCCACAGTATGTTGAGATATCTGTGTATTAGACTGCTTACCTGATTCTCTGGTATTTTGGTTCCCTACTGATCAGATATTTCATTTCTCAGTTGCATATTCTGTGAGATGATTTATATCACTACTAGACTAGCTATTCAAGTAAATTGTAATGTATAGCTCCTGTCTTAACCTAAAAGTAGGCAGCACACTTTTGTTATCTCCGCAAAATTCCCCGCCCTGCCCACGGTCAATAGGGGACACCGATGGGCTTGGAAAGGCCGCCGTCCGTCGAATGGGACGTTAAACCGTGGCCCCGTGTACGAGAGAGCCATACCCTGTGCATGTTAAAAAAACACTGGATGGCCTTGACGGGAGGCTACCATCTGTCTCCTAACAGCTGTTCCAGTGGGTCCCCTCCCCCAACCTTCTCTGAGCCTTCGGGGTCCATGTGACCTGGCCATTTAGCCCATTGTGTGCAAAAAATTGCCGCTCAGAGGTAAAACAACCCAACCCTACTTTTAGGCACATCCTACTAAAATATTTAAAGAAAATTCCTGAAATGTGGACAGGTGGGGATGGCTCATATCTGCAATTTCGTGGTTCGAGTTCCACCTGGGCCAGCATTAAGAAATATCTGTTCGAAACTCCCCCACCCTGCTCTCGGTCAATAGGGGGAGGGGGGGGGACCACACCGAGAGGCTTGAAAAAGCCGTCGAATTAATTGGGATGTTTTGACTCTGAGCCGCATTTTTTTTGTACATAATAGTCTAAATGGTCAGGTTACAAGGACCATGGGAGGAGGGGACGTACTGGACAGCTGTTGGGAGATAACAGCCATCCAGCATGTTCTGTAACGTCACATGGTATTGCCCTCCCAATCACAGGGCTAAATGTAAAATATGTAATTATAAAAAATAAGGGGCTCCAAATGTCCCATCCGACGGACGGTAGCCTTTCCAAGACAATTGGTGTCTCCTACTGATCGTGGGAGGGGAGTTTTGTAGAGATGAGTTACTTGTACTGGAAACTACAACTTACGGGCATGGCGCGCTACCGATTGGGCCACCCCTCCTAAATAGGACACCTTGTGTGGGAGCTTATCTGATTCCTCTCTCCTGACAGCTGTTCTGTGAATCCCCTTAGCCCTTAGGGGTCCTTATCACCTGGCCATTTAGCCAATGTGTGCAAAACAGTGCCACTCAGATGTCAACCATATCTGAAATGTGGACACAATGTGCAAAGTTTTCCACTTACCTATGAGCTCCTTCTTTTCTTCAATCTCCACCGACATTGCTTTCAGCTCCAATCGATGTAACCCCCGTTCTGCCTGAATGTCAGGCTCCACCAGGCAACAGGCTCTTACTCTCTTCCTTTCGGCTTGAATGTTAGTTGTCGGCCCTTTAGTCAATTCCTGCGGATCACAAAAGCATCGGTCAAGATGAATATAATCTCTTTTTTTTATGGCATGGATAAAAAATTTAGGCTAGTGATAATTGCTTTAAACACATTATTTCTCGAATGTAAAAAACGTTAAATTTCAGATCATCTGGTAGGGTTATGGTCTTAAGTATGGTATTTCAAAGAAGCATTTTGGTGATATTTGAATCATTTCAGAATTGATATGACGTAGAAAGCATCGATCACAGACTGCCAATATTTACCTACTACTTGTTCAAATAGGACAAACTGAAGAGGTTAGAAATTGGATTGTTTCGTATTTCTGTTGGTTCCAAAACAGTGGAAGACAAACTTTGTAGAAATATAGAGAGAGGCCAGGACAACAGGTTTTATATCGCCAAAGTCATTTTTCGTTTTTCAAAATAGTAAAAAAAGAGTTGTTTTCACTATTTAGTATTACTTTATTTTCGCGTATTTTTCAGCAAATTTCGCCAGAGATATCATTAAAAATATCGATTTTAATTTTATACTGGAATGAGGATCCAGTCTTGTAACTTCCCCCATCCCCGTTATTTTCTCGATTCTGACCTCATCTTAACTGATTACTATCGTGAAGGGGGGGTGTACAAGGACAAAAGACTAGGTTGTTTTACCCATGAGCAGCACTTTTTTTGCAGGCAATGGGCTAAATGGCCGTCACAACAACCCCAAGGGCTCAGAGGAGATTGGGGGAAGAGGACTTGTCAGGTTACCTATTAGGAGACAGAGTAGCCTCCCGTCAATGTGTCGAATGTGTTCTTTAACGTAAGTGGGAATGGCTCAGTTGATAGTGTGTCAGGCTCATAATCTGCAGGTTCGAGACTGGGCTGGTCCAGTGTTGAGATTTGCTTTCATGAAACCCTGCCGTTGGTCAGTAGGGGAAACTGATGGTCAGTCGGATGGGAAGTAAACTCGTAGTATATATGAGGGAGAGCCGTACCCTGTGAACACTAAAGAACACATTTGATGGGAGGCTATCATCTAAAAGTTGTCCAGTGGGTCCCTTTCTCCCAACCTTTTCTGAGTCATCGGGGTCCTTGTGATCTGGCCATTTAGCGCATTGTGCTCATAGATAAACCCAAGTCTTCCACTTTAAGAGATTCTTTTTCAATTTGCAACACAGAAGAATCCTGGAAGCTACTAGCCTTTGCGAGTCTTCTAATACAAGGAAACACCCGAAATCACTGCCTCAGAGCTTGCACCATCACCCAAAGTTGCCCTGCCGAAAGGCTCCGTGCATCACAAGAGGGTATGTTCAGACTTTAGGCTCTATGCCTGGCTCGTTCTGCGCATCATAGAATAATGCACAGCTCCCCTTCCAGTATCCTTAGGTACCTTTAGATACTCGTTACACAAGTATGAAGAGCTAAATTAGCATAAATTCTCCGCCCTCTCCACAGTCATTAGGGGACACAGGTGGGCTTGGAAAGGCCGCCGTCCGTCAGATGGGTCGTTAAGCCGTGGCCCTGTGTATGGGAGAGCCATACCCTGTGCACGTTGAACACGCTTGATGGGAGGTTACCATCTGTCTCCCAAAAGCTGTTCCAGTGGGTCCCCCTCCCCAAACCTCTGAGCCTTCGGGGTCCTTGTGACCTGGTCATTTAGTCCGTGGTGTGGAAGAAAGTCCCGCTCAGAGGTAAAACAACCCAACTTAAACTAGTATAAAGTGCCATTGGATCTGTATCTCGTGACTATTTAGGAAATATGTATTCTACATTGAACTTACCTCTTCAGTTCTTTCGTATCTCTTTGTAGTGGGGCAAACATTCTTTTTATCTTTGGGTGTCCTACTTGGTACCCCTGACACAGTCAAAGATTGCATGGCTCTGTAAATATTAAAAGAAAATGCATCAGTTGTGTATAGTGAGCTAATATATTTCTAGCGAACAAAACGTACATTCCATTTTAATTTAATTAGGAACAAGACCAAGTTATTTCGGTAGGGAGTCTGATTCAGATCAGTTACTTCTTAAACAAATTTTCTTTATTGAAAGCAATAAAGATCTCGAATCTGTCTATCTATTTTAAACGAGATTTTTTGATAGTTAGGGATCCTGGAATATTTAACGAAGTTCCACAGCGACATGGGTGGATAGCGACGGACTTGGAAAGGTTGCTGTCCGTCGGATGAGACTTTAAGCCATGGCATCATGTGCAATTGTTTTTGTTTGTTTTAGCTCTGAGCGGCACTTTTTTGCACACCATGGGCTAAATGGCCAGGTCACATGGACCCCGAAGGCTCAGAGAAGGTTGAGGGAGGGGACCCACTGGAACAGCTGTTGGGAGACAGAGGTAGCCTCCCGTCAAGGCCATCCAGCGTGTTCTTTAACGTGCACAGGGTATGGCTCTCCCGTACACGGGGCCACGGCTTAACGTCCCATCCGACGGACGGCGGCCTTTCCAAACCCATCAGTGTCCCCTACTGACCGTGGGCAGAGCGGGGAATTTTGCGGAGATAAATCTCAACGCTGACCCAGCTGGGACTCGAACCTGGGAACTACAGATTACGAACCTGGCGCGCTACCGACTGAGCCACCCCCGCCCCTGCACCATGTGCAGGAGAGCCATACCTTTTGTACATTAAAGAACATATTGAGTGGCCATGATGGGGGAGTCTAACATCTGTCTCCTGCATCATGGCTGTCCAGTGGGTCCCCTTCCCCAGGGAAGGGGGTGGCTCAGTCGGTAGCACGCCATGCTCATAATCTGTAGTTCCCAGGTTCAAGTCCCAGCTGGGTCAGCATTGAGATTTATCTCCGTATAACAGTCAGTAGGGGATACTGATGGGCTTAGAAAGGCCGCCGACCGTTAGATAGGGCGTTAAGCCGTGGCCCTATGTGCGGGAGAGCCATACCCTGTGCACGTTAAAGAACACGCTGGATTGCCTTGACGGGAGGCTACCATCTGTCTCCCAACAGCTGTTCCATTGGGTCCACTCCCCCAACCTTCTCTGAGCCTTCAGAGTCCATGTGACCAGGCCATTTAGTCCATGGTGTGCAAAACAATGCCGCTCAGAGGTAAAACAACCCAACCCCTTTCCCACAACCTTTTTTCGGACCTCTCCATTTCGTCTATTATGTGGGAAAAAGTGCCACTCACAGGTAACCCAACAAAGTTCTCCAAAGATTGTTTTCTGATTTTTAAGAAATAACAGTTCTGAAAATTACTACATATTGTCATAACATTGGTCCTTGAATGCACACTCCAAATTATTTTAGACATCAACCTAATATTTCCTAAAATGAATCCTCGGCTCATCATTGCTTCACTATTAAGTATATTCACTATTATGTATCATGTATTTCTTCACTATAAAGCTCGGGTGGGATCCCAGAGTTGAGATTTATCTCCGAAAAACTCCCTGCCCTGCCCACGATCAGTAGGGGACACCGATGGGCTTGGAAAGGCAGCCGTCCGTCGGATGGGACGTTAAGCCGTGGCCCCGTGTGGGGAGAGCCATACCCTGTGCACGTTAAAGAACACACTGGATAGCCTTGACGGGAGGCTACCATCTGTCTCCCAACCTCTGTTCCAGTGGGTCCCCTCCCCCAACCTTCTCTGAGCCTTCGGGGTTCCTTGTGACCTGGCTATTTAGCCTATGGTATGCAAAAAAGTGCCGCTCAGAGGTAAAACAACCCAACTCAATGCACTCACATCAGAACGCCGTAAAAGAAACACATTAATAGGCATCTGTGCACGTGTTCACTCGCCTGTTCCGATACTCCTATTAAAGGAATTAAGATAACTAGCAGAGAGCAGGCCAATTTGAAATGGCACTAAAGAGAATGAGGGAATGGAAAATAAAACATGAAACCTTACCTATTATATCTTTTCCTCTTATCATCAGAAGCTTTGCAGAAATATGGAATTTCGTTGATATTTAGATTATTTCTTGCCTCCGTCACCCTGGTCCTCACCTGAGGAGACGACTTATTTTGTCCGCTCCTATCCAACTGGTTGTAGTGGGCATTACTTGTCTCACTACTACGGAGACCAGAAGGAGAAGAAGAATGTCCTGCTCTGTAACTACGTGACTTGGACTGGAGCTCTTGAATTGTTAATTTAAGTTGATTGGAACATCTCTTTTCCTCTTCTAGCTTCTGTAAGGCGTCCAAGTGTCTGACCTTCAGGTCATCATAAAGGGCACCTATCCTGTTGAACTTCTCTGAGATGTCTTGGAAGTCCTGTAATTGCTAATGATTGAAAGAGCAGAAGGTGAAAACCGATTTCAAATGTTCAGAGACAGATTATTTATTTTTTTTAGACAAGCAAACGAGTGTTGACTTTGTCGTCTGTTTGCAGATATTCGACTTTTTTTTTTAGAAATGAAAAATCTTTTTGGGTTCGACAAGTGTCGATAAAATATTTCCGAATCTCATAATGATTTTTATCAGTGTCCTCTAGCGGTGGTTAAAGTCGGAAATCGTTAAAATTTTGAGTGAATATTGCAAACGATCTATTTATGCAAGAAATTTGAAATTTTGTTGGTACAGTGTGAGGGCCACACGGTTTGCATTGCCAGTTTTGAAACTGTTTTTTAACAGATATATTCAAAATTAATTTTGGGTTAGATTAATAATTATATTAGAATTTGTGCTCTCCGAAAGTTTCAATAATTTTAATAGCGTTTTCTAGCGGTGGGTAATTTTGGAAAAAGTTAAAAGTTTGGGGTGAATATTGCAAACAGCTGTTTATGCTAGAAATTATTTATTTTGTTGGTAGAGTCATTTTTGTCAGCAATAATTTGTCCCTTTAGGGAAATGTAACTTTTTCTTTTAAGAGACAAATTAGGAATTGTTTTTGTGTTAAATACACTTAAGTTTTGTGTTAATTACACATTAAAGCCCAATTTATTACCCACACTGCACCCTTCGCAAACCCGCCGTACTCTGCCACAATAATGAGGCATGCCAAATACTCTTGTGGGCTATAAATAGGTTAGATACGTATCTGCTGCGACTTGTTACGATGGGTCAACATGGCGACCTGACCAAGTAGTTCGATCGTAGGCAGACAATTTATTATATACACCCATCTAGAAATCCTCGAACCCACAAGTTAGTCGAGTGTGAGGAACATGGGAGTCTCCATAACTGAGACTGCAGAATGTCTGGGATTGCCACATGCTACCATCGCACGTGTGTACCAGGACTACATCAAAACTTGTAACACGTGCAGCCATCCAGAAAAATGTGGCCATAACCGGACTGTTGATCGAGTTGAGCACTGTCTCTCCCATATCGTAACATCAGAATGGAGAACCACATTGCAGATAACATTCACATTCAATGAGGAGGCAGCTACAAAGATCATTGCAAAGACCATTTGGCGAGGGTGGCTCAGTCGGTAGCGCGCCAGGCTCGTAATCTGTAGTTCCCAGGTTCGAGTCCCAGCTGGGTCAGCATTGAGATTTATCTCCGCAAAATTCGCCACCCTGCCCACAGTCAGTAGGGGACACCGATGGGCTTGGAAAGACCACCGTCCGTCGGATGGAACGTTAAGCCGTTGCCCCGTGTGTGGGAGAGCCATACCCTGTGTACGTTAAAGAACACACTGGATGGCCTTGACGGGAGGCTAACATCTGTCTCCCAACAGATGTTCCAGTGGGTCCCCTCCCCCAACCTTCTCTGAGCCTTCGGGGTCCTTGTGACCTGGCCATTTAGCCCATGGTGTGTAAAAAAGTGCCGTTCAGAGGTAAAACAACCCAACCCTTAGCCAAGGACGAGAGTAAGAAATGTCAACTTTTTTTAAGAGAGCAAAGTACTTTTGATGTGGATAGGTGTTCATAAAATATTACGATTCAAGCTTTCCGAATCTCGCAATATCTTTAATAGCGATCTCTAACGGCGGAAAAATTTTCCTATATATATATGTATTTCAAAAGATCTATTTAAATTCTGAAAATTTTAAATTTTGGTCGAAGAGTTTGATTGATGGTGAAGAGGTATTCATTTGCCTTTATTGCCCTCTAGTGAGTGGAGGATGAACTAAACTTTTTTGTATTAAGAGATAAATAGGTAAAACCAAAATATTTCTATTTACAGTTTAACAGTTATCCATTAGTTCCAACTGGAGCGTGTGCAGCAACTGCACATGCTCCAGTTTGCTGTGAACGGTAACTGGAGCGTGTACAGTTGCTGTACATGCTCCAGATCTAATATCCTAATATCTTACCTCTTCATCTGCAGAAGATAATCCTGTGTTTCCTGGGGATTCATATTTCTTCTTCTTTTTTCCCAGGCATGGGAATATTTTGTTTTTTCCTGGGGAAGATAAAGTAATGAAATTACTCCGATTTAGAATTCTATATTTTTTGAGAAATCATGAAATGTTTCAATAGAGAATTCGGACTTTGGAAAAGTTCAGTGAAGGGGATTGAAGCATTCCCCCGTTTTTAATGTTTCTATTTAATCCTTTTTCAGTATAAATAACACCACGACATATTTTTCCAATGTAATTAACACTGTGACATAAGCTCACCGGACAAAAAGATTAGTCACCCCTGGCTCAATGTCACCAAATAGCGCGTAACGCCTCCGTGCGACCAAAGAACAGCCGAAATCCTGTCTTGCATGGATGTCACCAGTGTGCGGATGTAGTGCACATCAATATTCACCCACTCTTCCAGCAGCAAATGCCGCAGTTGGCCAGATTGGCCGGATGGCTGGGACGGCGCTTCCCTCGTTGCCCCAAATAGTCCCACAAATTTTCTATTTCTATGGGATTCAAATCCGGGGATTTGGCGGGCCAGTCGAGAGGTTCGAAGGCTTCAGAATGCTCGTCGTGCCAATCCGACACACTTCGAGCCCTGTGCACGCGACAATTGTCGTCTTGAAAGACTGGGGTGTCCTTCTGGTGTTCACTGTGGAGATGCTGCACAAAAGGCAACATGTGGTCGTATAGTAGCTCCATACAGCCCTTCTGGTTGAAGTTTGACGTCACTGCAACCAAAGGACCCATTTCCTCGTACGTGAAATACACCCAGAACATCACTGAGACTTATTCAGCTTGAACAGAACATTGCACACAGTCTGCATGGAAGACTTCATGCTGCTTACGATGTATCCGTCGCCTCGCATCATTCGAGTACAAGCAAACACGTGACTCATCCGACCAGATCACACGCTTCCAAGAGTCGAGTCCAGTCTCGGCAGTGGCGGCTCGCGTACAGGCACTGTGGAACTACAGCACCCCCAATTTCAACTTGATATTATCGATAACATTTAATATAATGAGTCCTTTTTTCTTTAATTCTTTCTTTATACTTGTACAATATATAATCCATAAGCTCAATGTCAGTAGCCATTCCCCAGTTTATGAAAAAGATACAAAAATCTTTGTATGGAACTGTGCGCTTCACAGTACTAGCGGCGAGGTGTTTGACTGTTGTGCGCATGCGCACATAGGAAGCTACACGTGAGGCTGCAAGGGAGAGAGAGCACTGTCATTCCCGCAGTGGCGACCCTGGCGTGCTGGTTGAAGGTAGTTTTTTTTTACTCCGCGTGTGTTGTGCTTAAAAACCGTGTACCATATTCTTGAATGTGATAAAGTGTAGAATTAGATTATTATCCTGCTTCCAGCTATTCTATTTGATTCATTTTTTTTCCCTTTTACACAATTTTAAAACAAAGGCTAAAAATTTTCTGGAGCAGCACCCCCACTAATTTTAGCTACGAGCCGCCACTGAGTCTCGGTGACGCCACATCCACTGAAGCCACTCAGCCTTGTGCAGAGCTGTTAACATGGCTCTCTTCCGTCATGCTCTGCTCCAGATATCCATGACATGCAGTTCCTTTCGGAGTGTTCGTTTGGAAACAGCTTGTTGTAGGCCTGCATTGACTGACTGGAGCAATTCCTGCCTCATTGCAAAGCGGTTAACCCTAACAGTGAGGGGGCGGGGGTGGCTCAGTCGGTAGCGCGCCAGGCTCGTAATCTGTAGTTCCCAGGTTCGATTCCCAGCTGGGTCAGCGTTGAGATTTATCTCCGCAAAATTCCCTGCCCTGCCCAAGGTCAGTAGGGGACACCGATGGGCTTGGAAAGGCCGCCGCCCGTCGGATGGGACGTTAAGCCGTGGTCCCGTGTGTGGGAGAGTCATACCCTGTGCACGTTAAAGAACACGCTGGATGGCCTTGACGGGAGGCTACCATCTGTCTCCCAACAGCTGTTCCAGTGGGTCCCTTCCCCCAACCTTCTCTGAGCCTTCCGGGTCTATGTGACCTGGCCATTTAGCCCATGGTGTGCAAAATAGTGCCACTCAGATGTAAAACAACCCAACCCAACCTAACAGTGCGTGACACACTACGGCAGTCGCTATTAGTTTCTCAGTTTTTGCGACGATTAGTGGTGACTGCAATGTACACCACTGCTGGAAGACCATTTGGACAGTGCATTTCGACACACCTGCAAAGGCATCAACTTCTTGTACACTTGTTTGGCTCGGCCAAACGCAATAACACCTTTTTGAACTCATTCACATCTTTGGCGCGAGCCATGTTTCATGGAGCGACTAACACACACATGGCACACAACCAATTCTTGTCACTCTATGAACCCCGTAGCGAACGGCACAGCTATTTGTTGGAAGCGTTTATTACTGATGCGCCCTCTGTTGCTGTCGAACGAGACATTCTTATTGAATTTGAAAAACATCCAGTGTGAATAAGGCTGAAATAGTTTTTAATTCATTAACACTGTGGCACATTTTTTGGGTAATTAGTACCGTGGCTATAGTGTTAAATATTTTTCAGTGTGAATGATATTGTGATATATTTCTTATTGTAAAGAATACACCCCAGGAAGAAATGTTTTTACACATCCCCTTTTCCCCATTGTAAGTTCCTTGTCTAGTAAACCCACCATATAAAACTTTTATCGGCAACAGTAAAGTGTTTGTGATTTATAAACTAGTGCTTCATTCCTAAAAATACACTATGTTACCAAAATTATTCGCATACTTACTTACATATTAGAAGAATGGAATCTAACTTAAAAAAAATGTTTTTTTACGAAATAATGTCATTGCAAATAAACTAAAAGTATCACTTAAACCTTTCTAAATGTGACAGAGGTTACTCAGACGGTAGCGCACCAGACTTGTAATCTCTAGTTTCCAAGTTCCAGTCCCAGTTGGGTCAGTGTTGAGATTTACATCCGCAAAACTCCCCGCTCTGCCCACGGTCAGTAGGGGACACCGATGGACTTTGAAAGTCCACCATCCATTGGATGCAACGTTAAGCCGTGGCCTCGTGTGTGGGAAGCCATACCCTGTATATGTTAAAGAACATGCTGGATGGCCTTGGCAGGAGACTACCATCTATCTCCCAACAGTGTCCAGTGGGTCCTCCTAAACCCTCCCTGAGCCCAAGGGGTATTTGTGACCTGGCTATTTAGCCCATTGTGTGCAAAATAAGTGGCTCTCAGAGGTAAAACAACCCAACCTATCAAGGCCCTACAACGTGTTCCTTATTAGAAGAATGGAATCTATTATTAGAATGTAAATAGTAAACTTATACTGGTATGGCTCTCTACACACAGGGCAACGGCTTTATGTCCCATCCGACGGATGCCGGCCTTTCCAAGCCCAACGATGTCCCCAATCTTTTAGAGAACACGGTGGAAGTTTAGCGGAGATAAATCTCAACCCCTGAGACAGTAGGGACGCAAACGTGTAGGGGCGGGGGTGGCAGTCGGTAACCCGCCAGGCTCGTAATCTGCAGTTCCCAGGTTCGAGACCCAGCTGGTCTGCATTCTCCAGAACTGGGTCTGCATTGAGATTTATCTCCTCAAAATTCTCCGCCCTGCCCACTCTCAGTAGGAGACACCGATGGGCTTGGAAAGGTCGCCGCCCGTCGGATGAGACTTTAAGCCGTGACCCCGTGTGCGGGAGAGCCATACCCTGTGCACGTTAAAGAACACGCTGGATGGTCTTGATGGGAGGCTACCATCTGTCTCTCAACAGCTGTTCCAGTGGGTCCCCTCCCCCAACCTTCTCTGAGCCTTCGGGGTCCTTGTGACGTGGCCATTTAGTCCATGGTGTGCAAAAAAGGGCCCCTCAGAGGTAAAACAACCCAACCCAAAAATGTGAACTACACATTATCAGTCTGTCGTGCTAACGACTGATCCAACTCTGTAGGATAATATATCTCAAAATGAATGAATAACAATAAATAACTATCCCCCCCCCCCATCCCCTTACTTACCTTTCCTCTTTCTTAAAGCGGCGTTTTCCTCTTCCAGGCTTCGTATCTGGGACAAATATTTTTTACGTTCAGATTCCCACTCATTCGAAATTTCCTTTATCAAACTGTGCACGTCCACAAACTTATCAACTAATGCCGTCATCACGAGCTCTGAAAGGACGAAAAAAATGAATCGTTTTTATAAATTCTGTTGTTTTTGTATATTTTTTCTTTATGTAAAGTTGAGTGTCAATGTTGCCAAAATTATATATTTAAATAATTTGTAAGTTAACCTACATGAGCTTAGATGATCTTGGGTTAATAAGAGTATTACAAATATATACTCTTTGTAACCTTATTATTAAAATGAACTGATGAAGCGATTGTTGGATTAACTGGACAAAAAATAACTTACCTTTGATGGTTCTCGAATTTTTTGGTGCTTAATGTGTGTCGGGGTTTATAATTATTGGCTCGTTTTAAAAGGAAAAAAGGGGCCATTGTTTGGTGTTTATTTTATTGTAGGTTTGTTACTCTCAATATACTGAGTGTTCCAAAAATAATGATTGGGTTTCGAGAAGCAATATGCAGGAAAATATTACACACATTCGAGAAAGTTGCGTTGTTTACCACTGCGTGGCACTTTTTTTTTTGCATACAATGTGCTAAATGACGAGGTCACAAGGATCCCAAAGGCTCAGAGAAGATCGGAGGAGGGAGACTCACTGGACAGTTGCTAGGAGACAGATGGTAGTCTCCCATCAACGCCATCCAGCGTGCTCTTTAACGTGCACAGGGTATGACTCTCACAGACACAGCTTAACGTACCATCCAACCGGCGGCGACCTTTCCAATGCTGCCATAGTTGAGACTCGAACCTGGAAGGGGCGGGAGTGGCTCAGTCGGTAACCCGCCAGACTCGTAATCTGCAGTTCCCAGGTTCGAGTCCCAGCTGGGTCAGCGTTGATTTATCTCCGCAAAAATCCCCCCCCACCCTGCCCACGGTCAATAGGGTGGCATCGATGGGCTTGGAAAGGCCGCCGTCCGTCGGCAGGGACGTTAAGCCGTGACGCCGTGTGCGGGACAGCCATACCCTATGCATGTTAAGGAACACACTGGATGGCCTTGACGGGAGGCTACCATCTGTCTCCCAACAGCTGTTCCAGTGGATCCCCTCCCCCAAACTTCGGGGTCCATGTGACCTGACCATTTAGCCCATGGTGTGCAAAAAAGTGCTGCTCAGAAGTAAAACAACCCAACTCGAACCTGGAAACTACAGATCACGAGCCTGGCGCGCCGCCGACTGAGATTCCAGCCACGACGTCGGATAGTGGTAAAACATGGCATCATCCCAACGGATGTAGTGCATTATTGTGGAATATATGGGTCTTGTCATTAATCATATTATTACCTGCTCCCATATGCTATGAAATGTGATTGTTATATTAGAAAAGAAGTGATGAAAATATGTGATTTATTTATTTACTGATTTGTTTCGCTATTAACTCAGACTTTCATTCCTTCATAATGCAACAAGTCGATACTTTATAGTAATAGCTAGCTCATACGGAAATATGAAGGAAATAGTTATCTTTTTTTACGATGAAAGATGTTTAGGATTAATGAGGGAACGGCTATCCATTTGCTAAAAAATTAAACGCTAAAGCTTTCAAAATCAGGAAAACATGTTTCAAACGAACAGAGTTATTTGTATAATATATTTTGCATATTAAACATACTTATTATTATTACTTAAACTTACCTTAATATCCTCTCCTACAATATTTCCTACAATCCTCCTATAATATCTTCTAAACTTAGCTATCATAAAACGTACCTCAACGCTTGAAACATTCGAAAATGTGAAATTTTCCGCCTCATCAGGAGAGTTATAAACAGAGTGCTTCTGTTATGCAACAGAACCTTCGACCGGAATTTCTTAAAATCTCTGTTGTTCGAACGAGTACGTCACAATGAATCATCGCAATCTAAAGAATATCAGAACTAGGTCACGAAAGTCTTGCCACTTCTAACTTTTTGTAACAATTGGGGCATATTTCATGCAATTTCCATGGCATTTTTTTAAAGCCTCTAAAACGAAGGGGAAATGTTACACTGCAATGGAAATCCAATCGCTTGCCCCCCCCCCCTCCAAATACACACCCTTTTACCCTTTTCTGTCTTGATTGCGTCGTTCCCCACCCAACCCTTATTTCTTTTCTAGATCGTAGTCTGCGTCTCACATTACATTAACTCACTTAACATTAAGTCTCTTAAACATCTTAGGTTGGGTTGTTTTACTTCTGAGCGGCACTTTTTTTGCACACCATGGGCTAAATGGCCAGGTCACAAGAACCCCGAAGGCTCAGAGAAAGTTGGGGGAGGGGACCCACTGGAACAGCTGTTGGGAGACAGATGGTACCCTCCCGTCAAGGCCATCCAGCGTGTTCTTTAACGTTGGGTTGTTTTACCTCTGAGCGGCACTTTTTTGCACACCATGGGCTAAATGGCCAGGTCACATGGACCCCGAAGGCTCAGAGAAGGTTGGGGGAGGGAACCCACTGGAACAGCTGTTGGGAGACAGATGGTAGCTTCCCGTCAAGACCATCCAGCGTGTTCTTTAACATGCACAGGGTATGGCTCTCCCGCACACGGGGCCACGGCTTAACGTCCCATCCGACGGACGGCGGCCTTTCCAAGCCCATCGGTGTCCCCTACTGACCGTGGGCAGGGCGGGGAATTTTGTAGGGATAAATCTCAACGCTGACCCAGCTGGGACTCGAACCTGGGAACCACAGATTACGAACCTGGCGCGCTACTGACTGAGCCACCCCCGCCCCAATTGCACAAAAGCACTGTCATTTGACTGATTACCATATTCTTTGAAAATTCGATTATTTTGATTTCTAACCACTAAACTACTGAAATTAAACTTAATGTGACCGAATGCATGGAAAAATGCTTTGGAGATTAAGAAGTCATATCAATGATACAATTTTATTATCAGTATCTAGATAAGCAAAGAATGGATGAGCATATCTCATTTCGCAGTAATAATTTTTTTTTCTTAAACGTTGGACATATCGTTGGATACATCCGTGATATACCTGGGATTTACATTACGATTGCGCTTGGATTGAACGAACGATATTGTATTGTATTAAACTATTTTATTAATATAGTGGTAGTTAAATGCCAATATTAATTCTACTTATATTCCAATTGCTTTACCACGTCATTTGTTGTGTTTCTCAATTTATGGTGGATGTTAAAACGGCTGTTCCAATGTAGAATTTCAACCTTTCGACCCTTCACATGACGTTATGTACAAAATGAACTCTTGAGTCGTGGAGAGTGTCAGAATATGATATAAAAACTTTCCTCCCATCTGTCCTTTCCCATAAAAAGCGAATGTGAAAAAAATTGTGCCGTAATATTTTTGAAACACGAGGGCAGAGAGAAAATTAAAATTCGTGAAGTGGGAGTCACAATATTATGAATATTTTTCCCATGCTTGCCTCGAAAAAGGAGCGAAAATCTTCGCGATGACGCAGAGATTATCAAAGGTTGTAAAACATTTACCCCCCTTCTTTTTCCCCTCTCAAGAAAGTGGGGAATAGCATAAACGATTGTTTTCTATATCCATGGGCTTCTCACCATTAGTGAATGAAAAGTGCTTTGGGTTGTGGGTTGTTTTACCTCTGAGCGGCACTTTTTTGCACACCATGGGCTAAATGGGCAGGTCACAAGGACCCCGAAGGCTAAGAGAAGGTTGGGGGAGGGGACCCACTGGAACAGCTGTTGGGAGACAGATGGTAGCCTCCCGTCAAGGCCATCCAGCGTGTTCTTTAACGTGCACAGGGTATGGCTCTCCCGCACACGGGGCCACGTCTTAAAGTCCCAACCGACGGACGGCGGCCTTTCCAAGCCCATCGGTGTCCCCTACTGACCGTGGGCAGCGTGGGGAATTTTGCGGAGATAAATCTCAACGCTGACCCAGCTGGGACTCGAACCTGGGGACTACCGAACCTGGGAACTACCTGGGAACTAGCGAACGAGCCTGGCGCGCTACCGACTGAGCCACCACCGACCCCAGAAAGTGCTTTGTATACTACTCTAAGATATAGGGGAGACTACTCTAATATATATGGATTTTGCGAAGTAAAAAATTCGAAATTCCCTTACATCAATTTAATTATAAGTGCAGGATATTATGAGGGAAGTTTGAAATGTGCCCAGAAGAAATAAATGATATAATAGAAATAAGTGAAATAAGTCAACATACTAATATAAATTAGAGCATTTACTCCACGTACATATCTATAATAAGATGGATCAAACTTCAATTGTCGAAAATGTGAATGCATGTCATTACTGTCGAATTTTTTCTTTTTATAAGAGGCTGAATATTCTTTTTTACTTAAAAGGTAATTGTTGGACAAATTCCTTGGAATATTTCGGGTTGGGTTGTTTTACCTCTGAGCTGCTCTTTTTTGCATACCATGGGCTAAATGGCCAGGTCATTTCGACCCGGAAGGCACAGAGAAGATTGGGGGAGGGGACCCACTGGAACAGCTGTTGGGAGGCAGATGGTAGCCTCCAGTGTCAAGGCCATCCAGTGTGTACCTTAACGTGCACGTGATATGGCTCTCCCGAACAAGGGACCACGGCTTAGCGTCCCATCCAATGGACGGCGGCCTTTCCAAGCCCATCGGTGTCCCCTTCTGACCGTGGGCAAGGCCGGGAATTTCGAGGAGATAAATCTCAACGCTGACCCAGCTGGGACTCGAACCTGGGAACTACAGATTACGAGCCTGGCGCGCTACCGACTCAGCCATCCCTGCCCCATAAGAATATTTCGGTAATGCATATATATATATTCAGGGTGTCTCAAAAATATAGGTACAAACTGTTAGGGGAGGTAGATAACATCTAAAGGAATGAGAATTGCATAGGAACCCATAACCGGAAACGTCATGGGAAAGTGGTAGCAGAGGTACAAGATCTGAAAGGACACAAGACAATGATTAATGGGAAAACATTTATTGGACATAATTATTACAAATGGCGTACTAAATGATACATTTCATAATGTTACAGCAGATGATCGAAGTTTCCACCATGAGACGCGATGCATGCGTGACACTGACGGAGCATTGATTGCCGGACACGGTCGAACACACCTGGAGTTTCTTTGATAGTAGCAGCAGCGCAGACGAGCCTTGCCACGAGATCCATGTCAGACTCCACAGGCGATTCATACACGGTAACTTTGAGGGGCCCCCACAGAAAGAAACCAATAATTGTTAAATCAGGTGAGCGTGGGGGACAAGCAACTGGTCCAGCACGCCCAATCCATCGTTGCCCAAAAGACGTTCAAATGCGCACGAACGCGCCGCAACATGTGGTTTCAACATGATGGGGAGGCGCCCCATCATGTTGAAACCACATGTTGGGTCTCACATTTGCTGGAACATGGGCAAGTGAACCTGGTAGAACCTGTTCCAGAAAGTTCAGATACTTCGGGAAGGTAATGTGGGATGGTAAAAGGTATGGAGCGATTAAGCAGTCGCCGACCAAATCTGCCCACACATTTACTGCGAAACGATGTTGTGCTGCACGGGTGCGCACACCGTGGGTATTCTCGTGAGCCCACAAATGCGCATTGCGCTAATTGAATACGCCATTCCGAGTGAAACTGGCCTCATCAGTAAACGAAACAGAAGCTGGAAAATTCACATCCTGGGCACTTTCTTGGAGATGCCACTGCGCAAAACGCACACGTTTCCTGCACACGTTTCCCGCACACGTTTCCCGCAGATCATCTGCACACGTGCAGGATGATCTGCGGGGAGAAGTAACTGAACCCTTTGGAGATGAAAGGGGTGTAAGGACTCGCCATGCAAAACACGCTGTACATTGCAACGAGACACTCCTAAGGCAGAGGCAACGGGTTGTTGGGTTGGGTTGTTTTACCTCTGACCGGCACTTTTTTGCACACCATGGGCTAAATGGCCAGGTCACATGGACCCCGAAGGCTCAGAGAAGGTTGGGGGAGGGGACCCACTGGAACAGCTGTTGGGAGACAGATAGTAGCCTCCCGTCAAGGCCATCCATCGTGTTCTTTAACGTGCACAGGGTATGGCTCTCCCGCACACGGGGCCACGACTTAACGTCCCATCCGACGGACGGCTGCCTTTCCAAGCCCATCGGTGTCCCCTACTGACCGTGGGCAGGGCGGGGAGTTTTGCGGAGATAAATCTCAACGCTGACTCAGCTGGGACTCGAACCTGGGAACTACACATTACGAGCCTGGCGCGCTACCGACTGAGCCACTCCCGCTCCACAGAGACAATGGCACGTGTGCTGGTACTAGGATTAGTCTCCACGGCATCCAACACACTTTCTCCCATGGCGGAAGTACTCGTCGATCGTGGCCTGCCTCTTATCACGCCTCTTATCATTATGGCGGGAGTTCACGTCGATCGTGGCCTGCCTTCTGCTACCTCTTAATGACCCATAATCGCACAAATTTAGATGCGCACGCGCAAACAAACGGTGGCCAGTTACATGTATGTGTGGGAAGCGTTCTTGAAACATTCGTTGAGCGGCTCGTCTGTTGCCCTCAGTTATTCCATACACTAAATACATGTCTGCCAGCTCCCTGGTTCGAGTCCCAGCTGGGTCAGCGTTGAGATTTATCTCCGCAAAAATTCCCCGCCCTGCCCACGGTCAGTAGGTGACACCGATGGGCTTGGAAAGGCCGCCGTCCGTCGGATGGGACGTTAAGCCGTGGCACCGTGTGCGGGAGAGCCATACCCTGTGCACGTTAAAGAACATGCTGGATGGCCTTGACAGGAGGCTACCCTCTGTCTCCCAACAGCTGTTCCAGTGGGTCCCCTCCCCCAACCTTCTCTGAGCCTTCGGGGTCCTTGTGACCTGGCCATTTAGCCCATGGTGTGCAAAAAAGTGCCGCTCAGAGGTAAAACAATCCAATCCAACCCAACTCCCTGTTCGAATACCTTTGCATGCTCTTCGTCAGCCGACTACCGCTCGAATGAGGAAATCCGAAATTTCCTCTCTAGCGCACTGATGAACAGCGCCGCCTATTGACTTACGGTGACGTTTCCGGTTATGGGTTCCTATGCAATTCTCATTCCTTTAGATGTTATCTACCTCCCCTGAAAGTTTGTACCTATATATTTGAGACACACTGTATACTTATAATTTTAAGATATCTGCGAGATTGATCTTTCAGGAAAATTGCCGTTTCCTCCACTGTAGCAGATTGCAGATATTTATTTCGAAATGTGTTATTGAGGCTTACACTAACATAGCATTGCCCCAACCCTTATTATATAAACGATCAGTCCTTAGCAACGATATTTCGGGAGGTTGAATATATCTGCTGGTTTCAGATACGTTTCCTAAAGCAAGGCTATATCAATTATGTGATCCAAAAGAAATTGGCTAAATTCAAACAGTTTTTTTACGCAATCTGGCTTCCAAGAAACTAATTGGAAGAGTAAATTAAAGTGTAATTAGAATTGGAAGAGTAATTAGAAGTGTAAATTAAAGAGTTCAGAGCTCATAACCGACTTAAGTGGAATACTGGTTGCGTTGCAGCGGTAGCTCCTTCCTCTGAAAACGGCCAGTTTGGGTTGGGTTGTTTTACCTCTGAGCGGCACTTTTTTGCACACCATGGGCTAAATGGCCAGGTCACATGAACCCCGAAGGCTCAGAGAAGGTTGGGGGAGGGGACCCACTGGAACAGCTGTTGGGAGACAGATGGTAGCCTCCCGTCAAGGCCATCCAGCGTGTTCTTTAACGTTGGATTGTTTTACCTCTGAGCGGTACTTTTTTGCACACCATGGGCTAAATGGCCAGGTCACAAGGACCCCGACCGAAGGCTCAGAGAAGGTTGGGGGAGGGGACCCACTGGAACAGTTGTTGGGAGACAGATGGTAGCCCCCCGTCAAGGCCATTCAGCGTGTTCTTTAACGTGCACAGGGTAATGCTCTCCCGCACACGGGGGCCACGGCTTAACGTCCCATCCGACGGATGGCGGCCTTTCCAAGCCCATCGGTGTCCCCTACTGACCGTGGGCAGGGCGAGGAATTTTGCGGAGATAAATCTCAACGCTGACCCAGCTGGGACTCGAACCTGGGAACTACAGATTACGAGCCTGGCGCGCTACCGACTGAGCCACCCCCGCCCCGCCCCGCCAGTTTGGGACATGGGAGGCTAGCTCAATAGCAACAAATCTAAAAGCGATGTGTCACAAACCAATTGTGCATGGAGGGCAAAGACGTAATCTCCAAATAATTCAAAGATTGTGTGCAATAATGAGATAAACAGAAAACATAGAGAAGAACCACTTTCAAAACGTGATTTATAGATGTCATTATGCATTGCAATAAAATTTTCCGACTGCTCTTCAAACTTACTGAGTTTTTTAAAAGTGTGCGAATATAATTCTTTTTTAGACATGATTTATGTTTGTAAGTGAAATTAAAGCAATTTATATCTGTGGTATTTTACTCTTACATTTTGTATCGTAACTCAAAAGGTCACCTTAGGAGACAAAATTCAAATCACTATTAACCTCACGACCAAATGGTAGCAGTACGCACAGACTAAGTGGATCACTACTTTTGTGGTCAAGTCTTTCACTACACAATAGAAAACTGTCATGACCCAAGATTGAATTGTAACCGATAGCGGGGCGGGGGTGGCTCAGTCGGTAGCGCGCCAGGCTCGTAATCTGTAGTTCCCAGGTTCGAGTCCCAGCCGGGTCAGCGTTGAGATTTATCTCCGCAAAATTACCCGCCCTGCCCACGGTCAGTAGGCTTTTGCTTGGAGCTTGGAAAGTCTGCCGTCCGTCGGATGGGACGTTAAGCCGTGGCCCCATGTGCGGGAGAGCCATACCCTGTGCACGTTAAAGAACACGCTGGATGGCTTTGACGGAAGGCTACAATCTGTCTCCCAACAGCTGTTCCAGTGGGTCCCCTCCCCCAACCTTCTCTGAGCCTTCGGGGTCCATGTCACCTGGCCATTTAGCCCATGGTGTGCAAAAAAGTGCCGCTCAGAGGTAAAACAACCCAACGTTAAAGAACACGCTGAATGGCCTTGACGGGAGGCTACCATCTGTCTCCCAACAGCTGTTACAATGGATCCCCTCCCCCAACCTTCTCTGAGCCTTCGGGGTCCATGTGACCTGGCCATTTAGTACATGGTGTGCAAAAAAGTGCCGCTCAGAGGTAAAACAACCCAACGTTAAAGAACACGCTGAATGGCCTTGACGGGAGGCTACCCTCTGTCTCCCAACAGCTGTTCCAGTGGATCCCCTCCCCCAACCTTCTCTGAGCCTTAGGGGTCCATGTGACCTGGCCATTTAGTACATGGTGTGCAAAAAAGTGCCGCTCAGAGGTAAAACAACCCAACGTTAAAGAACACGCTGAATGGCCTTGACGGGAGGCTACCATCTGTCTCCCAACAGCTGTTCCAGTGGGTCCCCTCCCCCAACCTTCTCTGAGCCTTCGGGGTCCATGTGACCTGGCCATTTAGCCCATGGTGTGCAAAAAAGTGCCGCTCAGAGGTAAAACAACCCAACGTTAAAGAACACGCTGAATGGCCTTGACGGGAGGCTACCATCTGTCTCCCAACAGTTGTTCCTGTGGGTCCCCTCCCCCAACCTTCTCTGAGCCTTCGGGGTCCATGTGACCTGGCCATTTAGCCCATGGTGTGCAAAAAAGTGCGGCTCGGAGGTAAAACAACCCAACGTAAAGAACACGCTGAATGGCCTTGACGGGAGGCTACCATCTGTCTCCCAACAGCTGTTCCAGTGGGTCCTTTCCCCCAACCTTCTCTGAACCTTCGGGGTCCATGTGACCTGGCCATTTAACCTATGGTGTGCAAAAAAGTGCCGCTGAGAGGAAAACAACCCAACGTTAAAGAACACGCTGGATGGCCTTGACGGGAGGCTACCATCTGTCTCCCAACAGCTGTTCCAGTGGGTCCCCTCCCCCAACCTTCTCTGAACCTTCGGGGTCCATGTGACCTGGCCATTTAGCCCATGGTGTGCAAAAAAGTGCCGCTCAGAATAAAACAACCCAACGTTAAAGAACACGCTGAATGGCCTTGACGGGAGGCTACCATCTGTCTCCCAACAACTGTTCCAGTGGGTCCCCTCCCCCAACCTTCTCTGAGCCTTCGGGGTCCATGTGACCTGGCCATTTAGCCCATGATGTGCAAAAAAGTGCCGCTCAGAGGTAAAACAACCCAACGTTAAAGAACACGCTGAGTGGCCTTGACGGGAGGCTACCATGTCTCCGAACAGCTGTTCCAGTGGGTCCCCTCCCCCAACCTTCTCTGAGCCTTCGGGGTCCATGTGACCTGGCCATTTAGCCCATGGTGTGCAAAAATGTGCCGCTCAGAATAAAACATGGATTTCCAACGTTAAAGAACACGCTGAATGGCCTTGACGGGAGGCTACCATCTGTCTCCCAACAACTGTTCCAGTGGGTCCCCTCCCCCAACCTTCTCTGAGTCTTCGGGGTCCATGTGACCTGGCCATTTAGCCCATGATGTGCAAAAAAGTGCCGCTCAGAGGTAAAACAACCCGACGTTAAAGAACACGCTGAGTGGCCTTGACGGGAGGCTACCATCTGTCTCCCAACAGCTGTTCCAGTGGGTCTCCTCCCCCAACCTTCTCTGAGCCTTCGGGGTCCATGTGACCTGGTCCATTTAGCCCATGGTGTGCAAAAAAGTGCCGCTCAGTGGTAAAACAACCCAACCCAAAAAGCAACCGATAGCATGGGTGTCATGATGTAAAAATTTACATTTATCCAAGTATCCTGGGAAACGTTTATACAAGAAACGTTTATACATATCGCCTCTGACGAATATGGGATGCTCATTTTCATAGACTACAATGTTTTGTAGGGTAGTGTTGTAAGTGTAGTTGTTTTCAAAAGTAGTGATTTTGTAGTTTACAGTTTCCCATTTTTGTACTCTTTAACAGTGTAATTCGAAGAAATGATTAGTAAAATGGAAAATGTTATAATTAATTAGTGCTTATTAAACCCCAAAATATTCCAGTTCATTTCTTAAAATGAAAGAGTAGAGTTCATGCCCTCTTCAGGTTAAGGAGACAAATCATTATTCTCCGTGTAAACTCCTTGGCTGCAAAACTGTACCAACAAAATTTCAGATTCTAATTTAACAAGATCGTTTGCAGCATTCATTTTAATATTTACAATTTTCCAAATTTAGCTCTTTCTATAGATGTAAATTTAAATACTTAAGGATTAAAACAAACGTCTATCATCAATTTTCATTTCCCATCCAGAAGTAATTTTTCATTCATCTATTAATATGAAATAGAGCAGACTCCAACCCACCAGTGCTTGGAAAGGAATAAATTGGTTCTTTCATTGTAAACCTTTTAAACATTTGAATAAAATAACTACTTTCCAGCCTATATAGAACATTTCCAAAGATTGGAATAATTTTAGCCATTTTCGAAATATTTCAGATGCTGCTAGTGTTAATTAATTATATACTTTTCCACTGCTAAATCTGGGGCGGGGTTGGCTCAGTCGGTAGCGCGCCAGGCTCATAATCTGTAGTTCCCAGGTTCGAGTCCCAGCCGGGTCAGCGTTGAGATTTATCTCCGCAAAATTCCCCGCCCTGCCCACGGTCAGTAGGAGACACCGATGGGCTTGGAAAGGCCGCCGTCCGTCGAATGGGACTTAAGCCGTGGCCCCTTGTGCGGCAGAGCCATACCCTATGTACGTTAGAGAACACGCTGGATGGCCTTGACGGGAGGCTACCATCTGTCTCCCAACAGCTGTTCCAGTGGATCCCCTCCCCCAACTTTCTCTGAGCCTTCGGGGTCCATGTGACCTGGCCATTTAGCTCATGGTGTGGAAAAAAGTGCCGCTCAGAGGTAAAACAACCCAACCCACCAGTGTTGGGAAAGGAATAAATTGGTTCTTTCATTGTAAACCTTTTAAACATTTGAATAAAATAACTACTTTCCAGCTTATATAGAACATTTGTAAAGTTTGGAATAATTTTAACCATTTTCCAAATATTTCAGATGCTGCTAGTGTTAATTAATTATATACTTTTCCACTGCTAAATCTATATTAGTTAAATCATTATGGGACCAGGAATGGGGAGCTTTAAAACAAAAGAACAATAATTTTCAATTGAATATTATTTTAGCATCCACATACTTTGTTGAATGACCACTTAGGAGTATTCGTATTCTAATAATTATAAATATTATTAATATTATATTAATTAATCGTATTCTCCTACCGTCTCGTTCATTCTCGTGATCTTCAATGTATCATGAGACTAATAAATGCCAAAATAACTTCGCAAATGTCAATATCTCGAAGAATATTTCAGAGAACAACGAATATTTCAGCGCGATTGCCATTTTTCTGGATTTTCCTTATCCAGGTACAAGGAACGTGACGCAATTGTTGCCATTCAGACGCAGTATGAAGTAAAAGAAAGCATAAACTAAAGTGAATCGGATTTCTCAAGTCTCACTTATGAGTTGGGTTGTTTTACCTCTGAGCGGCACTTTTTTGCACACCATGGGCTAAATGGCCAGGTCACATGGACCCCGAAGGCTCAGAGAAGGTAGAGGGAGGGGACCCACTGGAACAGCTGTTGGGAGATAGATGGTAGCCTCCCGTGAAGGCCATCCAGTGTGTTCTTTGACGTTGGGCCGTTTTACCTCTGAGCGGCACTTTTTTGCACACCATGGCTAAATGGCCAGGTCACATGGACCCCGAAGGCTCAGAGAAGGTTGGGGGAGGGGACCCACTTGAACAGCTGTTGGGAGACAGATGGTAGCCTCCCGTCAAGGCCATCCAGCGTGTTCTCTAACGTGTACAGGGTATGGCTCTCCCGCACACGGGACCACGGTTTAACGTCCCATCCGACGGGCGGCGGCCTTTCCAAGCCCATCGGTGTCCCCTACTGACCGTGGGCAGGGAATTTTGCGGAGATAAATCTCAACGGTGACCCACCTGGGACTCGAACCCGGGAACTACAGATTACGAGTCTGGCGCGCTACCTACTGAGCCACCCCCGCCCCACTCTCACTTATGATATTCTTCATATACGTACATCTCTAATATGAATACGGTGCTTATGAGTAAGTGGCTAAAATGGGAGATGAGGATTTTAGTAATCATTGTGGGATTCGTCCCTTAACCGAACAGTGCGTTATAGCATAGTTCAGGGGTGGGGAAATAGCGGCCCGCGGGCCACATTCGGCCCGGTAAGTGTTTTTTGTGACCCGCCAAGACAGTCAGAAAAATCCGCCTTGAACCGAGATTTCCTTCCGGTGCGCGACCGAAGATTCGTCTCGTATTTTCCACTAGGACGGCCACGTCAATACGCATGCGCAGTGTAGATACGAAAACAATTGCCCACCCCTGCCATAGTTCATGTAGTGAGGTCTTACTTTATTAAAGTCGTTTTTACTCTTATTAAGTATGAGTATCCATCTTGAGTACGTACTGGAATCTATTATTCGATGTTTATGATTCACTAATCAAGCAATAAATTTTTTGATTAATTAATTTAATCTACAAATAGACTGGTAGGTGATAATATGATGAAAAGTGATTATTTTAGAAGTTATGAAGGAAATATCCTTAAGATCGAGTGTATGATGTCACCAGCAATGGCAAAATTTGAAACTCATGATTTGTAAAATGACACAAATATGCAAATTACACATTTGAATATTAAGCTCTCAAAATGTTTTTTCCCTTTTTTTTTCAATAACGCAGAGGGCACATTTTTACATACTTTTAAATTATGTATATTTCACTATGTTGTGGAACAGGTTCAAATTAACCAATATGAAAAAAAAATTATTAACAGATAAAACAATTATTTTTAAAGAAATAAATAAGACTGAAATTCGTATCCCCAATACATCCCACACGTGCTGTATTGGGTTGAAGTGTAGCGAATACTCTGGATGTCTTAATTTTCAAGGAAAGCATCCACTAAAGCAGCGGGGTGACTCAGTCGGTAGCGCGCCAGGCTCGTAATCTGTAGTTCCCGGGTTCGAGTCCCAGCTGGGTCAGCGTTGAGATTTATCTCCGCAAAATTCCCCGCCCTGCCCACGGTCAGTAGGGGACACCGATGGGCTTGGAAAGGCCGCCGTCCGTCGGATGGGACGTTAAACCGTGGCCCCGTGTGCGGGAGAGCCATATCCTGTGCATGTTAAAGAACACGCTGGATGGTCTTGACGGGAGGCTACCATCTGTCTCCCAACAGCTGTTCCAGTGGGTCCCCTCCCCCAACCTTCTCTGAGCCTTCGGGGTCCATGTGACCTGGCCATTTAGCCCATGGTGTGCAAAAAAGTGCCGCTCAGAGGTAAAACAACCCAACGTTAAAGAACACGCTGGATGGCCTTGACGGGAGGCTACCATCTGTCTCCCAACAGCTGTTCCAATGGGTCCCCTCCCCCAACCTTCTCTGAGCCTTTGGGGTCCATGTGACCTGGCCATTTAGCCCATGGTGTGCAAAAAAGTGCCGCTCAGAGGTAAAACAACCCAACCCACTAAAGCAGTCTGTTTAGATGCGTGTTTTCGTCGCAAACGGGAATTGTGGGCCAACAGTACCCCGAAAAGTCTCACATACGGTTCAAGGATTTCGTCTCTATAACTGAGGTTTGCCAAGGTTTCTCCAGAAAAGACATATACAGGGTGAATCTGAAAAAGTGGGCAAAACTTTACGAAGTGGTAGAACGCAGCTATACGAGCAATATTCGTCATAGAATGTATGGTCGGAACGCAAGCGGTGAGAAGTTAAAAGGTAGTTTTCCACTGTCACATTTAAAGAATGAACACAAGAAGGAGAGGAGATACTTCAGAAAACATTTTATTAACAAGAATGTAATTGAGGTACATGCTCAAAGAAATTGCTCAAAAGAGCTTTCGTGATTAGTATAACCAGCCATCCTCTCGGCAATCCACGGTAGAAATGCCGTTCTGGAGAGTTAAAAGTTAAAGGTTAAGCCGTGTCCCCGTGTGCGGGAGAGCCATACCCTGTGCACGTTAAAGAACACGCTGGATGGCCTTGACGGGAGGCTATCATCTGTCTCCCAACAGCTGTTCCAGTGGGTCCCTTCCCCCAACCTTCTCTGAGCCTTTGGGGTCCTTGTGACCTGGCCATTTAGCCCATGGTGTGCAAAAAATTGCGGCTCAGAGGTAAAACAATCCAATCCAAAGTCAAATATATCGGGAATTACAGGGGATCAAAATTGTCAAAACGGAAAAAACTGCGTAGAAACAAAACCACGGGCTATAAGAGCGCACTCTTACGTCAGCAACGACTTGGGCCACACGGAGCAATTCTTCTAATCGCTATTGTACAGTGTTAAAGAAATTATGCTTCATTTTGTGCTTTGCAGTATTCCGAAATTAATAAAAATATTTTGTTAATAATTTCTAGCAGCATGTAATGTAAATAATTATTCTACGGTAAGAGTACATTAGAATGAGTAGTTATTTCTCGTAGTAGGATCAATAGGGTGCACCCATGGATTTGTAAAGGCCGCCGTCCGTTGGATGAGACGTTAAGCGGTGGCCCCAAGAGGGATAGACACACCCTGCGCACGTTAAAAACACACTAGATGGCCTTGACGGGAGGCTATCATCTGTCTCCCATCAGCTATTCCAGTGAGTCTCCTCCCCTAACCTTCTCTGAACCTTCGGGGTCCTTGTGCCGGCCATTTAGTTTATCTCCGCAAATTTCCCCGTCCTACCCACGGTCAGTAGGGGACACCGATGGGCTTGGAAAGGCCGCCGTCCGTTGGATGAGACGTTAAGCCGTGGCCCCGAGAGGGATAGCCACAACCTGCGCACGTTAAAAAACACACTAGATGGCCTTGACGGGAGGCTATCATCTGTCTCCCAACAGCTGTTCCAGTGAGTCTCCTACCCCAACCTTCTCTGAACCTTCGGGGTCCTTGTGCCGGCCATTTAGTTTATCTCCGCAAATTTCCCCGCCCTGCCCACGGTCAGTAGGGGACACCGATGGGCTTGGAAAGGCCGCCGTCCGTTGGATGAGACGTTAAGCCGTGGCCCCGAGAGGGATAGCCACAACCTGCGCACGTTAAAAAACACGCTAGATGGCCTTGACGGGAGGCTATCATCTGTCTCCCAACAGCTGTTCCAGTGAGTCTCCTACCCCAACCTTCTCTGAACCTTCGGGGTCCTTGTGCCGGCCATTTAGTTTATCTCCGCAAATTTCCCCGCCCTGCCCACGGTCAGTAGGGGACACCGATGGGCTTGGAAAGGCCGCCGTCCGTTGGATGAGACGTTAAGCCGTGGCCCCGAGAGGGATAGCCACACCCTGAGCACGTTAAAAAACACACTAGATGGCCTTGACGGGAGGCTATCATCTGTCTCCCAACAGCTGTTCCAGTGAGTCTCCTACCCCAACCTTCTCTGAACCCTCGGGGTCCTTGTGCCGGCCATTTAGTTTATCTCCGCAAATTTCCCCGTCCTACCCACGGTCAGTAGGGGACACCAATGGGCTTGGAAAGGCCGCCGTCCGTTGGATGAGACATTAAGCCGTGGCCCCGAGAGGGATAGCCACACCCTGCGCACGTTAAAAAACACACTAGATGGCCTTGACGGGAGGCTATCATCTGTCTCCCAACAGCTATTCCAGTGAGTCTCCTCCCCCAACCTTCTCTGAACTTTCGGGGTCCTTGTGCCGGCTATTTAGCCCATTGTGTGCAAAAAAAAGAGCCGCTCAGAGGTAAAAAATCCCAACTCGTAATAGGGGTGGAACTGTTTGCTGTGACGAAATTACGTATACGAGTTGTTCTTGCAGGAACTGATGTGCTCTCTTTTCATTGGCTGATTGCTTTCTTTAATCTCCAGATTTTCTGCTCCATTCTTTACATGGAATGGAGTATATCGTATTCTTTAATGTACACAGGGTATGGCTCTCACGTGCACGGGATCACGTCCTAACTTCCAGCCTAGAGTGATGATCTTTCCAAGCACTTTGTATCTCATTTCTCAATGAAGGCAGATTGGGGATTAGAGATGGAATCCCAAGGAAGACACAGTGGGACTCAAATCGGAACAAATCTGAATATCAGCCTGAGAAAATTATGGCTGAGACATTTCTTCTCCCTGAGTGCAACGAGGAAAAGAAATATAGGAAAATTGGGTTGTTTTACCCCTGAGAAGTGCTTTTTTTTGCACACCATGGGCTAAATAGCCAGGTTCACAAGAACCCCGAAGGCTCAGAGAAGGTTGGGGGAGGGGACCAACTGGGACAGCAGTTGAGGGACACAGATGGTAACCTCCCGTCAAGGCTATCCAGCGTATTCTTTAACGTTGGGTTGTTTTACCTCTGAGCGGCACTTTTTTGCACACCATGGACTAAATGGCCAGGTCACATGGACCCCGAAGGCTCAGAGAAGGTTGGGGGAGGAGACCCACTGGAACAGCTGTTGGGAGACAGATGGTAGCCTCGCGTCTAGGCCATCCAGCATGTTCTTTAACGTTGGCTTGTTTTACCTCTGAGTATTCTTTAACGTGCACAGAGAATCCCGCACTCGGGGCCACGGCTTAACGTTCCATCCGACAGATGGCGGCCTTTCCAAGCCCATCGGTGTCCCCTACTGACCGTTGGCAGGGCGGGGAGTTTTGCGGAAATAAATCTCCACGCTGACCCAGCTAGGACTCGAACCTGAGAACTGAAGATTGCGAGCCTGGCGCGCTACCAACTGCAATAAACCGAAAAAAAAAAAAAGAAAAAAAAAAACGACCGGGATAAACAAAAGGAATAAAACTATCATACGTTGTTTTTTGTATGCCCTTCGCATGTTTTTTTTAAATTAACAATACACATTTCGAGTGTATTTTGCATTGCGAAAATTACGGATGAATTTATAACATCATAATTATTTTATTATGAACAAGATATAATAAATTTCAGATATTACAGAAATGGTGAAAGTTTAATAATAAAAGCAAAACACATTATATAACATAAGCTGTATATATTTAAATATTCAACAATGTATTATATATTTTATATTAGAGAAGTAGTATTGCAGAGAAGTAAAGGAATTGCTTGACCTATTCTTTTTTTTTCACACTCATAGCAAAAGTGATAGCTACTATTCCTACTACTACTGCTGCTGCTCCTCCTACAAACATCCAAGATGTGGCGTCATCTTTCAGGACTTTTACCTAGAGAAAAGAAAAACAATTAAAAGTAAGAAACAAATTAAAATATATATATAATTATATATTATATAATTATAATTAACAAACTTAGAAAAATTCTCGACTAACTGTGCTCATCTGGCAAAAGAATGTTTTGAAAATTTAACAAACTCAAAAGATCATTTCATATTTTTAACAGCATTAAAATTATCATTGTATAATTTTGCATATCAAAAATCCGGTACAGAAACAGTTTCTGCCTTTATAATTATTTTTATTCAAATTTTTAAAACAATACATTAATTTTCACTTTACTACTTTAGGCTGCGATTGGGAATGGATCAGTCCGCAGCGTGCCTAAGTTTCCAGGTTTCAGTCCAACTGTATTTGGGTTCTCGGATCCTTTATTGCTGCACTGGTGGGCTTCTGTTGAGGGAAAAATCTTCGTTTTCCTGTTTATTTGTGGGTTGACAGCCCCAAATCGATAGATTCACAGGATACGTTTTATCAGCTGGTGGATAATCCTGATCTGAGGTCATTGCAGGTACCTGAACTGTTGCTCTTACAGGCATCGTTCAGTTTACATTGCAGGAAGTCTACTACGTTAGGTGGCTTCAGCCCTAAATGGGAGAAATAGTTCTTTGCCTGCGACGAGGGAGCTGTTTGATATTGTCGACATTCCCTCTCTCAATAATCATAGTTTCTTCAAACATCCCACTAACCATTTTCTCTCCATAAATAGTTCGTATGTGAGGACTATGCACAGAGATTATTCTCTTGATGTCCTCACAGAAGAATTCCACCGTTATAATTTAGATATTCTCGGCTTGCAGACCAGATGGACAGATAAAGGTCAGATTCTTAAAAATAATAATAAATTTCTCTTTTCAGGGAGGGAAGACAATAAGCATATTCAAGGCGTGGGTCTGCTTCTCAGCAGTCATGCTACTGATGCTCTTCTAGGATATGAATGCATTAATGAAAGGTTTCTTACAGCAAAATTTCAGACAAGCGTTAAAGACTTGAATGTTATCTGCTGTTATGCTCCCACTGAGGATGCCGATGAGGATGAGAAGGATAGGTTTTATGAACAACTTCAGGATATTTTGAATTCTGTCAAGAAAGGAGATATTACCCTTGTTCTAGGTGATTTCAGTGCCAAAGTTGGTACTGACTCTGACCTTTAGAGAGGGGTGATAGGCCGTTTTGGTATTGGTAGCTGCAATGGCAATGGGCAACGCCTCCTAAAGGTAAAAAAAAACTTAATAGTTTGAGAATAAATAACATTTATTACAAACACTGCAGCATATATAATTAAGTATACGTGGGTTTCGCCAGATGGGCTGCATAAGAATATGATTGATTATATATTAATTAACAGCAAATGAGAGAGTTCTGTTAGGAATACCAGGGCATATAAGGGTGCTGAATTGGATCTGACCATTACCTTGTTAAAAGTGTCTCTCAACTTAAACTTAAGAAGTGTTGGGCTAAGGTTAAAAAGTTTATCTTTAATACTGAAGCTCTGAAAGACCCAGTTATAGCTAAAGCATACCATGACAGGTTACTTAGTCATTATGACAGTCATGGTTTGCTTACTACTGAAGTTGAGGAAGAATGGGATCATTTTAAACAGGCTTTTTTGAACACTAACAGTACTCTTTTAGGAAAAAAAAAGAGCAGCGGAGGCAAAATTATTTTAATCATGAGGCAATGGAGATTATTTTTTGAAAGAAAGGACTGTAGGAATATCCTTAATCAACACCCTACTTGTCTTAACAGAAATCGTTAAAAAAGTTTAATAAACGTGTAAAAGATCAGTTAACAGCTGATAAGAATCTTTGACTTGATGGCTTGGCTAACAAACAAAAGAGATCTGTACTAGATAGTTAATGTTATATATGGGAAGAAACAAACAGGTATTACAATATTTGTAATGATAAACAAAGTAAGGTTATTTGAAGGTGAGGATGGCTAGGTGGGCTGAGCATTTCAGTGATGTTCTCTAAACTATGTGGTTAGTTCTACTCCCATTGTTTGTAATGATGATAGATGCATTGATGGCTTTAATGTTGGCTCTATAACAAAATCTGAAGTTATTTTTGCAATTTCTAAATTTAAACTTCATAAATCTCCAGGGGTAGATGAAATTACTGCGGAAATGCTTAAAGCTGGGAATGTTTCGGTGGTACCACTTGGATGACCACAGTGGTACCACTTGGATGACTGAAATTCCGAATATCTTTCATGATAAAGGCATGGTTCCTAAGGATTTTACCAGAGCTATTGTTATCCCTATTTTCAAAAAAGGTGATCGCAGTTCTTGTGATAACTATAGAGGTATCAGCCTACTCTGTGTTCCAGGGAAAATTCTTTACACGATTGTGCTCAATAGAATTAAGAATCTGGTTGACAGGCAATTGCGTGATGAGCAATGTGGATTCAGAAGTGGTAGGGGATGTGTAGATCAGATATTTTCACTTAGGCAGATTCTTGAGAAATGTTTAGAGTTTCAGAAACCTTTGGTTGCTAGCTTTGTTGATTTCAAAAAGGCTTTCGACTCTGTTGATCATTATAATTTGTAGTTGATTGCGGGATCATATGGTATACCAGACAAGTTAGTTAGCATAATGAAAGCACTCCATAATAACAGTGAGTCGTGTGTGAGAGTTGGTAAGGCTTGTAGCAATTGGTTTAGCATTATTTCTGGTGTTCGACAAGGGTGCATTTTGCCAACTTTTCTCTTTAGTTTGGTTATTGATTATGTTATGTGAAATTCACTTCAAGGGAAAGATTTTGGCCTTAAATGGGCTGGAGATACGAAAATTTCTGATTTAGATTATGCTGATGATTTAGCCCTTTTGGCAGATGATGTTGATGAGATGAACTCTTTCATTCCAGTTGTTGATGAAACTGGTACTAGAATAGGTTTGGTTATAAACAGAGAGAAAACTAAAGTGATGAAAATTGGTCAGGCAGGCTGTGATTCAGTTAATCTGAATGGTTGCAGTCTTGAGCAGGTGTCACAGTTTAATTACCTTGGGAGCTATGTAACAGATACTGGTGATGTGCGGCATGAGATTAACAGACGAATAGGGATTGCTGCCGGGACTTTTAAGAATCTATGGAGAGTGTGGAGAAATAGGCGTATACACCTAAAGACTAAAATTAGACTGTATAATAGTTTGGTTCTTTCCAGGGTTAGTTATGGTAGTGAAACTTGGACGCTGTGTAAACAAGATAACAGGAAACTAGATGCTTTTGATTCTAGATGCTTCCGCAGTATCTTGGGCATTAGGTGGTTCAACTTTGTAACTAATGATGAGGTTAGGCAAAGGAGTTTGCAACCTCCTTTAAGCAGCATATTGTGCAGTGAGAGACTCCGTTGCTTTTGCCATGTTGCTAATATGAATAATTATAGATTGGCGAATAGGGTTATGGACAGTGTGCCTAAAGGTCTCAGAAAAAAGGGGAGACCTAGGATGCGGTGGGCAGACAATGTCAAACAGGACCTTGTTAGAATTGGTGTGCAGTGGCCAGATGCAGCAGATGTAGCTCAGGATAGACTTGCTTGGAGAACTAAACAGCACGGTCTGGTTGGACCCCCGTAGCCCATGACTGCTTGTTGATGATGATGATGATGATGTGAGATCGTAAGGCATGCCAGAGAAGTTAGCCAACGTAATGAAAACTCTATAATAACACTGAGTCGTGTGTGAGAGTTGGTAAGGCTTGAAGCAGGTAAAAATATAAAAAAAATTTTTTCTTATTTTCAAAAAAGAACAATTTTTCTTATTTTTTAATAATATCATAGTACTGGTTAAAAGTAATCATAGTACTCTGTTTGAACGAACAATTGTTTTTCAACTCATTATTTCAAGTGCTTTTTATCTACAGGACTTTTGCTGTGATAATTTATTACTGAAAACTCGGTTTATTGAGAGAGGAAGTGCTACAATGTCAAATAGCACCTTAATCGCAGGTATGGGCAAAGACCCTGTTCCTCCCTCTACTAAACGCTAAAGCCATCTACACTGGTAGAACTTCCTCCAAGGGGCGGGGGTGGCTCAGTCGGTAGCGCGCCAGGCTCGTAATCTGTAGTTCCCAGGTTCGAGTCCCAGCTGGGTCAGTGTTGAGACTTATCTCCGCAAAATTTCCCCGCCCTGCCCACGGTCAGTAGGGGACACCGATGGGCTTGAAAAGGCCGACGTCCGTCGGATGGGACGTTAAGCCGTGGCCCCGTGTGCGGGAAAGCCATACCCTGTGCCCATTAAAGAACACGCTGGATGGCCTTGATGGGAGGCTACCATCTGTCTCCCAACAACTGTTCCAGTGGGTCCCCTCCCCCAACCTTCTCTGAGCCTTCGGGGTCCATGTGACCTGGCCATTTAGCCCATGGTGTGCAAAAAAGTGCCGCTCAGAGGTAAAACAACCCAACTTCCTCCAATGTAGGTTTGATAATGGCCATAGAAGAAAGAGTTCAGGTACCTGTAATATCCTCTGATCAGGATTATCCACCAGCTGCTAAAACGTATTCTGTGAATGTATTCAACTGGGGCTGTGACCTCCGCAAGTGAGAGATTCGGCTGTTAACCCACAAATAAATATAAAAGACAGAAGAGTTTTTTTCCCTCAGCAGAAGCCACCCGTGCAGGAAATTCAGGATTCATAAGCAAGCTCAGAGATATTCAATTCCGGTTGGTATATATGGTCAGCACCAGGACCCTGTAAGGTTGACCATTCCTCAGTAGAGCAGAAAGTTAAAAAAAAGCACACACAGTTTAGAAATAGCCATAGTTGTCTAGATCAGTAGGCGACAGTGATTTTCACTCAGGCAGATTCTTGAGAGATATGATTGTTTACTGCTGATTTCTTGAAGGAAATTTCGCTGTCAGTGAAGTTTTTTTTCCTGTGTTTGTTCTGGCTTTTTTAATCACCTCTGCGGAGGATGTAGATTCGATTGATTTCCTCTCGTTGAAGGGGCATTTAGATACGAAGCGTTCAAGTTTTCTGCATCTTCTGCATATTTGGTGACTCCTGGATACGGCACAGTTGCTGCGTAGGAACAAGTTTTTATAAAGTTCGGGATTTCTTCCATGAGTTTTATTCTGCAGCATCTGGTTCCAGTTTTAATTTCGGTAGTTCTTTGCTGTTTGTGCATTTCGTACGTGATGCCCAGGACCTCGTCAAATTGATTCACCACTTTCATTATGTCTTCGTTTTTTACAAAGAAAGGAAGTCTTGAAATATAATGGGGCGGGGGTGGCTCAGTCGGTAGCGCGCCAGGCTCGTAATCTGTAGTTCTCAGGTTCGAGTCCCAGCAGGGTCAGCGTTGAGATTTATCTCCGCAAATTCCCCGCCTTGCCCACGGTCAGTAGGGGACACCGATGGGCTTGGAAAGGCCGCCGTCCGTCGGATGGGACGTTAAGCCGTGGGCCCGTGTGTGGGAGAGCCATACCCTGTGCACGCTAAGGAACACGCTGGATGGACTTGACGGGAGGCTACTATCTGTCTCCCAACAGCTGTTCCAGTGGGTCCCCTCCCCCAACCTTCTCTGAGCCTTCGGGGTCCATGTGACCTGGCCATTTAGCCCATGGTGTGCAAAAAAGTGCCGCTCAGAGGTAAAACAACCCAACTTGAAATATATACCTTTTTAATTGGTTTGCCGAACTGAAGAATTTCTATTTCTTTTATTTTGATGAGCTTTCTTTGCCATTCTAAGATGGCATTGCCAGCTTCTTCTGTCTTCATTAAAATAATAGTCAAGCTTCTGTTAATGATTTGAGCGATTAACGCTTCGAACCCGGTTTTAAGAATCTCATTTTTTATGACTTCAACAAATTCGATATCTCGATGGAAAATCTTAAAGGCACGTTCAGTTCTGCATCTTCGCTCACGGTTGCCTTCTCTATATGCTAAATATAAGAAGTAAGGCCGACTAGTCCTGAAATGATCCGTTTTCGAATTTAAGTTGAAATCGAAAGATAATCTAAGCTAGGTGTTCTCAACGTGGGATATGCGGTAAAAGTTTTTGGGGTACACCGTGAGAGCTCAAATAGCTCACCGCTAGATCTGGTAACAAAGTCGCTAAGTTGTCCCCAACCATTGCATGAACTGTGCAAGAGTAAACAAGTGCAACCATTTCACTGGTTACCCAGCAAAATGTTTATAATTTTATAAGATTTGTTAAATTGTTTATGTCATTTTTTGTGTTTATCGATATGTGTAATTTATGAATACAAAATTTAATGTGTTTTATTTTATTCCCATTGTTATACTATAACTATAGTTTTATCTATCTATACAAGGGGTACGCCAGTTACATACACATTTCCAGGGGGTACGTGAAGCATAAAAGGTTGAGAACCACTGATATATATGTTTTATTTTATTCCCATTGTTATACTATAACTATAGTTTTATCTATCTATACAGGGTGAATCTGAAAAAGTGGGCAAAACTTTACGGGGCGGTAGAACGCAGCTATACGAGCAATATTCGTCATAGAATGTATGGTCGGAACGCAAGCGGTGAGAAGTGAAAAGGTAGTTTTCCACTGTCACATTTAAAGAATGAGCACAAGAAGGAGAGGAGATACTTCAGAAAACATTTTATTAACAGGAATGTAATTGAGGTACATGCTCAAAGAAATTGCTCAAAAGAGCTGCCGTCAGCTGTAATGCAGGCTTCACACCTGCGGGATAGGGACCGACGCACATTTGCGAAGACACCAGATCTGGAGTGCATCTCATCGGAAACTGGTCGCGGTAACGTCTCTGTGCCTCACTTGCATTCCCGTCCGAAGCACCGTACACAAAGTGCATATCCGCCATTTCGTGGTTAGTATAACCAGCCATCCTCTCGCCAATCCACGGTAGAAATGCCGTTGGGTGCGAGGACCGACCCTTTTATATCATTTCCAACGCCACCTAGCGGCTCGCCGTTTGCGTTCCGCCCATACATTCTATGACGAATATTGCTCGTATAGCTGCGTTCTACCACCCCGTAAAGTTTTGCCCACCTTTTCAGATTCACCCTGTATAAGGGGTACATCAGTTACATACACCTTTCCAGGGGGTACCTGAAAAGTAAAAGGTTGAGAACCACTGATCTCAGCTAAAGCTAATTTTGTTTCCAAAAATAACATGAAACATTTTAAAACTATACAGGTAAGTTCTCTTAAAAAATCAAACAGTTAATTTTAGATTATACTATAATATTCTTACATAACCTTGATAAGTAAATTTTTCTCTTTTACATTTTTTGCAAAAGGAAATAAAAACTTTACTTAAAGGTGAAGCACTCATTGACGGTTTGGTCCCTCGGTCATAGCCGGGGTTGGCCATTATGTTAATTAGGCCCAGATACGAAGCCATTTTGTGCCCGTAACAACACTTTGTAATCATAATCATGGAAATGGTAGAGAAATTTTCAAAATATGGTGGCTTTTTTTTTTGCGATAATCCGACGTGAGTATGAAAATATGGTCGTCTTCAGTCGAAAATGAAACCACCACAAATTAAATTTAGGTTTATGTTTGATATTTCAAAAATCATGACTTAAGGCCAAAAACAATACCGTCCTGCCCACGGTCAGTAGGGAACACCGATGGACTTGGAAAGGCCACCGTCCATCAGATGAGACATTAAGAAGTGGCCCTGTGTATGGGAGAGAACCATATCCTGTGCACGTTAAAGAACACACTGGATGGCCTTGACGGGAGACTATAATGTCTCCCAACAGCTGTTCTAGTAGGACCCCAACCTCCTCTGAGCTCTCGGAGTCCTTGTGAACTGGCCATTTAGCGCATTTTGTGCAAAAACGTGCCGCTCAGAAGTAAAACAACACAACAACCGAAAAACAATAATTTAAGTAATTATGTTTTTCTTATTATTCCTCAAAATAAATTGCGGCTCATCATATATTGGGAAATAAATTATTTGTACCTTGCGATATGACTTTCATTTCCCTCACTACAAGTTTTCACCTGAAGAAAACTAAATAAAAATAATAAATACCCCCTCAAGCAGCTGCTTGCCACATAGGTCTGACAGGAGCCTGTCAGTTTATATGCCAGAGTAGAAGGTCTGAGAGGATGGCAGGACCTCAGCAGAAAAACGACACATATATCCATGCCTTATCCGGGGCTCGAACCCAGGTCCCTTAGATCAGTAGCCAAGCGAGCTAACCACTCGGCCATGGGACGGCTAAAAATAAATTCCCCCTCAAGCAGCTGCTTGCCACAGAGGTCTGACAGGAGCCTGCCAGTTTATATGCCATAGTAGAAGGTCTGAGAGGATGGCAGGACCTCAGCAGAAAAACGACACATGCATCCATGCCTTATCCGGGGCTCGAACCCAGGTCCCTTAGATCAGTAGCCAAGCGAGCTAACCACTCGGCCATGGGACGGCTAAAAATAAATTCCCCCTCAAGCAGCTGCTTGCCACATAGGTCTGACAGGAGCCTGTCAGTTTATATGCCAGAGTAGAAGGTCTGAGAGGATGGCAGGACCTCAGCAGAAAAACGACACATATATCCATGCCTTAGCCGGGGCTCGAACCCAGGTCCCTTAGATCAGTAGCCAAGCGCGCTAACCACGCCAATTAAAAAAGAATAGATACCAAAATAATAGCCAAAGCAACCGAAGTTTTTTCTTTTTTAAACAGTAAATAACTATATTTTATTTTGATGTTTCGATTTTAATCAGTTACGTACATAAATATATTTCTCAAAGTTTCGTTTTTTCGATTTTCCATGTATTCATTAGTAAGTATATTAATACAGATAACTGGACTTGTACTGCAATTCCCTCATTTGTATCTTTTGATACTAAACATATTATAGAAAAGTACGTACAGATACTGCTTTAGAAAACAAACCGAAAAAAATAAAACATTGTGTAGGTGTTTGTTCTATGGCCAAGTGTTGGGTTCGGTTGTTTTACCTCTGAGCGGCACTTTTTTGCACACCATGGGCTAAATGGCCAGGTCACGTGGACCCCGAAGACTCAGAGAAGGTTGGGGGAGGGGACCCACTGGAACAGCTGTTGGGAGACAGATGGTAGCCTCCCGTCAAGGCCATCCAGCGTGTTCTTTAACGTGCACAGGGTATGGTTCTCCCGCACACGGAGCCACGGCTTAACGTCCCATCCGACGGACGGCGGCCTTTCCAAGCCCAGCGGTGTCCCCTACTGACCGTGGGCAGGGCGGGGAATTTTGCGGAGATAAATCTCAACGCTGACCCAGCTGGGACTCGAACCTGGGAACTAGATTACGAACCTGGCGCGCTACCGACTGAGCCACCCCCGCCCCTCTATGGCCAAGTAATACCATATAAATTTAGGTACATTGAATTAAAATTGTTGATTTTTATGATGAGAAATTAACCGTTGAAATAAAATTAAGTATTAAAGACTGTAAATACATAAAAATAACTAAAAAAAATATTAAAATTTTAATAAATGTTCAGTTATTTGGAACAAAGTCACTTACCCATCCACCATGTTTTTCAACCCACTCGTTGACGCTTTGAAATAAAAGGTCAAAAATTATCTTCTTTGTAGCTCCCAAAATCGCTGCAGAAATTCCTTTAATGACTAGGTCGCAACAAAAAGTGAAGATTTCCAAGAAATTTTCCCATTTACAAATCATAATGAGCATTTTTTTAAGATCTCCATTGTCTGCTGCAGTTTTTAGGTCCACCTAATATCAGATAAAAAACAAATGAGTACGATAATTATGTAACTTTATTACAATAATTCTAAAGAAAATTAAGTATTATGTAAAGATTCAAGATTAATTTCTAGGGAGCTATGTAACAGATTCTGGTGATGTGCGGCATGAGATTAACAGACGAATAGGGATTGCTGCCGGGACTTTTAAGAATCTGTGGAGAGTGTGGAGAAATAGGCGTATACACCTAAAGGCTAAAATTAGACTGTATAATAGTTTGGTTCTTTCTAGGGTTAGTTATGGTAGTGAAACTTGGACACTTTGTAAACAAGATAACAGGAAACTAGATGCTTTTGATTCCAGATGCTTACGCAGTATCTTGGGCATTAGGTGGTTCAACTTTGTAACTAATGATGAGGTTAGGCAAAGGAGTTTGCAACCTCCTTTAAGCAGCATATTGTGCAGAGAGAGACTCCGTTGGTTTGGCCATGTTGCTAATATGAATAATTATAGATTGGCGAATAGGGTTAGGAACAGTGTGTCTAAAGGCCTCAGAAAGAAGGGGAGACCTAGGATGCGGTGGGCAGACAATGTCAAACAGGACCTTGTTAGAATTGGTGTGCAGTGGCCAGATGCAGTAGATGTAGCTCAGGATAGACTTGCTTGGAGAACTAAATTGCACGGTCTGGTTGGACCTCCGTAGCCCATGGCTGCTTGTGGATGATGATGATGATGAAAGATTAATTATTTCCATGTTAAAACTTAATATAAAGTAGAAAAAAATCTTTTCGATAAAGAACCCACTTATATTCCAAATTCATTAATATACACTGTAATATTTGCAGCATGTTGAGTATAGATATTAAAAGGGGGAGGGGGGATTATATGAATTTTTCAACCTTTCTCAATGTCTGGGTGCCGGGGGGGGGGGCGAGGGTGGCTCAGTCGGTAGCGCGCCAGGCTCGTAATCTGTAGTTCGCAGGTTCGAGTCCCAGCTGGGTCAGCGTTGAGATTTATCTCCGCAAAATTCCCCGCCCTGCCCACGGTCAGTAGGGGACACCGATGGGCTTGGAAAGGCCGCCGTCCGTCGGATGGGACGTTAAGCCGTGGCCCGTTTGCGGGAGAGCCATACCCTGTGCACGTTAAAGAACACGCTGGATGGCCTTGACGGGAGGCTACCATCTGTCTCCCAACAGCTGTTCCAGTGGGTCCCCTCCCCCAACCTTCTCTGAGCCTTCGGGGTCCATGTGACCTGGCCATTTAGCCCATGGTGTGCAAAAAAGTGCCGCTCAGAGGTAAAACAACCCAACCGAACCAACAACTGTTCCAGTGGGTCCCCTCCCCCAACCTTCTCTGAGCCTTCGGGGTCCATGTGACCTGGCCATTTAGCCCATGGTGTGCAAAAAAGTGCCGCTCAGAGGTAAAACAACCCAACCGAACCAACAACTGTTCCAGTGGGTCCCCTCCCCCAACCTTCTCTGAGCCTTCGGGGTTCATGTGACCTGGCCATTTAGCCCATGGTGTGCAAAAAAGTGCTACTCAGAGGTAAAACAACCCAACCGAACCAACAGCTGTTCCAGTGGGTCCCCTCCCCCAACCTTCTCTGAGCCTTCGGCGTCTATGTGACCTGGTCATTTAGCCCATGGTGTGCAAAAAAGTGCCGCTCAGAGGTAAAACAATTCAATCCAATACAATCTGGGTGCCGGGTAAAAGGATTTTTCTGCAGAAAAGAATTCCGACACCTGGTTTGTATTTATCTCAAGAAGTTTCAGCCGAATGTTTCAACACCCTTACCCAGAATGAATTATTTCTGTGAAATGTTTCACAGGCCAATAATTAAATAATAATTTAATTGGCCAATGTCTTTTGTTTCAAATATTTGACATTGTAAACAGAGTAAAAAAAAACAATTTAAAAATTGTTAAGATCTGTTTCAGAAATTTAGAAATGAGTATTTTAAAATTAGTCTTAAAAATATTTTGCTATTACAGGTTGGGTTGTTTTACCTCTGAGCGGCACTTTTTTGCACACCATGGGCTAAATGGCCAGGTCACATGGACCCCGAAGGCTCAGAGAAGGTTGGGGGAGGGGACCCACTGGAACAGCTGTTGGGAGACAGATGGTAGCCTCCCATCAAGGCCATCCAGCGTGTTCTTTAACGTGCACAGGGTATGGCTCTCCCGCACACGGGGCCACGGCTTAACGTCCCATCCGACGGACGGCGGCCTTTCCAAGCCCATCGGCGTCCCCTACTGACCGTGGGCAGGGCGGGAAATTTTTGCGGAGATAAATCTCAACGCTGACCCAGCTGGGACTCGAACCTGGGAACTACAGATTACGAGCCTGGCGCGCTACCGACTGAGCCATCCCCGCCCCTGCTATTACAGGAAAAATTACTCATTCGTTATTACAAAATTAGTAGTATATTTAAAACATTAACATGAAATTAAAATATCTCCACTGACGAATATCAAACACTTATTTTGAAAGCGAATGATTTTTTCCGATTTTCAAAAAGCATGATTTTCCAATTTTCACGGAGAGTGATTTTTCACGTTTTCCAAAAGAAACTTTTTTCACCTGATTTTCAATAAGAAATTTTTTTTTCAAATTTTCAAAACAGAATAATTTTTCCGATTTTCAGAGATAACGATTTTTCTTCTTTTCAAAGAGAACGATATTTTCGATTTTCAAACAAAATTATTTTTCCGACCTTCAGATTGAATTTTCTCCGATTTTCAAGGCGAGTAATTCTTCACATATTCAAAAAGAATTATTTTTTTCCCAATTTTGAAAGATAATTTTTGAAAGATAAATTTCAAATTTGAAAGATACTCTGGTTACCATATTTCCGATTGTTGAAAAAGAATGCCCTGTAACACAGTCTGAAATTATTATGGCTATTTCTAAACTTAAACTTCATAAATCCCCAGGGGTAGATGAAATTACTACAGAAATGCTTAGAGCTGGGAATGTTTTGGTTACCACTTGGATGACTAAAATTTGGATATCTTTTATGATAAAGGCATGGTCCCTAAGGATTTTACCAAAGATATTGTTATCCCTATTTTCAAAAAAGGTGATCGCAGTTCTTCTGATAACTATAGGGGTATTAGCCTACTCTCTGTTCCAGGTAAAGTTCTTTCCATGATTGTGCTTAATAAAATTAAGAATCTGGTTGACAGTCAATTGCGTGATGAGCAATGTGGATTCAGAAGTGGTAGGGGATGTGTGGATCAGATATTTTCACTTAGGCAGATTCTTGAGAAATGTTTAGAATTTCAGAAACCTTTGGTTGCTAGCTTTGTTGATTTCAAAAAGGCTTTCGACTCTGTTGATCGTCATAATTTGTGGTTGATTGTGATATCATATGGTATATCTGACAAGTTAGTAGACATAATGAAAGCTCTCTATAATGACACTGAGTCGTGTGTGAGAGTTGGTAAGTCTTGTAGCAATTGGTTTAGCATTGCTTCTGGTGTTCGACAAGGGTGCATTTTGTCTCCTTTTCCCTTTAGTTTGGTTGTTGATTATGTTATGCGAAATTCACTTCAAGGGAAAGATTTTGGCCTTAAATGGACTGGAGATACGAAAATTTCTGATTTAGATTATGCTGATGATTTAGCCCTTTTGGCAAATGATGTTGATGAGATGAACTCTTTCATTCGAGCTGTTGATGAGACTGGTAGTAGAGTAGGTTTGGTTGTAAACAGAGAGAAAACTAAAGTGATGAAAATTGGTCAGGCAGGCTGTGATTCAGTTCATCTGAATGGTTTCAGTCTTGAGCAGGTGTCACAGTTTAATCATCTTGGGAGCTATGTAACAGATTCTGGTGATATGCGGCATGAGATTAACAGACGAATAGGGATTGCTGCCGGGACTTTTAAGAATCTATGGAGAGTGTGGAGAAATAAGCGTATACACCTAAAGGCTAAAATTAGACTGTATAATAGTTTGGTTCTTTCTAGGGTTAGTTATGGTAGTGAAACTTGGACACTTCGTAAACAAGATAACAGGAAACTAGATGCTTTGATTCCAGATGCTTACGCAGTATCTTGGGCATTAGGTGGTTCAACTTTGTAACTAATGATGAGGTTAGGCAAAGGAGTCTGCAACCTCCTTTAAGCAGCATATTGTGCAGAGAGAGACCACTGGTTTGGCCATGTTGCCCGTATGGATAATTATAGATTGGCGAATAGGGTTATGAACAGTGTGCCTAAAGGCCTCAGAAAGAGGGGGAAAGCTAGGGTGCAGTGGGTAGACAATGTTAAACAGGACCTTGTTAGAATTGGTGTGCAGTGGCCCGATGCAGCAGATGTAGCTCAGGAGAGATATGCTTGGAGAATTAAACTGCGTGGTCTGGTTGGGCCTCCGTTGCCCACGGCTGCTTGAGGATGAAGATGATGGTTTTTTCTGCTTTTCAAAGAGAAGGATGTTTCTGATTTGAAATAAAACTATTTTAGGATTTTCAAAGAGAACAACTTCTCCGATTTTCGAAGAGAACGTATTTAACGATTTTGAATTAAAATGTTTTTTTTTTCGATTTTCAAAACATTGATTATGACCCCACCCCCCCCGATTATCAAAGAGAATAATTTTTCTGATATGAAAAAAAAATATTTTTAGATATTCGAACAGGATGATTTTTTCCCAATTTTCAAAGAGAACGATTATTCCCATTTTAAAAAATGTTTTTTCCCGTTTTTTGAAAAAAAAAAAAAAAACGAATTTTCCTATTCTCAAAGAGAATTTTGTTTTTTCGATTTTCAAAGAGAATTAATTTTTCCCGATTTTCAAATAGAACAATTTTTCTTATTTTCAAAGAGTAATATTTCTTCGATTTGAAACAGAATTATTTTTCGATTTTCAAAGAGAGCAATATTTTCAGATTTTCAAAGAAACGAATTTTTTCGTTTTTCACAGAGAATGTTTTTTCCGATTTTGAAAAAGAATAATTTTTGCAATTTTTAAAAAGAGCGATTTTTCTAGTTTCCAAAAGAAACATTTTTTTCGTTTTTCAAAGAGAGTGATTCTTTCTGCATTCAAAGTGAATTTTTTCTCCGATTTTCAAACACATTGATTTCTTCCGATTTTCAAAGAGAACTATTTTTCGATTTTCAATGAGAGTGATTCTATCAATTTTAAAATATATTTATCGTTTTCTTGATTTTCAAAGATTTTAGCACAGTTCAACAGCACAATTTTTCTAAATTTCAAGAGAATGATATTTTCCATTCTCCAACAGAACGATTTTTCTGATTTTCAAAGAGAATGGTTTTTTTTCGATTTTTAAAGAAAACGATATTTTCGATTTTGAAACAGAACGATTTTTCTCATTTTCAGAGAGAATGATATTTTCGATTTTGAGAGAAAATGATTTTTTCGATTTTCAAGATTTGTTTTTTCCAATTTTCAAGCAGATTTGTTCATTTATTTATTTATTTCGTTTTTCAAAGAGAACGATTTTTCTGAATTTCAAAGGGAATGATTTTTTTTTCAATCGTCTAACGATGCAAATTAGAACTAATTGATGATTCAGAAAATGCAGATCGTAAGGTTTGGTGATAAACAGAAAGCATAGTAAAGTAATGAATATTGGTCAGGCAGGCTGTGGTTCAGTGCCATGTTGTCAATGAAAAACATGAAAGCACATCTGCAATGGGTACAGGTGCATCGACACTGGACCATTGAGGACTAGGAAGAGGTAGCGTGGTCATATGAATCAAGGGTGGGGCGGGGGTAGCTCAGTCGGTAGCGCGCCAGGCTCGTAATCTGTAGTTCCCAGGTTCGAGTCCCAGCTGGGTCAGCGTTGAGATTTATCTCCGCAAAAATTCCCCGCCCTGCCCACGGTCAGTAGGGTACACCGATGGACTTGGAAAAGCTGCCGTCCGTCGTATGGGACGTTAAGCCGTGGCCCCGTGTGCGGGAGAGCCATACCCTGTGCACGTTAAGGAACACTCTGGATGGCCTTGACGGGAGGCTATCATCTGTCTCCTAACAGCTGTTCCAGTGGGTCCCCTCCCCCAACCTTCTCTGAGCCTTCGGGGTCAATGTGACCTGACCATTTAGCCCATGGTGTGCAAAAAAGTGCCGCTCAGAGGTAAAACAACCCAACGTTAAAGAACACGCTGGATGGCCTTGACGGGAGGCTACCATCTGTCTGCCAATAGCTGTTCCAGTGGGTCCCCTCCCCCAACCTTCTCTGAGCCTTCGGGGTCCATGGTGTGCAAAAAAGTGCCGCCCAGAGGTAAAACAACTCAACGTTAAAGAACAAGCTGGATGGCCTTGACGGGAGGCTAACATCTGTCTCCCAACAGCTGTTCCAGTGGGTCCCCTCCCCCAACCTTCTCTGAGCCTTCGGGGTCCATGTGACCTGGCCATTTAGCCCATGGTGTGCAAAAAAGTGCCGCTCAGAGGTAAAACAACCCGACGTTAAAGAACACGCTGGATGACCTTGACGGGAGGCTACCATCTGTCTCTCAACAGCTGTTCCAGTGGGTCCCCTCCCCCAACATTCTCTGAGCCTTCGGGGGCCATGTGACCTGGCCATTTAGCCCATGGTGTGGAAAAAAGTGCCGCTCAGAGGTAAAACAACCCAACGTTAAAGAACACGCTGGATGGCCTTGACGGGAGGCTACCATCTGTCTCCCAACAGCTGTTCCAGTGGGTCCCCTCCCCAAACCTTCTCTGAGCCTTTGGGGTCCATGTGACCTGGCCATTTAGCCCATGGTGTGCAAAAAAGTGCCGCTCACAGGTAAAACAACCCAACGTTAAAGAACACGCCTGATGGCCTTGACGGGAGGCTACCATCTGTCTCCCAACAGCTGTTCCAGTGGGTCCCCTCCCCCAACCTTCTCTGAGCCTTCGGGGTCCATGTGACCTGGCCATTTAGCCCATGGTGTGCAAAAAAGTGCAGCTCAGAGGTAAAACAACCCAACGTTAAAGAACACGCTGGATGGCCTTGACGGGAGGCTAACATCTGTCTCCTAACAGCTGTCCCAGTGGGTCCCCTCCCCCAACCTTCTCTGAGCCTTTGGGGTCCATGTGACCTGTCCATTTAGCCCATGGTGTGCAAAAAAGTGCCGCTCAGAGGTAAAACAACCCGACCTTAAAGAACACGCTGGATGGCCTTGACGGGAGGCTACCATCTGTCTCCCAACAGCTGTTCCAGTGGGTTCCCTCCCCCAACCTTCTCTGAGCCTTCGGGGTCTATGTGACCTGGCCATTTAGCCCATGGTGTGCAAAAAAGTGCCGCTCAGAGGTAAAACAACCCAACGTTAAAGAACACGCTGGATGGCCTTGACGGGAGGCTACCATCTGTCTCCCAACAGCTGTTCCAGTGGGTCCCCTCCCCCAACCTTCTCTGAGCCTTCGGGGTCCATGTGACCTGGCCATTTAGCCCATGGTGTGCAAAAAAAGTTCCACTCAGAGGTAAAACAACCCAACCCAACGAATCAAGGGTCCTTTTGGACATGCTGACGAAGGATTAGAATTTGGCTCAAGCAACATGAGGCCATGGAACCATCTTGTCTCGTGTCAACAGGTACACCAGTGGTGGCGATATGGTGATGATGTAGGGGAATGTTTTCCTGACACGCATTAGGCCTCTGATACCGGTCGAAGGACATCTGATAGCCACGGCGTATTTGAGCATCATTGTTGGCCAAGTTTATCTCTTCATATCTACATTATATCCGCACTTGGATGAACACGTTAAGCATTATAATGCTCCTGCTCACATGGCACGTATCGTCACCAAATGGTTCCAGGAACATGACGAAATGTTTTCTTGACCATTGGCCTGCACAATCCCCAGACCTAAACTCTATCGAGCATTTTTGTAATGAGGGGGTAAGCCCTGTTCGCAGCATCATACAATTTGCAGCAACTGCGCTATAAAAACATTACCGCATGGTAAAATGCGCAATGCATCCAGCATCTTGTAAGTTCCATGTTGCAACGAATTAGGGTTGTTCTGAAGTCCAAAGAAGGCAAAAACAAGCTACCTAGGTTGGGTTGTTTTACCTCTGAGCGGCACTTTTTTGCACACCATGGGGTAAATGGCCAGGTCACATGGACCCCGAAGGCTCAGAGAAGGTTGGGGGAGGGGACCCACTGGAACAGCTGTTGGGAGACAGATGGTAGTCTCCCGTCAAGGCCATCCAGCGTGTTCTTTAACGTGCACAGGGTATGGCTCTCCCGCACACGGGGCCACGGCTTAACGTCCCATCCGACGGACGGCGGCCTTTCCAAGCCCATCGGTGTCCCCTACTGACCGTGGGCAGGGCGGGGAATTTTGCGGAGATAAATCTCAACGCTGACACAGCTGGGACTCGAACCTGGGAACTACAGATTACGAGCTTGGCGCGGTACCGACTGAGCCACCCCCGCCCCGTAGGTGTACCTAATAAAATGGTACTTTAATGTAATTTTTGTTGTTACCTAATAAATAGATTATAGAATTTGAATGATGGTGCCTCTAGGTGCTGGCCATCTCGGTGATTCACTGCCATTGGTTGATTGAGTCACGTGGTTTATGGGCGCCATGTTTGGTCGTACCGTGAGACGAAAGCCTATGAGTTAGTCTGTGTACCAAGTTAAAACCTCTCAGTTGTTATAGTTTTATATATTTCTACCATTTTTTTATCTATAAAAGCTGTTATATTTTATGAATGCTTCACTACGCTGCATTTGAGTGTAAAATTTTCAAAGAAATAAATTAATAAATATTTTTCCCCCGAAAAACTCCGTCAGAAGACGGCAATCGGCTGCAAAAGTGAAACGAGCTAACTGAAAACCAACAAATAATTTTTTTAAGGTTCGTTTGAAAAACGAGCTAATGTTTCACTTTCTCGTCTGCTTATGCCAATATCTGTTCGTCTGTCTGTCCGTCTCTCTGTTAACTGTTATCTGTCCATCTGTCTTTCCACCTGTCTGTCCGTCCATAGAAAATCAATTTTTTACTTTTAGAGTTAAATGAAAAATTCTTTTTGGGTTGCATAGGTATCTAACAAATATTGCGATTCGCAATTTTGAAAAATTTCAATGGCTTTAATAGCGCCCTCTAGCGATGGGAAAAATGGAAAATGCTAAAATTTCAAACGAATATTACGAACTATTTACACTAGAAATCTGAAATTTTGGTAGTAGAGTGTTATGGTCAGAAGGTTTACAATGGCAACAAGGATTTGACGTCTTAGCCAAAATAAAAAAAAAAAATAAATAAATACCTCCTCAAGCAGCTGCTTGCCACATAGGTCTGACAGGAGCCTGTCAGTTTATATGCCAGAGTAGAAGGTCTGAGAGGATGGCAGGACCTCAGCAGAAAAATGATACAAACAGCCATGCCTTACCCGGGGGAAGGGGGTACGAAAATGAAACTTTTTTAAGAGATAAACGAAACAATATATTTATATGTTTTAGAGGCAGTGACAAAGTATCAACGATTTAAACAATATTTGATAATCTCAGCGTTACCTGTAGACGTTCAATCGTCTATAAATCAACAAATGTTTTTGTGGAAAAATCCGGCGTTAGTTCAACAGACTAGAATACTCTGACATGTTTCTGGAGAGATGCGGGTTCGAATCCCGTATGTCGGCGAATTTTTTTTCCCAGAAAAATGTTAACATTTACATTTTTCGAATCCACATTAGTGGAATTTCCAGTGTTGGAGAATGTTAAAGGTGGTAGATAAAAACTAGAAATGAGACCTCTAGCGGCGGAAAAATGCTAGAAAATACCAAATCTTTCAATGAATATTGCAAAACGATCAATTTTTTCTAGAAACTTAAATTTTTGGTCATAGAGTGTAGTGGTCAAGTGGTGCGTCTTTGAGGTGCATATAGAGTGTAGTGGTCAAGTGGTGCGTATAGAGTGTAGTGGTCAAATGGTGCGTCTTTGAGGTGGGTATAGAGTGTAGTGGTCAAGTGGTAGTCACCCATATGGGCGAATACTACACCCACCAATATTCGTAAGAATCAGGGGGGCGGGGGTGGCTCAGTCGGTAGCGCGCCAGGCTCGTAATCTGTAGTTCCCAGGTTCGAGTCCCAGCTGGGTCAGCGTTGAGATTTATCTCCGCAAAATTTCCCCGCCCTGCCCACGGTCAGTAGGGGACACCGATGGGCTTGAAAAGGCCGCCGTCCGTCGGATGGGACGTTAAGCCGTGGCCCCGTGTGCGGGAGAGACATACCCTGTGCACGTTAAAGAACACGCTGGGTGGCCTTGACGAGAGGCTACCATCCGTCTCCCAACAGCTGTTCCAGTGGGTCCCCTCCCCCAACCTTCTCTGAGCATTCGGGGTCCTTGTGGCCTGGCCATTTAGCCCATGGTGTGCAAAAGAGTGCCGCTCAGAGGTAAAACAATCCAATCCAACCCTAAGATTCAGGTCTTACAGAACAAGATTTTGAGAACTGCGGTCGATGCCTGGTTTGTCACTAACAGACAACTCCATAAAGATCTGGGCATCGACCATATATATATACACATATAAAACGCACCTCAAAAAGATTTTTTGAGGCCGTAAGCAATAATCCCAATGAGATTATTTCTTTTCTGATTCTTTACGATCATACTGTTTTGAACAAGTACAAGAGGCCTAAAACGGTAGCGTCCTCTGAGGAGACCTACCCGTTTTAGGTTTCTTATACAATTTTACTGTTATTTTTAGTTTCTCTGATGATCCTTAGGGGCCCACCTAAGGGTGGTTTATTTATATATTTTGTTCTTACTCATGCCAAATAGTCATATCTTTATGATGGAGATGGTTAGAGGAAAAAGTATTACCCGGTACATCGAATATGATTATACGATCTACGATTGTTCGATTTAAATATTAAACAAAAAAAAAATGGGGGGAAGAGGACTAAATATGCAAATGAAGTTTAGAAACTGAATACCAGGTAAATTGAATTCCCCCTCCCCTCCATCGAAAAAAAAAAAGCAGAAATTATACCTACTTTTTCAACTTCATTCTTTATCTCTTTTCTTCTGTCGCTCGATGAAAACTTTTTGGCCGCTTCTCTGAACTTTGCTCCACATTCAATATGCTCTTTGCAACTGTAACCAACAATTCTGAATGCATTGTAAAAGAAATTGAAAATCAGAAAATGAAAAAAAATATATTTTTTCAATATAGATACAAATGCGTAAATAAAAGAAGGATCAACAAAATTAAATTTTTAACCTTTACACTGCATTCCTAAAATAGTGTCTCCACAAAACTCCTCGCCCTGCCCACAGTCAGTAGGGGACACCGATGGGCTTGGAAAGGCTGCCGTCCGTCGTATGGGACGTTAAGTCGTGGCCCCGTGTGCGGGAGAGTCACACCCTGTGCACGCTAAAGAACACTCTGGATGGCCTTGACGGGAGGCTATCATCTGTCTCCTAACAGCTGTTCCAGTGGGTCCCCTCCCCCAACCTTCTCTGAGACTTCGGGGTCCTTGTGACCTGACCATTTAGCCCATTGTGTGCAAAAAACTGCTGCTCAGAGGTAAAACAACTCAGCCCAACCGTAAAATAGTGTCTAACCAGAGTCACCCAGATACACCACCCCCGGACAACAGTCGAACAAAAGAACAGAATTAAAGTGATTTTATATCTCTATAATTCAACTACAAACTGTTTGTTGAAATAATAGGATCTCGCATATTGTGAGATATGTTGACATATACATTAAAAAGCCAAAACGTTATGACCACCTGACTAATATGATGCTGGTCTTCCACGTGCCGACAAAAAAGTCCTTACCCAGAGAGGCACGGACATTAGAAGTTTTTTAATGGTGTCTTGGGTATCTGGTGTTAACACATTACCAGCAGATCCTTTAATTTTTGAAAGTTACGTGGTTAAGCCACCGCAGATCGGATATGCTGTTCAACAGTGACAGTGGTGACGAGAGTTCATTGGCGCGGTCCAGTTTTATTGGAGGCTCCGGCCTCCGGCGTGATTCTGTGGCATCCTGGTCCAGCTCTCGTTGACCAACGCTTCGGAAAATACTTTTATGGCCTTGTTTACGCTCTTTGACTGGTGTGACGGGCACAAAAAAAGTCCCAGATGGCCCGTTGTTCCTAAGATGGTGGCTCGAACTGTCATTACAGCCGTGTTACCGAGAGAAAGGGGGGCGGGGGTGGCTCAATCGGTAGCGCGCCAGGCTCGTAATCTGTAGTTCCCAGGTTCGAGTCCCAGCTGGGTCAGCGTTGAGATTAATCTCCGCAAAATTTCCCCGCCCACGGTCAGTAGGGGACACCGATGGGCTTGAAAAGGCCGCCGTCCGTCGGATGGGACGTTAAGCCGTGGCTCCGTGTGCGGGAGAGCCATACCCTGTGCACGTTAAAGAACACGCTGGATGGCCTTGACGGGAGGTTACCATCTGTCCCAACAGCTGTTCCAGTGGGTCCCCTCCCCCAACCTTCTCTGAGCCTTTGGGGTCCATGTGACCTGGCCATTTAGCCCATGGTGTGCAAAAAAGTGCCGCTCAGAGGTAAAACAATCCAATCCAATCCGAGAGAAAGGTTAGGTGGCTAGAAGAAAATGGCGACAGATAGATACGTCGAACTCGGGATTGAAAATTCTGAGTACGACAATAATATAATAAATACTAATAGGATCTCACATATTGTGAGATATGTTGGCATATTCACTGAAGAACCAAAACATTATGGAAACCTGCCTAATATGATGTTGGTCTTCCACGTGCCGACAAAACAGCTCTTACCCAGCGACACATGGACACTACAAGATTTTTAATGGTGTCTTGTGGTATCTGGTGTTAACACGTTACCAGCAGATCCTTTAATTTTTGAAAGTTACGTGGTTGAGCCACCGCAGATCGGATATGCTGTTCAAACATAAACCACAGATGCTCGATTGGATTGATGTCTGGGGAATTTGGAGGTCAGGGCAATACCTGAAAGTCTTCTTTGTGTTATGTGAACCATTCTCGAACAATCCGAGCAGTGTGGCATGGCGCATTATTCTGATGAAAGAAGGCACTACTCAGAGGAGATACCTGGTCTGCAATGATGTTTAAGTAGGTGGTAGACATCATAGTTTCCTGCACATCAATGACTGAACCCAGTGTTTCCCAGCAGAATTACACTTCCTCCATCTAATTACTTCATCTAATCTTCCAACATTCCTTCACCCAAAGCATTACACTTACTCCACCGGCTTGTTTTCATCCCATGGTGCATCCTGGTGCCAACACAATGACGTACATGTACCCGGCCATCCACATGGTGCAACAGGAAACGAGATTCCTCGGACCAGACGACCTTCTTCCAATCATTCAAGGTCCAGATTTGATGTTCACGTGCTAATTGTAGGTGCTTTCGATGGTGAACCGAGGTTAGCATGGGCACTCGGAGCGGTGTGCGGCTATGCAGCCCCATTTTCAGCCGGGTTTGATGTATTTTGTGTTGTGACACACTATTGTCGTCAACAGCATTCAAATTACAGGCGAGCTGCGTCACAGTATCCCTTCTGGTGGCTCTTTCCATACGGGATAGCCCTAGCTCCACTATCATTGGGGCTGGGGTGGCTCAGTCAGTAGCGCGTCAGGTTCGTAATCTGTAGTTCCCAGGTTCGAGTCCCAGCTGGGTCAGCGTTGAGATTTACCTCCGCAAAATTCCCCGCCCTGCCCACGGTCAGTAGGGGACACCGATGGGCTTGGAAAGGCCGCCGTCTGTCGGATGGGACGTTATAAGCCGTGGCCCCGTGTGCGAGAGAGCCATACCCTGTGCACGTTAAAGAACACGCTGGATGGCCTTGACGGGAGGCTACCATCTGTCTCCCAACAGCTGTTCCAGTGGGTCCCCTCCCCCAACCTTCTCTGAGCCTTCGGGGTCCATGTGACCTGGCCATTTAGCCCATGGTGTGCAAAAAAGTGCCGCTCAGAGGTAAAACAACCCAACCCACTCTATCATCGATAAACCCTGCTGTCGGTTCATGGTTTTTCCCTCCTCGTACCACTTTTTGAATGTACTAACCACGGCTGACCGTGAGCATCCCACAAGCCATCTCAACACCATCTCGGAAAAGCACTGACCCATTTGTCTGACCATTACAATTTGGCCTTTGTCAAACTCACTCATGCCCGCTGTCTTACCCATCTGAAGAAGATGAATAACACTGATTAACAGAGCTCAGTGTCAGGTGTTATTTATACTGTTTCATGACCTTCATAGGCACCGTCGTTTACCTGCAGTTGCTTCAATTTGCAGAAAGACGTGCTAGTCATAATGTTTTGGCTCTTTGGTCATTAGTCAGGTGGGGTCTGAACCCACGACCTGCTGATAACATGTCAGGTGCTTTTGACCGCTGAGCTACCGGCCGCATATTGTAGGTTCAGATCCCACCTGTCAAATGACAATTTTTCCTCTATATTTATCTAAAAACTATTTAGTTCAAAACAATGTAAAATGGAGCAATTTACTTATTAAAATATTAGCGAATATTACAAAATTAGTATCCAGTGCTGTAAAAAGCAAAACACACTATTTTTTATTTTTAGAAAAATAATGTTTGTAATTATTTTTTTTTCACATTCGCTGTTTTTCATCTTTTTTGCAAAACGTAGCTGACAAACCAGAGCTGTGTTACTTCATTGGTGACATTCACATAAACGCAGTAATCTGTCAAAATTCAAGCAAAAAAGAAACACTCATTTTTTTCTTCGATATATGCATATTCTACGACATTCCGACCTCTGTGGCAAGCAGCTGCTTGAGGGGAAATTTAGTTTTTAGCCATCCCATGGCAGAGTGATTAACGTGCTTGTTTCAAGATCAAAGGGACTTGGATTAGAGCCCCGGGTAAGTCTGGTTGTCTGCATTGTTCTCCTTCTGAGGTCTCGCCTGCCTCACAGAGAAGCTCCTCTCATAGGTTATAACAACATATAGACCTCCCCATGCTTTCTTCCATCCTAAAAGGGGCGGAGAGTTATGAAAATGATTGTCCTCCTACATCTGCAATCTCTCTATATCTATAACAAGCTGTGTATCATATGAAAGCTTGCAATGTGGGGAGTGTAATAGTCTATAACAACATATAGACACCACCCCCATGATTTCTTCCGCCCTAAAAAAAGAGGGGATTATGAAAAGGATTGTTCTCCTATATCTCCTGAACGCAAGTGCGGAAAGTAACCAGCTATATATTAAATGAAAGCTTGTAGTATAGGGAGTGTCATAAGGCTACAACATGTAGGTCCCCCATGATTTCTACCACCCTAAAAAAAGAGGGAATTAAGAAAATTATGGTTCTCCTATATCTCCTGAACGCAAGTGCGGAAAGTAACCAGCTATATATTAAATGAAAGCTTGTAGTATAGGGAGTGCCATAAGGCTACAACATGTAGGTCCCCTCATGCTTTCTACCACCCTAAAAAGAGAGGGAATTAAGAAAATTATGGTTCTCCTATATTTCCTGAACGCAAGTGCGAAAAGTAACCAGCTATATATTAAATGAAAGCTTGTAGTATAGGGAGTGCCATAAGGCTACAACATGTAGGTCCCCCATGCTTTCTACCACCCTAAAAAAAGAGGGAATTAAGAAAATTATGGTTCTCCTATATCTCCTGAACGCAAGTGCGGAAAGTAACCAGCTATATATTAAATGAAAGCTTGTAGTATAGGGAGTGCCATAAGGCTACATGTAGGTCCCCCATGCTTTCTACCACCCTAAAAAAAGAGGGAATTAAGAAAATTATGTTTCTCCTATATCTCCTGAACGCAAGTGCGAAAAGTAACCAGCTATATATTAAATGAAAGCTTGTAGTATAGGGAGTGTCATAAGGCTACAACATGTAGGTCCCCCATGCTTTCTACCACCCTAAAAAAAGAGGGAATTAAGAAAATTATGGTTCTCCTATATCTCCTGAACGCAAGTGCTGAAAGTAACCAGCGATATATTAAATGAAAGCTTGTAGTATAGGGAGTGCCATAAGGCTACAACATGTAGGTCCCCCATGCTTTCTACCACCCCAAAAAGAGAGGGAATTAAGAAAATTATGGTTCTCCTATATCTCCTGAACGCAAGTGCGGAAAGTAACCAGCTATATATTAAATGAAAGCTTCTAGTATAGGGAGTGCCATAAGGCTACATGTAGGTCCCTCATGCTTTCTACCACCCTACAAAAAGAGGGAATTAAGAAAATTATGGTTCTATATCTCCTGAACGCAAGTGCGAAAAGTAACCAGCTATGTATTAAATGAAAGCTTGTAGTATAGGGAGTGTCATAAGACTACAACATGTAGGTCCCCCATGCTTTCTACCACCCTAAAAAAAGAGGGAATTAAGAAAATTATGGTTCTCCTATATCTCCTGAACGCAAGTGCGAAAAGTAACCAGCTATATATTAAATGAAAGCTTGTAGTATAGGGAGTGCCATAAGGCTACATGTAGGTCCCCCATGCTTTCTACCACCCTAAAAAAAGAGGGAATTAAGAAAATTATGGTTCTCCTATATCTATTGAACGCAAGTGCGGAAAGTAACCAGCTATATATTAAATGAAAGCTTGTAGTATAGGGAGTGCCATAAGGCTACAACATGTAGGTCCCCATGCTTTCTACCACCCTAAAAAAAAGAGGGAATTAGGAAAATTATGGTTCTCCTATATCTCCTGAACGCAAGTGCGAAAAGTAACCAGCTATATATTAAATGAAAGCTTGTAGTATAGGGAGTGTCATAAGGCTACAACATGTAGGTCCCCCATGCTTTCTACCACCCTAAAAAAAGAGGGAATTAAGAAAATTATGGTTCTCTTATATCTCCTGAACGCAAGTGCGGAAAGTAACCAGCTATATATTAAACGAAAGCTTGTAGTATAGGGAGTGCCATAAGGCTACATGTAGGTCCCCCATGCTTTCTACCACCCTAAAAAAAGAGGGAATTAAGAAAATTATGGTTCTCCTATATCTCCTGAAAGCAAGTGCGAAAAGTAACCAGCTATATATTAAATGAAAGCTTGTGGTATAGGGAGTGCCATAAGGCTACATGTAGGTCCCCCATGCTTTCTACCACCCTAAAAAAAGAGGGAATTAGGAAAATTATGGTTCTCCTATATCTCCTGAACGCAAGTGCGAAAAGTAACCAGCTATATATTATATGAAAGCTTGTAGTATAGGGAGCGTCATAAGGCTACAACATGTAGGTCCCCCATGCTTTCTACCACCCTAAAAAAAGAGGGAATTAAGAAAATTATGGTTCTCCTATATCTCCTGAACGCAAGTGCGGAAAGTAACCAGCTATATATTAAATGAAAGCTTGTAGTATAGGGAGTGCCATAAGGCTACAACATGTAGGTCCCCATGCTTTCTACCACCCTAAAAAAAGAGGGAATTAAGAAAATTATGGTTCTCCTATATCTCCTGAACGCAAGTGCGGAAAGTAACCAGCTATATATTAAATGAAAGCTTGTAGTATAGGGAGTGCCATAAGGCTACATGTAGGTCCCCATGCTTTCTACCACCCTAAAAAAAGAGGGAATTAAGAAAATTATGGTTCTCCTATATCTCCTGAACGCAAGTGCGGAACGTAACCAGCTATATATTAAATGAAAGCTTGTAGTATGGGGAGTGTCGTAAGGCTACAACATGTAGGTCCCCCATGCTTTCTACCACCCTAAAAAAAGTGGGAATTAAGAAAATTATAGTTCTCCTATATCTCCTGAACGCAAGTGCGGAAAGTAACCAGCTATATGTCAAGAGAAATTCCTTGGTCCGAGATGCAGCTGGGCCAGTGTTGATTCATCTCTGCAAAACTCCCTGCCCCGCTCAGTCCAGCAGGGGACACCAATCGGCTTGGAAAGGCGGTCGTCCATCGGATGTGACATTTAGCCGTGGCCGCCGGTGCGAGAGAGCCATACCCTGTGCACGTTAAAGAACTCTCTGGATGACCTTGACTGGAGGCAACCATATATCTCTTAAGATCGTTCCAGGGGTCCCCTCCCCCTCCTTTTCTGAGCCCTTGTGATCTGGACATTTAGCAAATTGTGTGCAAAGTAATTCCCCCTCACGGGTAAAATAACCCAACTTGATTTGCGAGAAAAAAATTGTTTACATACCTACAGTTGTTAGTAGGATTTCCATCACCAATGAAAGGATCGAGGTCACGTGCAGTGAATTCCTGGCACTCTATTTCTTCTTTTATTAACTGTGCAAATAATGACCTTGCCTTCTTCTTTTCACTAATTTGTTTGTTCATATTTCTAAATTTCGCAAAATCTAGACTTCACTTGACCTATGAAAGAACAAAATATTTCATTGAAAAATGTCTACAATCATAGCACAATTACTTATTCATTTGATAGATACGCTTGTTGAACAAGAACATGGAAACATTTGTGAACTTGAAATTCTATATACACTGAGTTATCATTAAATTATGACCAGCTGATTTCGAAGCTCTATAACTTCTAAAAAAGTTTTCTGACAGAATGGGACTGAAGGTAAATTAAATATCTCAATGAAATTTATCTAAATCTCGATTTTCAACAATATTCACTTATTATTTAAAGTTGGGTTGGTTGGGTTGTTTTACCTCTGAGCGGCACTTTTTGCACACCATGGGCTAAATGGCCAGGTCATATGGACCCCGAAGGCTCAGAGAAGGTTGGGGGAGGGGACCCACTGGAACTGCTGTTGGGAGACAGATGGTAGCCTCCCTTCAAGGCCATCCAGCGTGTTCTTTAACGTGCACAGGGTATGGCTCTTCTGTACACGGGGCCACGGCTTATAACGTCCCATCCGACGGACGGCGGCCTTTCCAAGCCCATCGGTGTCCCCTACTGACCGTGGGCAGGGCGGGGAATTTTGCGGAGATAAATCTCAACGCTGACCCAGCTGGGACTCGAACCTGGGAACTACAGATTATGAGCCTGGCGTGCTACCGACTGAGCCAACCCCGCCCTATTATTTAAAGAGTTATGGAAGTTTGAATATTTAACCACAGCAAAGCCTAACGTTGAAATTGAACTCAGAAGTTAATTATAATTTGAATAATTCACACTATTTAATAAAACAGATATATATTTGAAAAGTTAATGTAAATAATTTTTGAATATTTTTCCATTTTCCTCAGACTTGCATTGTTGCTGTTAAATATTCCAAGGCCATAACTCTTTAAGTTACAAAGCGAACATGATGGAGAATTGGCGGACGACTTACGCTTTATTTTAACCATCGCCAGTGACGGTTTTGGAAAAATGGGGGGGTCTGTGTCAATGTTCTCGGAGTCATCCGGGTGACACGGATCAGAGACCAACGAACGAAGAGGGGTTAAAATTTCTTTTTTGGCCTTGGTGGGGACGCATTGGTGTTGCTGTCTGTGAGCAGGAATGAGGTAGTTTTCCAGTGATGGAAGTGGAAGGTGCAGACACAGGAACAGGAACAGGATCTCGACATCGAGATCGATACTGACATCGGCTTCCCCTTTGTCAAGAGGTACTTGGCAGCAGGCGAAAAAGATTCAGCAAGTGGAACGCTGATGTCGGTCTGCACCGCCATAGAAGCCATCGCAAAGATGGGTTTCCGAGCACGGTACTGGCACAGAAAACCTTGCTACGTGGGGCAGTCGGTGCAGCAAGCTTTCTCGCCTCGGGATAGATGTTGTTCAGCATTTTGAGGTTCTTGTACCTCCTTCTCCTCCAGCCACTTTGTAGTGGCGAACATCCGGTCTACTCCCACGATTGTCGAAACGCAGCATGCCCTCTCTGCTGTGCAGTCAGGTTCGAGATTATCCTGACTGCCACATCGAGCACAGGTGGGCATACCCATGCATTCTGTACGTACATGGGTATGCCCAAGTCTCTGGCATTGAAAACAACGCAGAGGGTTTGGTATATATGGCCTTACCTCGCAGTGTAAGTACCCAGCCTTGATGGAAGTAGGCAGGTGTGGCGTGTTGAATGTAGTGAATAGTACCCAGTGGGTCCTAACTTTCCATCATGGCAATGCGAAAGAAGTGGACTGCTGTCACTTCCTGATGAAAGCTCCGAGAGGATTTCCACCTCAGAAACCTTAAGGAGGCCCCACTCGGAGATCACGCCCTGGGAGGATTTAAGCGTCTTGTGTGGAGTGAGATTGACTGGCATTCCACCAATCGCATTACAATCAAGAGCAGCTCCGAATGTTTCAAGCAGGCAGCCTCCACCTGCAAGTCACCAGATCTTAGGCACCTGACAGATTTCGGTTCCCCCGCAAGACCTTTCAAACCTTTGTTGATAAATATGGAGACATGTCTCCAATCACCTGATCACCCATAGAGTGGATGACCAGGAATCTCGGGGACGAAATAAGACACGAAGACGACGGCGATGATGACAAAGAAGACGGGGGATCTTGCCGAGCTCTTTTCGCAGGATTCGCTGATGAAATTCCATTTTTAGAACTCATGGTTGGGTTTTGTGGTTCAGTGCCCGTTGTCCCCACCCACCACGGAAGTCCAACAAGGAAACACCCAATCAGCGCCAGGACTGCGGGGCACCATACCCACAGCCAGTGAGCCAAATCCTCACAGCTAAATAAGAAGGAAAAAAAAAACAGGAATGTGAGAAACTCGCTCGAGTCTTCATAAAATAAGTGAAAAAAGAAATGTGAGAAGCAAACTGGTCTCACAAATGAAAGAAGACTACAAAATTAATAAATCCATGAGGAAACCCACAAACCGTTTCCCAGACGTGGGCAAGGCTACTTACCGCTCTGCGTAGTTGACCCTAGCAGGACCTGCCCAACAGCCGATTGATCCTGAGGGGCCACTCCAGAACCTCCCGTTTACTTGAAGCAGAGTCTAAAGCAGTTTTAGCAGCAGTCCCAGAATTCACTGCCCAGGCCCACGATGGACAGGCTCCCCAACGACAGGACGGCCAAAGGGAACCCCACCAGTCACGAGCTGAGGTGAGAAGACAGGGACACCCGAGAAACTGCCAGGATTCTTCTTTCCAGGGACATGGGTCTACACTCACTGCAAACATGCGGGCGAGCGTTCAGGAGCCTGTGAATGTACAGTCGCTCGAAAAAGTATCCGAAAACTACGGTTGATGAATTCTGTAATGAACCGTAGTGTTCGGATACTCTTTTGAGCGACTGTACCCGAATCAGCGGAACCTTCATAGGGTGGTTCCCTCACCACAGAGAGGAGCTCGCACCGAGGCGAGAAATAAATGAAAAATTCGTTTTTGCGTTGTTTAGTTACCGCTGAATTAGTTAGAGATAAATGGAAAACCCGTTTTGGATTGTATAGGTACTGCTGAATTTTATAGAGATAAATGGAACACTCATTTTGAAAATGGGGAGCGGGTTGGCTCAGTTGGCAGCGCGCCAGGCTCGTAATCTGCAGTTCCAAGGTTCGAGTCCCAGCTGGTCAGCGTTGAGATTTATCTCCGCAAAACTCTCCGTGCTGTCCACGGTCTGTATGTAACACCGATCGGCTTGGAAAGGCCGCCGTCCGTCGGATGGGACGTTAAGCCGTGACTTGTATGCAGGAGACCATCCTCTGTGCACGTTAAAGAACACGCTCGAGGGCCTTGATGGGAGGCTACCATCTGTCTCCCAACAGCTGTTCCAGTGGGTCCCCTCCCCAACCTTCTCTGAGCTTTTGGGATCCTTGTGACTTAGCCACTTGGCCCATGGCGTGCAAAAAAGTGCCGCTCAGATGTAAAACAAACCATCCAGGGCCCTTGCAATTTGCAGTGTCACTTGACAACCACCTCGATACACTGCTCAATAGAGCAGCAAGTAGAGCCCTTGTATGCAGGAGAGCATTCTCTGTGCACGTTAAAGAACACGCTGGATGGCCTTGACGGGGAGGCTAGCTAATCGTGACCCAGGGCTCGAAACCAGGTCCCTTGGATCACTAGCCAAGCGTGACCCGGGGCTCGAATCCAGGTCCCTTAGATCAGTAGCTAATTTGACCCAGGGCTCGAACCCAGGTCACTTAGATCAGTAGCCAAGCATGACCTGGGGCTCAAACCCAGGTCCCTTAGATCAGTAGCTAATCGTGACCTGGGGCTCGAACCCAGGTCCCTTAGATCAGTAGCTAATCATGACCCAGGGCTCGAACCCAGATCCCTTAGATCAGTAACCAAGCATGACCCGGAGCTTGAACCCAGGTCCCTTAGATCAGTAGCCAAGTGTGACCCTTTACTCGAACCCAGGTCCCTTAGATCAGCAGCCAAGCGTGACCCAGGGCTCGAACCCAGGTCCCTTAGATCAGCAGCCAAGCGTGACCTGGGGCTCGAACCCAGGTCCCTTAGATAAGTAGCCAAGCGTGACCCGGGGCTCGAACCCAGGTCCCTTAGATCAGTAGCCAAGCGTGACCCGGGGCTCGAACCCAGGTCCCTTAGATCAGTAGCCAAGCGTGACCCGGGGCTCGAACCCAGGTCCCTTAGATCAGTAGCCAAGCGTGACCCGGGGCTCGAACCCAGGTCCCTTAGATCAGCAGCCAAGCGTGACCCAAGGCTCCAATCCAGGTCCCTTAGATCAGTAGCCAAGCGTGACCCAGGGCTCGAACCCAGGTCCCTTAGATCAGTAGCCAAGCATGACCCGGGGCTGGAACCCAGGTCCCTTAGATCAGTAGCTAATCGTGACCCAGGGCTGGAACCCAGGTCCCTTAGATCAGTAGCCATGCATGACTCGGAGCTTGAACCCAGGTCCCTTAGATCAGTAGCCAAGCGTGACCCGGGGCTCGAACCCAGGTCCCTTAGATCAGCAGTCAAGTGTGACCTGGGGCTCGAACCCAGGTCCCTTAGATCAGTAGCCAAGCGTGACCCGGGGCTCGAACCCAGGTCCCTTAGATCAGCAGTCAAGTGTGACCTGGGGCTCGAACCCAGGTCCCTTAGATCAGTAGCCAAGCGTGACCCGGGGCTCGAACCCAGGTCCCTTAGATCAATAGCTAATCGTGACCCAGGGCTCCAACCCAGGTCCCTTAGATCAGTAGCCAAGCGTGACCCGGGGCTCTAACCCAAGTTCCTTAGATCAGTAGCCAAGCATGACCCAGGGCTTGAACCCAGGTCTCTTAGATCAGTAGCCAAGTGTGACCCAGGGCTTGAACCCAGGTCCCTTAGATTAGTAGCTAATCGTGACCGAGGGCTCGAACCCAGGCCCCTTATATCAGTACCCAAGCGTGCTAACCAACATGGGACGTCTATTTTTAAGAGCTTGTCTAAAATCTCTATTTTAAACGTAGAAAATAATTTGCATTTTTCAGCATCTTATTGTACAGAAAGAGACTGCGTCAGTTCGACCATTTTGCCCGTACGCAAAAACCACAGATTAGGTAAATTGAACTTAGAACAACACCTAAAGGCCTCATAAGAAAAGAGACCTAGGATTGACCATCAATGCCAAACAAAACATTGCTATAATTAGCCTGCAGCGGCCAGACACGGTAACTGTATAAGTCCCGGACAGCCATGTTTGGAGGACTGACTTACACAATCTGGTTGAACGTTATTAACTCATGATTGCTTGAGGATTATACATATTATATTCGTATAAATAATATATGCATAGAAAGAACTCACCTTTTGAACTCCCAACACGGAAAAAACATAACACTATGTAACACACTGTACGTAGGTAAAGAACACTTCTAATACTAACCAAAACCGAAACTCCACCGACCAATAAAAAAGTAGGAAAAGCATGATGTCATACAACTGGTCATTTATTGGTCGGACGTCTTTCCTCACAGCGTATGCATAACGGGGTAGTTTGAGATATTGATAAGAGAATGAGAGCTTCTATTCCATGTAATTCAATTGGCAGACCAAACCGCTCCGGTGCCAAAGAAACAGGAAATGATGTGAAACAGTAACTGAGCTCTTGGTAGCAGAAAGGGAAGAGAGTGTATTTAAAAGAGAGTGGCTAAACGGACTTCCGGTCGCCATGCTACTGCAAACTGGAGGGTGACTGTCGAATTGGCAGTATATGATAAGATTTCGCATTATAGGCAGGTCCAGACTTGCACATAACCTAACTAAGCTACAGTTTAGGGCAGGCGTGTACAACCTTTTGACTTCCCTGGGTTACATTGAGTGAAGATGAATTGTTTTGGGCCGCATATAAAATATATAATATAGTTAATGTATATGAATAATAAAACTTCATTTAATTTCTTATGTTTTTATTATAAAATTAAAAGAAGGGCAACATAAAACTAGTGGGATATTAAAAACTTGCTGAAAATCACATATTCACGTTGAAAGCTTATTTGGTAAACACGTGAACTTTACGATTTTGTGGGCCGCATTACTAACTGTCCAGGGCCGCGGGTTGGACACGCCCGGTTTAGGGGCTCATGATTATGAGGGGCCTCAGATAATTAAGTTTAGTTTATCGTGTCACGAATTTTTTTCTAATATTTAAATTAATCTATTGTGCAAACACTGTTCATCAGAGTTGTACAGTCGCTCAAAACAATATCCGAACACTATGGTTGATTACAGAATTAAAAAAAAAATCTGCCAACGATTTTTTTTAGAAATTAGTGATCTTGCAACCTTCGTGTACAACACTATGGTTGATTACAGAATTGAGAAAAAATATCTGGCAACGATTTTTTTTAGAAATTATTGATCTGGCAACCTTCGTATACGTACATTATGGTTGATAACAGAATTCAGGAAAAATATCTGGCAACGATTTTTTTTTTAGAAATTAGTGATCTAGCAACCTTCGTGTTCGTACACATGATTGATTACAGAATTGAGAAAAATATCTGGCAACGATTTTTTTTAGAAATTAGTGATCTGGAAACCTTCGTGTACGTACATTATGGTTGATTACAGAATTGAAACGGGGCGGCGGTGGCTCAGTCGGTAGCGCGCCAGGCTCGTAATCTGTAGTTCCCAGGTTCGAGTCCCAGCTGGGTCAGCGTTGAGATTTATCTCCGCAAAATTCCCCGCCCTGCCCACGGTCAGTAGGGGACACCGATGGGCTTGGAAAGGCCGCCGTCCGTCGGATGGGACGTTAAGCCGTGGCCCCGTGTGCGGGAGAGCCATACCCTGTGCACGTTAAAGAACACGCTGGATGGCCTTGACGGGAGGCTACCATCTGTCTCCCAACAGCTGTTCCAGTGGGTCCCCTCCCCCAACCTTCTCTGAGCCTTCGGGGTCCATGTGACCTGGCCATTTAGCCCATGGTGTGCAAAAAAGTGCCGCTCAGAGGTAAAACAACCCAACCCAACCCAGAATTGAGAAAAAATATCTGGCAACGATTTTTTTAGAAATTAGTGATCTGGCAACCTTCGTGTACGTACACATGGTTGATTACAGAATTGAGAAAAAATATCTGGCAACGATTTTTTTAGAAATTAGTGATCTGGCAACCTTCGTGTACGTACATTATGGTTGATTACAAAATTGAGAAAATATATCTGGTAACGTTTTTTTTAGAAATTAGTGATCTGGCAACCTTCGTGTACGTACACATGTTTGATTACAGAATTCAGAAAAAATATCTGGCAACGATTTTTTTTAGAAATTAGTGATTTGGCAACCTTCGTGAACCTACACATGGTTGCTTACAGAATTCAGAAAAAATACCTGGCAAAGATTTTTTTTTTCAGAAATTAGTAATCTGGCAACCTTCGTGTACGTACACATGTTTGATTACAGAATTCAGAAAAAATATCTGGCAATGATTTTTTTTTTAGAAATTAGTGATTTGGCAACCTTCGTGAACCTACACATGGTTGCTTAAAGAATTCAGAAAAAATACCTGGCAAAGATTTTTTTTTTTCAGAAATTAGTGATCTGGCAACCTTCGTGTACGTACACATGGTTGATTACAGAATTCAGAAAAAATATCTGGCAACGATTTTTTTTAGAAATTAGTGATCTGGCAACCTTCGTGAACGTACACATGGTTGATTACAGAATTGAGAAAAATATCTGGCAACGATTTTTTTTAGAAATTAGTGATCTATCAACCTTCGTGTACGTACATTCATGGAGGTAGGAAGATAAGGAGACGCCCTAACGCGCTTTCCCTGTGGAAGGAAAATGATGCTTACGCAACATTGCGATAGCCATGTTGTTGCATTCAAAACAAACCGTCTGCCGCTGCAATCAAGCCTACTTGCACTCAGTTTTACTGTGCGATTCGTGCAGCCGTATGGAACAGGCTGCCAAAATACAAATGTCGACAAAAATTAGTATAGGTGACTAACTACTGATCAATGTTTTGAATAGAACAACATGGCTGCCGTAGCATCATTGTCAAGTGCTTAGGGCTCCTCCTCTTATCTTCCTACCTCCATACGTACATTATGGTTGATTACAGAATTCAGAAAAAATATCTGGCAACGATTTTTTTTAGAAATTAGTGATCTGGCAACCTTCGTGTACGTACACATGTTTGATTACAGAATTCAGAAAAAATATCTGGCAACGATTTTTTTTTAGAAATTAGTGATTTGGCAACCTTCGTGAACCTACACATGGTTGATTACAGAATTCAGAAAAAATGTCTGGCAACGATTTTTTTTTAGAAATTAGTGATCTGGCAACCTTCGTGTACGTACACATGTTTGATTACAGAATTCAGAAAAAATATCTAGCAACGATTTTTTTTTAGAAATTAGTGATTTGGCAACCTTCGTGAACCTACACATGTTTGATTACAGAATTCAGAAAAAATAGCTGGCAACGATTTTTTTTTAGAAATTAGTGATCTGGCAACCTTCGTGTACGTACACATGTTTGATTACAGAATTCAGAAAAAATAGCTGGCAAAGATTTTTTTTTAGAAATTAGTGATCTGGCAACCTTCGTGTACAGCAATATGGTTGATTACAGAATTGAGAAAAAATATCTGGCAACGATTTTTTTAGAAATTAGTGATCTGGCAACCTTCGTGTACGTACACATGGTTGATTACAGAATTCAGAAAAAATAGCTGGCAAAGATGTTTTTAGAAATTAGTGATCTGGCAACTTTCGCTTACGTACACATGGTTGATTACAGAATTCAGAAAAAATAACTGGCAACGACTTTTTTAGAAATTAGTAATCTGGCAACCTTCGCATACGTACACGAAGGTTGCCAGACCATTAATTTCTAAAAAAATCGTTGCCAGATATTTTTTCTGAATTTTGTAATCAACCATAGTGTTCGGATATTTTTTTGAGCGACTGTACACAGTCATCATTGCTTATCAACGGTGTTTTCACCACATCTATTTCGTGTTTGCTTTCGGGAAAATCTAGGAAAAAGGATTTGACCCCGGAAAAAAGGATAAAAGGAGACCAAGAGACTGAAATACCTTTGGAGTATAACATTTTCCCACAGTTTTAAAACCTTTAGAAGATTTGTTGAAAATAGTTGTGCAGAAGTTTGATATTTCTCTCCAATTACTCTTTTACTACAATTCTGAAAGCTGTGAGGGGGTGGGAATGGCTCAGTTAGTAGTGCGTCTGGCTCATAATATTATTATGAGTTTTGATTGTAAAATATCTCCTGGCACTGAAAATATCAGATACTATCGTTAAAGCCATTAGCAATATCTTCGGTGGAATTTAAGTGCTTAATATTTTGTATAATTATATCATCAATAGGTTGTTGTTGTTGGGTTGTTTTTACCTCTAACCGGTACTTTTTTGCACACCATGGGCTAAATGGCCAGGTCACATGGACCCCGAAGGCTCAGAGAAGGTTGGGGGAGGGGACCCACTGGAACAGCTGTTGGGAGACAGATGGTAGCCTCCCGTCAAGGCCATCCAGCGTGTTCTTTAACATTGGGTTGTTTTACCTCTGAGCGGCACTTTTTTGCACACCATGGGCTAAATGGCCAGATCACATGGACCCGAAGGCTCAGAGAAGGTTGGGGGAGGGGACCCACTGGAACAGCTGTTGGGAGACAGATGGTAGCCTCCCGTCAAGGCCATCCAGCGTGTTCTTTAACGTTGGGTTGTTTTACTTCTGAGCGGTACTTTTTTGCACACAATGGGCTAAATGGCCAGATCACATGGACCCCGAAGGCTCAGAGGAGGTTGGGGGAGGGGACCCACTGGAACAGCTGTTGGGAGACATATGGTAGCCTCCCGTCAAGGCCATCCAGCCTGTTCTTTAACGTTGGGTTGTTTTACCTCTGAGCGGTACTTTTTTGCACACCATGGGCTAAATGGCCAGGTCACATGGACCCCGAAGGCTCAGAGGAGGTTGGGGGATGGGACCCACTGGAACAGCTGTTGGGAGACAGATGGTAGCCTCCCGTCAAGGCCATCCAGCGTGTTCTTTAACGTTGGGTTGTTTTACCTCTGAGCGGTACTTTTTTGCACACCATGGGCTAAATGGCCAGGTCACATGGACCCCGAAGGCTCAGAGGAGGTTGGGGGAGGGGACCCACTGGAACAGCTGTTGGGAGACAGATGGTAGCCTCCCGTCAAGGCCTTCCCCGCCCTGCCCACGGTCAGTAGGGGACACCGATTGGCTTGGAAAGGCCGCCGTCCGTCGGATGGGACGTTAAGCCGTGGCCCCGTGTGCGGGAGAGCCATACCCTGTGCACGTTAAAAAACACGCTGGATGGCCTTGACGGGAGGCTACCATCTGTCTCCCAACAGCTGTTCCACTGGGTCCCCTCCCCCAACCTTCTCTGAGTCTTCGGGGTCCGTGTGACCTGGCCATTTAGCCCATGGTGTGCAAAAAAGTGCCGCTCAGAGGTAAAACAACCCAATCCGTCAAGGCCATCCACCGTGTTCTTTAACGTTGGGTTGTTTTACCTCTGAGCGGTACTTTTTTGCACACCATGGGCTAAATGGCCAGGTCACATGGACCCCGAAGGCTCAGAGAAGGTTGGGGGAGGGGACCCACTGGAACAGCTGTTGGGAGACAGATGGTAGCCTCCCGTCAAGGCCATCCAGCGTGTTCTTTAACGTTGGGTTGTTTTACCTCTGAGCGGTACTTTTTTGCACACCATGGGCTAAATGGCCAGGTCACATGGACCCCGAAGGCTCAGAGAAGGTTGGGGGAGGGGACCCACTGGAACAGCTGTTGGGAGACAGATGGTAGCCTCCCGTCAAGTCCATCCAGCGTGTTCTTTAACGTGCACAGGGTATGAATCTCCCGCACACGTGGCCACGGCTTAACGTCCCATCCGACGGACGGCGGCCTTTCCAAGCCCATCGGTGTCCCCTACTGACCGTGGACAGGGCGGGGAATTTTGCGGAGATAAATCTCAACGCTGACCAGCTGGGACTCGAACCTGGGAACTACAGATCGTCAATAGGTAATTTACGCTTGTGGTCAATGATTTCGTCAATCATTTTCGATGTTGAATTCAAGTAGTAATTATGCTAATGGTACGATTTTACATCAGACAAAACGATTCATTTTTTTAATTTCTCACTTAATTAAGATTTTTTTCCCCCAACACAGAGGGAACAGATGCCACTTACTTTCACTTTAGGAGGGGACGGAATTCGCAGCAGCAGAGAAAGCCCACACACACATTATGCCCAGATCTGATTGGACAGCTTTTGCGAGACAAATGGTAGCTTCCATCAAAGCCATACAGCGTGTTCTTTCACGTGCATAGGGTAGATGTCTCTTGGGTCATGCTGTTTTACCTGTGAGCGGCACATTTTGCACATAATGGACTAAATGGTCATAAGGACCCCGTGGGTTTAGAAATTACTGGGGATAGGGTCTAATTGGACAGTTTTTGCGAGACAGATGGTAGCTTCCATCAAAGCCATCCAGCGTGTTCTTTCACGCGCACAGGGTAGATGTCTCTTGGGTCGGGCTGTTTTACATGTGAGCGGAACTTTTTGCACATAATGGACTAAATTTTCATAAGGAACCTGTGGGTTTAGAAATTATTGGGGATAGGGTCTAATTGGACAGCTTTTGCGAGACAGATGGAAGCTTCCATCAAAGTCATCCAGCGTGTTTTTCCCGTGAGAAGGGTAGATGTCTCTTGGGTCCGGCTGTTTTACCTGTGAGCAGAACTTTTTGCACATAATGGACTAAATGGTCATAAGGACCCCGTGGGTTAGAAAATATTATTCATAGTGTCTAATTGGACAGCTTCTGAGAGACAGATGGTAGCTTCCATCAAGGCCATCCAGCGTGTTCTTTCACGTGCATAGGGTAGATGTCTCTTTGGTCATGCTGTTTTACCTGTGAGCGGCACTTTTTGCACATAATGGACTAAAGGGTCATAAGGACCCTGGGAGTTTAGAAAATATTGGGGATAGGGTCTAATTGGACAGCTTTTCCGAGACAGATGGTAGCTTCCATCAAAGCCATCCAGCGTGTTCTTTCACGTGAACAGGGTAGATGTCTCTTTGGTCATGCTGTTTTACCTGTGAGCGGCACTTTTTGCACATAATGGACTAAATGGTCATAAGGACCCCGTGGGTTTAGAAAATATTGGGTATAGGGACTGATTGGACAGCTTTTGCGAGACAGATGGTAGCTTCCATCAAAGCCATCCAGCGTGTTCTTTCACGTGCATAGGGTAGATGTCTCTTTGGTCATGCTGTTTTACCTGTGAGCGGCACTTTTTGCACATAATGGACTTAATGGTCATAAGGACCCCGTGGGTTTAGAAAATATTGGGGATAGGGACTGATTGGACAGCTTTTGCGAGACAGATGGTAGCTTCCATCAAAGCCATCCAGCGTGTTCTTTCACGTGCACAGGGTAGATGTCTCTTTGGTCATGCTGTTTCACCTGTGAGCGGCACTTTTTGCACATAATGGACTAAATGGTCATAAGGACCCTTGGAGTTTAGAAAATATTGGGGATAGGGTCTAATTGGACAGCTTTTCCGAGACAGATGGTAGCTTCCATCAAAGCCATCCAGCGTGTTCTTTCATGTGCACAGGGTAGATGTCTCTTGGGTCGGGCTGTTTTACCTGTGAGCGGCACTTTTTGCACATAATGGACTAAATGGTCATAAGGACCCTTGGAGTTTAGAAAATATTGGGGATAGGGTCTAATTGGACAGCTTTTCCGAGACAGATGGTAGCTTCCATCAAAGCCATCCAGCGTGTTCTTTCACGTGCACAGGGTAGATGTCTCTTGGGTCGGGCTGTTTTACCTGTGAGCGGCACTTTTTGCACATAATGGACTAAATGGTCATAAGGACCCCATGGGTTTAGAAAATATTGGGGATAGGGACTGATTGGACAGCTTTTGCGAGACAGATGATAGCTTCCATCAAAGCTATCCAGCGTGTTATTTCACGTGCATAGGGTAGATGTCTCTTTGGTCATGCTGTTTTACCTGTGAGCGGCACTTTTTGCACATAATGGACTAAAGGGTCATAAGGACCCTGGGAGTTTAGAAAATATTGGGGATAGGGTCTAATTGGACAGCTTTTCCGAGACAGATGGTAGCTTCCATCAAAGCCATCCAGCGTGTTCTTTCACGTGAACAGGGTAGATGTCTCTTTGGTCATGCTGTTTTACCTGTGAGCGGCACTTTTTGCACATAATAGACTAAATGGTCATAAGGACCCCGGGAGTTTAGAAAATATTGGGGATAGGGTCTAATTGGACAGCTTTTCTGAGACACATGGTAGCTTCCATCAAAGCCATCCAGCGTGTTCTTTCACGTGCACAGGGTAGATGTCTCTTGGGTCGGGCTGTTTTACCTGTGAGCGGCACTTTTTGCACATAATGGACTAAATGGTCATAAGGACCCCGTGGGTTTAGAAAATATTGGGGATAGGGACTGATTGGACAGCTTTTGCGAGACAGATGGTAGCTTCCGTCAAAGCCATCCAGCGTGTTCTTTCACGTGCATAGGGTAGATGTCTCTTGGGTCATGCTGTATTACCTGTGTGCGGCACGTTTTGGACATAATGGACTAAATGGTCATAAGGACCGCGTGGGTTTAGAAGATATTGGGGATAGGGTCTAATTGGACAGCTTTAGCGAGACAGATGGTAGCTTCCATCAAACCCATCCAGCGTGTTCTTTCACGTGCATAGGGTAGATGTCTCTGGGGTCATGCTGTTTAACCTGTGTGCGGCACTTTTTGCACATAATGGACTAAATGGTCATAAGGACCCCGTGGGTTTAGAAATTACTGGGGATAGGGTCTAATTGGATAGTTTTTGCGAGACAGATAGTAGCTTCCATCAAAGCCATCCAGCGTGTTCTTTCACGCGCACAGGGTAGATGTCTCTTGGGTCGGGCTGTTTTACATGTGAGCGGAACTTTTTGCACATAATGGACTAAATTGTCATAAGGAACCTGTGGGTTTAAAAATTATTGGGGATAGGGTATAATTGGACAGCTTTTGCGAGACAGATGGAAGCTTCCATCAAAGTCATCCAGCGTGTTTTTCACGTGAGAAGGGTAGATGTCTCTTGGGTCCGGCTGTTTTACCTGTGAGCAGAACTTTTAGCACATAATGGACTAAATGGTCATAAGGACTATGTGAGTTTAGAAAATATTGGGGATAAGGTCTGATTGGACAGCTTTTGCGAGACAAATGGTAGCTTCCATCAGAGCCATACAGCGTGTTCTTTCACGTGCATAGGGTAGATGTCTCTTGGGTCATGCTGTTTTACCTGTGAGCGGCACATTTTGCACATAATGGACTAAATGGTCATAAGGACCCCGTGGGTTTACAAGATATTGGGGATAGGGTCTAATTGGACAGCTTTAGCGAGACAGATGGTAGCTTCCATCAAACCCATCCAGCGTGTTCTTTCACGTGCATAGGGTAGATGTCTCTTGGGTCATGCTGTTTAACTTGTGTGCGGCACTTTTTGCACATAATGGACTAAATGGTCGTAAGGACCCCGTGGGTTTAGAAATTACTGGGGATAGGGTCTAATTGGATAGTTTTTGCGAGACAGATGGTAGCTTCGATCAAAGCCATCCAGGGTGTTCTTTCACGCGCACAGGGTAGATGTCTCTTGGGTCGGGCTGTTTTACATGTGAGCGGAACTTTTTGCACATAATGGACTAAATTGTCATAAGGAACCTGTGGGTTTAAAAATTATTGGGGATAGGGTATAATTGGAGAGCTTTTGCGAGACAGATGGAAGCTTCCATCAAAGTCATCCAGCGTGTTTTTCACGTGAGAAGGGTAGATGTCTCTTGGGTCCGGCTGTTTTACCTGTGAGCAGAACTTTTAGCACATAATGGACTAAATGGTCATAAGGACCCCGTGGTTTAGAAAATATTATTCATAGTGTCTAATTGGAGAGCTTCTGCGAGACAGATGGTAGCTTCCATCAAGGCCATCCAGCGTATTCTTTCACGTGCATAGGGTAGGTGTCTCTTGTGTCGGGCTGTTTTACATGTGAGCGGCACTTTTTGCACATAATGGACTAAATGGTCGTAAGGACCCCGTGGTTTAGAAAATATTGCGGATAGGGTCTAATTGGACAGCTTTTGCGAGACAGCTGGTAGCTTCCATCAAAGCCATCCAGCGTGTTCTTACACGTGCATAGGGTAGATGTCTCTTGCGTCGGGCTGCTTTTCATGTGAGCGGCACTTTTTGCACATAATGGACTAAATGGTCATAAGGACACTGTGGGTTTAGAAAATATTGGGGATAGGGTCTAATTGGACAGCTTTTGCGAGAGAGATGGTAGCTTCCATCAAAGTCATCCAGCGTGTTCTTTCACGTGCATAGGGTAGATGTCTCTTGTGTCGGGCTGTTTTACCTGTGAGCGGCACTTTTTGCACATAATGGACTAAATGGTCATAAGGACCCCGTGGTTTAGAAAATATTGTGGATAGGGTCTAATTGGACAGCTTTTGCGAGACAGATGGTAGATTCCATCAAAGCCATCCAGCGTGTTCTTTCACGTGCATAGGGTAGATGTCTCTTGGGTCATGCTGTTTTACCTGTGAGCGGCACTTTTTGCACATAATGGACTAAATGGTCATAAGGAGCCCGTGGGTTTAGAAAATATTAGGGATAGGGTCTAATTGGACAGCTTTTGCGAGACAGATGGCAGCTTCCATTAAAGCCATCCAGCGTGTTCTTTCACGTGCACAGGGTAGATGTCTCTTGGGTCGGGCTGTTTTACATGTGAGCGGCACTTTTTGCACATAATGGACTAAATGGTCATAAGGACCCCGTGGGTTAAGAAAATATTAGGGATAGGGTCTAATTGGACAGCTTTTGCGAGACAGATGATAGCTTCCACGAAAGTCATCAAGCGTGTTCTTTCACGTGCACAGCGTAGATGTCTCTTGGGTCGGGCTGTTTTACATGTGAGCGGCACTTTTTGCACATAATGGACTAAATGGTCATAAGGACACTGTGGGTTTAGAAAATATTGGGGATAGGGTCTAATTGGACAGCTTTTGCGAGACAGATGATAGCTTGCATGAAAGTCATCAAGCGTGTTCTTTCACGTGCACAGGGTAGATGTCTCTTTGGTCGGGTAAAAATTCTAGCATCGTTGCCCAGTAAAGAATTTTCGCACCAGTATCTAGGTAAAAATTCTAGCATCGTTGCCCAGTAAAGAATTCTCGCTCCAGTGTCTAGTAAAAAATTCTAACAACGGGTCCCAGTAAAGAATTTTCGCAGCACTATCTAGGTAAAAATTCTAGCATCGGGGCCCAGTAAAGAATTTTCTCGCCAGTGTCTAGGTAAAAATTCTATCGGCGGGGCCCAGTAAAGAATTTTCGCACCAGTGTCTAGGTAAAAATTCTATCATTGGGGCCCAGTAAAGAATTTTCGCTCCAGTATCTAGGTAAAAATTCTATCATCGGGGCCCAGTAAAGAATTTTCGCACCAATACCTAGGTAAATATTCTATCATCGGGGCCCAGTAAAGAATTTTCGCACCAGTGTCTAGGTAAGAATTCTATCATCGGGGTCCAGTAAAGAATTTTCGCACCAGTATCTAGGTAAAAATTCTATCATCGGGGCCCAGTAAAGAATTTTCGCAGCAGTGTCTAGGTAAAAATTCTATCATCGGGGCCCAGTAAGGAATTTTCGTACCAGTGTCTAGGTAAAATTTCTGTCATCGTGGCCCAGTAAAGAATTTTCGCACCAGTATCTATGTAAAAATTCTATCATCGGGGCCCAGTAAAGAATTCTCACATCAGGTTCCAGTAAAGAATTCTCTCACCAGTACCTAGTAAAAAATTCTATCATCGGGGCCCAGTAAAGAATTCTCACATCAGGTTCCAGTAAAGAATTCTCTCACCAGTACCTAGTAAAAAATTCTATCATCGGGGTCCAGTAAAGAATTTTCGCACCAGTGTCTAGGTAAAAATTCTATCATCGGGGCACAGTAAAGAATTTTCGCACCAGTATCTAGGTAAAAATTCCATCATCTGGGCCCAGTAAGGAATTTTCGCACCAGTGTCTAAGTAAAAATTCCATCATCGGGGCACAGTAAAGAATTTTCGCACCAGTGCCTAGTAAAAAATTCTATCATCGGGGCCCAGTAAAGAATTTTCGCCCCAGTGTCTAGGTAAAAATTCTATCATCGGGGCCCAGTAAAGAATTTTCGCACCAGCGTCTAGGTAAATATTCTATCATCGGGGCCCAGTAAAGAATTTTCGCTCCAGTGTCTAGCAAAAAATTCTATCATCGGGGCCCAGTAAAGAATTCTCATATCAGGGTCCAGTAAAGAATTCTTGCACCAGGGTCAAGTAAAGAATTCTCGCACCAGTGACTAGTAAAAAATTCTATCACCTGGGTCCAGTAAAGAATTTTCGCACCAGTGCATAATAAAAAATTCTATTATCGGGGCCCAGTAAAGAATTCTCACATCAGGGTCCTTAAAGAATTCTCGCAATAGTCCCTAGTAAAAAATTCTATCACCGGGCCCCAGTAAAGAATTCTCGCAACAGTCCCTAGTAAAAAATTCTATCACCGGGGCCCAGTAAAGAATTCTCTCACCAGTGTCTAGCAAAAAATCCTATCATCGGGGCTCAGTAAAGAATTCTCGCACCAGTGTCTAGTAAAAAATTCTGTCATCTAGGTCCAGTAAAGAATTTTCGCACCAGTGCATAATAAAAAATTCTATCAGCGGCGCCCAGTGAAGAATTCTCACACAAGTGCATAGTAAAAAGTTTTATCATCGGGGCCCAGTAAATTCTCACATCAGGGTCCAGAAAAGAATTTTCGCACTAGTGCGTAGTAAAAAATTCTATCATCGGGCCCAGTAAAGAATTCTCGCACCAGTGCCTAGTAAAAAATTCTATCATCGGGGCATAGTAAAGAATTCTCACATCAGGGTCCAGAAAAGAATTCTCGCACCAGTGTCTAGTAAAAATTCTGTCATCAGGGCCCAGTAAAAAATTCTCGCACCAGTGCCTAGTAAAAAATTCTATCATCGGGGCCAAGTAAAGAATTCTCGCACCAGTGTCTAGTAAAAAATTCTATCATCGGGGCCAAGTAAAGAATTCTCGCACCAGTGTCTAGTAAAAATTCTGTCATCAGGGCCCAGTAAAAAATTCTCGCACCAGTGCCTAGTAAAAAATTCTATCATCGGGGCCAAGTAAAGAATTCTCGCACCAGTGTCTAGTAAAAAATTCTATCATCGGGGCCAAGTAAAGAATTCTCGCACCAGTGTCTAGTAAAAAATTCTATCAGCGGGGCCCAGTAAAAAATTCTCGCACCAGTGCCTAATAAAAAATTCTAGCATCGGGGCCCAGAAAAGAATTCTCGCTCCAGTGTCTAATAAAAAATTCTAGCATCGGGGCCCAGAAAAGAATTCTCGCTCCAGTGTCTAATAAAAAATTCTAGTATCGGGGCCCAGTAAAGAATTTTCGCACCAGCGTCTAGGTAAATATTCTATCATCGGGGCCCAGTAAAGAATTCTCGCACCAGTGACTAGTAAAAAATTCTATCACCTGGGTCCAGTAAAGAATTTTCGCAATGGTGCATAATAAAAAATTCTATTATCGGGGCCCTGTAAAGAATTCTCACATCAGGGTCCTTAAAGAATTCTCGCAATACTCCCTAGTAAAAAATTCTATCACCGGGCCCCAGTAAAGAATTCTCGTAATAGTCCCTAGTAAAAAATTCTATCACCGGAGCCCAGTAAAGAATTCTCTCTCCAGTGTCTAGCAAAAAATCCTATCATCGGGGCCCAGTAAAGAATTCTCGCACCAGTGTCTAGTAAAAATTCTGTCATCTGGGTCCAGTAAAGAATTTTCGCACCAGTGCATAATAAAAAATTCTATCATCGGCGCCCAGTGAAGAATTCTCACACAAGTGCATAGTAAAAAATTCTATCATCGGGGCCCAGTAAAGAATTCTCACATCAGGGTCCAGAAAAGAATTTTCGCACTAGTGCCTAGTAAAAAATTCTATCATCGGGGCATAGTAAAGAATTCTCACATCAGGGTCCAGAAAAGAATTCTCGCAGCAGTGTCTAGTAAAAAATTCTATCATCGGGCCCAGTAAAGAATTCTCGCACCAGTGCCTAGTAAAAAATTCTATCATCGGGGCATAGTAAAGAATTCTCACATCAGGGTCCAGAAAAGAATTCTCGCAGCAGTGTCTAGTAAAAAATTCTATCATCGGGGCCCATTAAAGAATTCTCGCTCCAGTTTCTAGTAAAAAATTCTGTCATCGGGGCCCAGTAAAAAATTCTCGCACCAGTGCCTAGTAAAAAATTCAATCATCGGGGCCAAGTAAAGAATTCTCGCACCAGTGTCTAGTAAAAAATTCTATCAGCGGGGCCCAATAAAATTTATCACATCAGGGTCCAGTAAAAAATTTTCGCACTATTGCCTAGGAAAATATTCTATCATTGGAGCCCAGTAAAGAATTCTCGCACCAGTGCCTAGTAAAAAATTCTATCACCGGGGCCCAGTAAAGAATTCTCGCACCAGTGTCTAGCAAAAAATTCTATCATCGGGGCCCAGTAAAGAATTCTTGCACCAGATCAAGTAAAGAATTCTCGCACCAGTGTCTAGTAAAAAATTTTGTCATTGGGGCCCGATAAAGAATTCTCATAGCAGGGTCCATTAAAGAATTCTTGCACCAGAGTCAAGTAAAGAATTCTCGCACCAGTGTCTAGTAAAAAATTTTATCACGTGGGTTCAGTAAACAATTCTCATAGCAGGGCCCAGTAAAGAATTCTCGCACTAGTGCCTAGTAAAAAATACTATCATCGGGGCCCAGTAAAAATTATCACATCAGGGTCCAGTAAAAATATTTCGCAGTATTGCCTAGGAAAATATTCTATCATCGGAGCCCAGTAAAGAATTCTCACACAAGTGCATAGTAAAAAATTCTATCATCGGGGACCAGTAAAGAATTCTCACATCAGGGTCCAGAAAAGAATTTTCGCACTATTGCCTAGGAAAATATTCTATCATCGGAGCCCAGTAAAGAATTCTCGCACCAGTGCCTAGTAAAAAATTCTATCACCGGTACCCAGTAAAGAATTCTCGCACCAGTGTCTAGCAAAAAATTCTATCATCGGGGCCCAGTAAAGAATTCTCATAGCAGGGTCCAGTAAAGAATTCTTGCACCAGAGTCAAGTAAACAATTCTCGCTCCAGTGTCTAGTAAAAAACTTCTATCATCGTGGCCCGATAAAGAATTCTCATAGCAGGGTCCAGTAAAGAATTCTTGCAACACAGTCAAGTAAAGAATTCTCGCACCAGTGTCTAGTAAAAAATTTTATCATCGGGGCCCGATAAAGAATTCTCATAGCAGGGTCCATTAAAGAATACTTGCACTAGAGTCAAGTAAAGAATTCTCGCACCAATGTGTAGCAAAAAATTCTGTCATCGGGACCCAGTAAAGAATTCTCACATCAGGGTCCTGTAAAGAATTCTCGCAATAGTCCCTAGTAAAAAATTCTATCACCGGGGCCCAGTAAAGAATTCTCGCACCAGTGTCTAGCAAAAAATTCTATCATCGGGGCCCAGTAAAGAATTCTCATATCAGGGTCCAGTAAAGAATTCTTGCATCAGAGTCAAATAAAGAATTCTCGCACCAGTGTCTAGTAAAAAATTCTATCATCTGGGTTTAGTGAAGAATTTTCGCACCAGTGCATAATAAAAAATTCTATCATCGGGGCCCAGTAAAGAATTCTCATATCAGGGTCCAGTAAAGAATTCTCGCACCAGTGCCTAGTAAAAAATTCTATCATCGGGGCCCCGTAAAGAATTCTCATAGCAGGGTCCACTAAAGAATACTTGCACTAGAGTCAAGTAAAGAATTCTCGCACCAGTGTCTAGTAAAAAATTCTATCATCGGGGCCCCGTAAAGAATTCTCATAGCAGGGTCCACTAAAGAATACTTGCACTAGAGTCAAGAAAAGAATTCTCGCACCAGTGTCTAGTAAAAAATTCTATCATCGGGGCCCCGTAAAGAATTCTCATAGCAGGGTCCACTAAAGAATACTTGCACTAGAGTCAAGTAAAGAATTCTCATAGCAGGGTCCACTAAAGAATACTTGCACTAGAGTCAAGTAAAGAATTCTCGCACCACTGTCTAGCAAAATATTCTATCATCGGGACCCAGTAAAGAATTCTCACATCAGGGTCCTGTAAAGAATTCTCGCAATAGTCCCTAGTAAAATATTCTATCACCGGGGCCCAGAAAGGAATTCTCGCAATAGTCCCTAGTAAAAAATTCTATCACCGGGGCCCAGTAAAGAATTCTCGCACCAGTGTCTAGCAAAAAATTCTATCATCGGGGCCCAGTAAAGAATTCTGTCACCAGTGTCAAATAAAGAATTCTCGCACCAGTGTCTAGTAAAAAATTCTATCATCTGGGTCCAGTAAAGAATTCTTGCACCAGAGTCAAGTAAAGAATTCTCGCACCAGTGTCTAGCAAAAAATTGTATCATCGGAGCCCAGTAAATAATTCTCATAGCAGGGTCCAGTAAAGAATTCTCGCACCAGTGTCGAGTAAAAAATTCTATCATCTGGGTCCCGTAAAGAATTCTTACATCAGGGTCCAGTAAAGAATTCTTGCACCAGAGTAAAGTAAAGAATTCTCGCACCAGTGTCTAGCAAAAAATTCTGTCATTGGAGCCCAGTAAAGAATTCTCATAGCAGGGTCCAGTAAAGAATTCTCGCACCAGTGTCTGGTAAAAAATTCTATCATTTAGGTCCAGTAAAGAATTCTTACATCAGTGTCCAGTAAAGAATTCTTGCACCACAGTCAAGTAAAGAATTCTCGCACCAGTGTCTAGCAAAAATTTGTATCATCGGGGCCCAGTAAATAATTCTCATAGCAGGGTCCAGTAAAGAATTCTCGCACCACGGTCTAGTAAAGAATTCTATCATCTGGGTCCAGTAAAGAATTCTTACATCAGGGTCGAGTAAAGAATTCTTGCACCAGAGTAAAGTAATGAAGTCTCGCACCAGTGTCTAGCAAAAAATTCTGTCATCGGGGCCCAGTAAAGAATTCTCATAGCAGGGCCCAGTAAAGAATTCTTGCACCAGTGTCTATTTAAAAATTCTATCATCGGGGCCCAGTAAAGAATTCTCATAGCAGGGCCCAGTAAAGAATTCTTGCACCAGTGTCTATTTAAAAATTCTATCATCGGGGCCCAGTAAAGAATTCTCATAGCAGGGTCCAGTAAAGAATTCTTGCACCAGAGTAAAGTAAAAATTCTCGCACCAGTGTCTAGTAAAAAATTCTATGATCTGGGTCCAGTAAAGAATTTTCGCACCGGTGCATAATAAAAAATTCTATCATCGGGGCCCAGTAAAGAATTCTCACATCAGGTTCCAGTAAAGAATTCTCTCACCAGTACCTAGTAAAAAATTCTATCATCGGGGCCCAGTAAAGAATTCTCACATCAGGGTCCAGTAAAGAATTCTCTCACCAGTACCTAGTAAAAAATTCTATCATCGGGGTCCAGTAAAGAATTCTCTCACCAGTGCCTAGTAAAAAATTCTATCATCGGGGCCCAGTAAAGAATTCTTAAATCAGGGTCCAGTAAAGAATTCTTGCACCAGAGTAAAGTAAAGAATTCTCGCACCAGTGTCTAGCAAAAAATTCTGTCATCGGGGCCCAGTAAAGAATTCTCATAGCAGGGTCCAGTAAAGAATTCTCGCACCAGTGTCTGGTAAAAAATTCTATCATCTAGGTCCAGTAAAGAATTCTTACATCAGTGTCCAGTAAAGAATTCTTGCACCAGAGTCAAGTAAAGAATTCTCGCACCAGTGTCTAGCAAAAAATTGTATCATCGGGGCCCAGTAAATAATTCTCATAGCAGGGTCCAGTAAAGAATTCTCGCACCACGGTCTAGTAAAGAATTCTATCATCTGGGTCCAGTAAAGAATTCTTACATCAGGGTCGAGTAAAGAATTCTTGCACCAGAGTAAAGTAATGAAGTCTCGCACCAGTGTCTAGCAAAAAATTCTGTCATCGGGGCCCAGTAAAGAATTCTCATAGCGGGGCCCAGTAAAGAATTCTTGCACCAGTGTCTATTTAAAAATTCTATCATCGGGGCCCAGTAAAGAATTCTCATAGCAGGGTCCAGTAAAGAATTCTTGCACCAGAGTAAAGTAAAAATTCTCGCACCAGTGTCTAGTAAAAAATTCTATGATCTGGGTCCAGTAAAGAATTTTCGCACCGGTGCATAATAAAAAATTCTATCATCGGGGCCCAGTAAAGAATTCTCACATCAGGGTCCAGTAAAGAATTCTCTCACCAGTGCCTAGTAAAAAATTCTATCATCGGGGCCCAGTAAAGAATTCTCACATCAGGTTCCAGTAAAGAATTCTCTCACCAGTACCTAGTAAAAAATTCTATCATCGGGGCCCAGTAAAGAATTCTCACATCAGGTTCCAGTAAAGAATTCTCTCACCAGTACCTAGTAAAAAATTCTATCATCGGGGTCCAGTAAAGAATTCTCTCACCAGTGCCTAGTAAAAAATTCTATCATCGGGGCCCAGTAAAGAATTCTCGCACCAGTGCCTAGTAAAAAATTCTATCATCGGGGCCCAGTAAAGAATTCTCTCACCAGTGCCTAGTAAAAAATTCTATCATCGGGGCCCAGTAAAGAATTCTCACATCAGGGTCCAGTAAAGAATTCTCGCACCAGTGCCTAGTAAAAAATTCTATCATCGGGGCCCAGTAAAGAATTCTCGCACCAGTACCTAGTAAAAAATTCTATCATCGGGGTCCAGTAAAGAATTCTCTCACCAGTGCCTAGTAAAAAATTCTATCATTGGGGCCCAGTAAAGAATTCTCTCACCAGTACCTAGTAAAAAATTCTATCATCGGGGTCCAGTAAAGAATTCTCTCACCAGTGCCTAGTAAAAAATTCTATCATCGGGGCCCAGTAAAGAATTCTCACATCAGGGTCCAGTAAAGAATTCTCGCACCAGTGCCTAGTAAAAAATTCTATCATCAGGGCCCAGGGAAGAATTCTCACATCAGTGTTCAGTAAAGAATTCTCGCACTAGTGCGTAGTAAAAAATTCTATCATCGGGGCCCAATAAAGAATTATCACATCAGAGTCCAGTAAAGAATTCTCGCACTAGTGCGTAGTAAAAAATTCTATCATCAGGGCCCAGGAAAGAATTCTGACATCAGGGTTCAGTAAAGAATTCTCGCAGCAGGGCCCAGCGTTACCTTGCTATGCCGCTGCAGACATACACATGGAAACGTTAATGAAGACAGACAAAACGGACAGATACAAAAAACAAACAGAATCACTTTTTCGAATTGCCAACGTAACTCCTCCTATTGAAATTCTTCGAAATAGATTTCCTTCATAATCACAATAATTTCCCCGTATTTTTTTTAAATCGTAGGGACCTGTTGCTAGTTCTTCGCTAACTAGCTACCCAAACCTTCCACCCAAATTAACGATTGAGCCTAATGGCCGTCTCGGTGACCATTAGGCCGCACTTGACCTGGCATTAAGAAAAATACAGGAACGAAAGTAAACAATAAGAAGCAATAATTGAGTACATCATGACCTTTCACTGACGTAAACAACGTTACGAGGCACGAGAATTTACAGACCTCTCTTTATTTACATACATTCGTCGTTTTTTTCTGAGCTTTTCTTCTGAAGAATGTTAAACAATAAATTGTGTTTGTTTAGAGCAGAAGTTGATGCGACAAGAAGATTAAGGGAAACCGTAAACAAATATGGCGTTTGGTATCCTGTTTTGAATGGATACACTCGGAGTAAGTATCTTTTGGTTTTCGTCAATCTATATACAGGAAACAGCGAGGTGAAAAAAATAGAAACTGGATTTAAATATCGCTGATGTGTTTTTATTTTCTTCATTTAGTGATTCGTTAACACTCTTCAAAACAAAAAAAACACGACTTTTACACGACTTTCAAAGCGGAACAAGACCTGACGGAATGATGAAGTGTTAGATTACGTCATCATCTGCAGTCGAAGCGTCTTTAAGGACGCCATTTTTTATTCCTATGTCAAATGTCAGAACTTCAGACTTTCTGCAAAACGTTAGTAATTTAAAATGCAAATAATGTAAATTTTAAAAAGGATGGATGCAATTTTAACCAACTCGATTATTTGTAATAATAGAAAGATATTATAGCTCAGAAGGTTCCAGTAATATACTATATTGCAAAAAGTAAGGTTGGGTTGAGTTGTTTTACCTCTGAGTGGCACTTTTTTGCACACCATGGGCTAAATAGATAGGTCACAGGGACCCCGAAGGCTCAGAGAAGGTTGGGGGAGGGGACCCACTAGAACAGCTGTTGGGAGACAGATGGTAGCCTCCTGTCAAGGCCATCCAGCGTGTTCTTTAACGTTGAGTTGTTTTACCTCTGAGTGGCACTTTTTTGCACACCATGGGCTAAATAGATAGGTCACAGGGACCCCGAAGGCTCAGAGAAGGTTGGGGGAGGGGACCCACTAGAACAGCTGTTGAGAAACAGATGGTAGCCTCCCGTCTAGGCCATCCAGCGTGTTTTTTGACGTGCACAGGGTATGGCTCTCCCACACACGGGGCCACGGCTTAACGTCCCATCCGACGGACGGTGGCCTTTCCAAACCCATCGGTGTCCCCTACTGACCGTGGGCAGGGCGGGGAATTTTGCGGAGATAAATCTCAACGCTGACCCAGCTGGGACTCGAACCTGGGAACTGCAGATTACGAGCCTGGCGCGCTACCGACTGAGCCACCCCTGCCCCACAAAACGTAAGGTCTGATTCAGGCAGAGCCATCTAGATATGACCGGGCCCGGACAGCTGTCGAACAAAAAGAGGAAAAAAAAAAAGATGTGTGAATGATTTTAGTGATTTAATTTACCTAAAACTTAAAATGCAAACTATTTAATTTAAAATAATTTGAAGTAGAGGAATTGTTTTATTGTAACTATTAAAATATTATTCAATAAATTGAAAAGTTAATTTTAAATTTAAAAAGAATGAATGATCGAATGAACAGTCGAATTTCAATACAGGAAACTTAAAAAAAATAGTTATATATATAGAGAGAGAGTAGGCGATGGGCAATGTACAGTCGCTCGAAAAAATATCGGAACAATATGGTTGATTACAGAATTCAGAAAAAATATCTGGCGAAGATTTTTTTAGAAATTAGCGATTTGGCAACCTTCGTGTCACGTGACACAAGGTTGCCAGATCACAAATTTATAAAAAAAAATCGTGGAAATCGTGAAATCGTGAAAAAAACCCACTGGAAGAGCTGTTGGGAGACAGATGGTAGCCTATCGTCAAAGCCATCCAGTGTACCTTAACGTGGACATGGTATGGCTCTCCCGAACAAGGGGCCACGGCTTAACGTTCCATCCGACCGACGGCGGCCTTTCCAAGACCATCAGTGTCCCCTACTGACCGTGGGCAGGTCCGGGAATTTTTCGGAGATAAATATCAACGCTGACTCAGCTGGGACTCGAACCTGGGAACTACGGATTACGAGCCTGGCGCGCTACCGACTGAGCCATCCCCGACCCCAAAAAGTGCTTTGGATGCTACTCTAAGATATAGGGGAGACTACTCTAATATATATGGATTTAGCGAAGTAAGAAATTCGAAATTACTTTACAGCAATTTAATTATAAGTGCGGGATATTATGAGGCAAGTTTGAAATGTGCGCAGAAGAAATAAGTGACTAATACTAATATAACTATATATACTAATATAAATTATAGCATTTACGCCCCGTAAGTAGTGAGTAAAGGAGAGTTCTGAGCCAGTGGCGGGTCAATGTTAATCCTATGGGACCCGCCACCCATGTGTTTCAAGCAGGTGGCGGGTCATTATCAAGCACATTGGTCAGAATTCTCACTGTTTTTTTTTAAGACTGAAGTCGAACAATGGCGAATAAAATACCTCCCTCCAGTGATGTAATAATCTGAAATTACATTATTCAATTAAATTGCAGATAATCCATTCATAATTTCCACCGACGTCCATCTTGGTTTCCACAAAGCCCGAATTTTTTTCGAGTCCACCATTTAGAAACCTGTCGTCACCACAAACTCCCACGATTTTGCCGTTAGTCCACCATTTTGGTTTCTAACCTCATCCGAAATTTCCAAGTCCAGACTCCGCCATCTTGGTTCCTGACATATTAATTAAATGCTTATCAGAAGTTCCACCCCCCTTTATTAAACCTCCCTTATCAAAACTGTCACCCCCCTCATTATTTAACCCGCTATCAAAGTCCCTTTCCCTTTATTAAAAAAAAACCCCTCCCCCCCACTTTAACCTCTGGCACCATCTGGTGACATACCCTGCGGTTGCGTCATCCTCCTACAGCGTGAAGTAAGTCCGCCACTTTGAAATCTGATGTCACCAATTAGAAGTTTTATTTTCATTTACTGCAGGGACAGTCTTTTAAATCAGTTTCTGCGGGATAGTCCTTCTTCTGGTATAAATACGGCATCCATCAGTCAGATTCCTCATTCAGTTGTCAGACGTTGATAGTGACGGTTCGCTGTTGCTGCTTCTCCGTGATTTTTCCAATGGCAATAGTGATAGTTCTCAACGTCCTCGTGTAGTATCAGTTATTTTACAAGTCACTGTTCCATAATGTATCCATGCGATGTATGTGAGAAGGTTTTCCTTCATCAGACCCATCTCATTCGTCATAAGAGAAATCATGATGGAAATAACCTATTTAAGTGCTCTCAATGTGAATCAACATTCTCAAGGAGAGATGACGTCCGACGTCACGAGTTAACCCACACCTCCAGGAAAACCTACAAATGCGAAGAATGTGCCATGGAGTTTGGGAGAAAAGACAGCCTTTTGCGCCATCAAAGAAAGCCACACAATAATAAACGAAAACGTTCTGAAGATGAAAGGATTCCCCAGAAGAAACAAAAACCAGACCCTGAAGACCCCTGTCAGTTTACAGAAGAAATGAAAAGGACCCTGTCAACACATAAGCTGGTGGCAACGGATGAAGCATCTGTTGACCTCACCTTTTTCCTTGAATCCTCGCGGAAGTCACTCCTAACTCACCTGAAAGAAGAATTCACCTCGAAAGGTAGCATTAAATGGTACCTTGCAGTACAAGTGCGCTTCAGGCGAAAAGTTTCCCCTTCTACCGTCGAACACTGTACCCCGTTTTTCCGAAGTAACTGTGTCACAAGTCTTCCTACATCATCCCTAAACAGAGAATTGGATTCAGCGTATAAGAAGATTAAGACCTCATTTGAAGAATTTGAAGGAGCACATAGTGGATGGACACTGGATGCTGTACTCCACGCTGAAATGAACATTGGGAAATATATACCTCTTGCAGGGTCTAGTTATATCCCTACTCCAAGAGAATTACTGTTAAAACACGCTATTGTCAATGTATGTAATTCTGACCAAAAATGTTTTGTCTGGTCTGTTTTAGCCTCTTTGTATCCTGCCACAGATCATTCGCAGCGCCTTAATAACTATATACATTTAGAAGAAAAATTAAACACATCTGACCTAATTTTCCCTGTTACAATAAATCAAATATCTAAATTCGAAAAAATGAACAACATTTCTATCAATGTTTTTGGATATGAGAAAGAGGTGTTCCCACTCTACATCACACCATTCAGATTTAAAGCGCATGCAAATCTCCTTCTGTTATCGGATGATGAAAAGCAGCATTATTGCTCCATTAAGAATATGAGTAGACTTCTCAGTCCTCTCACCAAACATAACGGTGTACGTTTCTACTGTGATTACTGCCTTCACCGTTTCGCAAATGAATCCCTCTTGAAGGATCATGTTCCCTATTGTCGAGAACATGGACCTCAGAGAGTAGAACTCCCAACTGAAGAAGAGAAATGGTTGAAATTCACAAATTTTAAGTTTCAGCAGCTCGTTCCATACGTGATTTATGCCGACTTTGAATCATTCCTAGTGAAAGTGGACACTTGTATGCCTAACCCTGAAAAATCTCACACCACTATCACGGCAAATCATGAACCCTGTGGATTTGCATATCTTGTTGTTGGACATGATGGCTGCAGCTATAAGCCTCCAGTAGTTTATAGAAGTCCTAATGTAGTAGAAGAATTTTTAGAATGTCTGCTTAAAGAAGAAGAAAACATTAAAAATTTACTGTCGATGATAAAGCCAATGCAGCTCTCGAATCATGAAGAGGAATCATTTCACAACGCTACTGACTGTCATATTTGTAAGCATGCCCTAGGAGCAGATCGTGTGAGAGATCACGATCATATAACAGGTAAATTCCGAGGAGCTGCCCATAATTCCTGTAATCTGAACTTTAAGTTAACCAATAGGATTCCAGTTATCTTTCACAACCTAAAGGGATATGACAGCCACCTTATTATGCAGGGAATCGGCAGAATCAAAAATAAGAAGATTAATTGCATTCCCAATAACATGGAAACATACATAACCTTCTCCTTAGGGACATTACATTTTATAGACTCCTATCAGTTTTTAAGCACATCCCTTGAGAAGCTAGTAAATAATTTATCACCAGATGAGTTCCATATTTTAAAGGAACATGTTGAAACTGAACGGTTACACCTGGTTTTGAGAAAAGGAGTTTACCCCTATGATTATATTGACAACAGTGAAAAGTTTGAACAAATAGTATTACCACCACGTGAAGCATTTTACAACCAACTCGCAGAAGAAGCACTAGGGGAAGAAGACTACACCCATGCAATAAGAGTATGGAATACATTCAACATAAAAAATCTAGGCCAGTATCATGACTTGTACCTGAAGACAGACGTGCTCCTCTTAGCTGATGTTTTCGAAAGTTTCAGAAAACTATGCATCAGATACTATGAAATCGATCCCTGCCATGTTTACACAGCTCCTGGATTAGCCTGGCAAGCATGCTTAAAAATGACAAATGTAAATCTTGAGTTGATAACTGACCCTACAATGTACCTTTTCCTGGAAAAAGGCATACGAGGGGGAATTTCTGTGATATGCAATCGTCTTAGTACAGCAAACAACAAGTATTTGGACACCTATGATCCTCAGTTACCCTCTAAATACATTATGTACTATGATGCCAAGAATCTTTATGGATGGGCAATGTCGCAATGCCTCCCTCAAAGCGATTTTCGATGGCTTAATAAAGAAGAAATAGCAGATCTAAATATTACGACAATTGCTGACGATGCGAATAAAGGATACATATTGGAAGTTGATTTAGATTATCCAGTTTCTCTACACGACAAGCATAATGATTATCCACTAGCCCCTGAAAAACTTCAGATTACCAGCAGCATGCTATCCCCATATTGTCAAGAGGTTGCCCAAAGTCTTGGAATAAATACAAACCAATCAGTCGTGAAATTAGCCCCAAATCTAAATTCTAAGGAAAAATATGTCCTTCATTATCGAAATCTCAAACAATATTTAACCTTCGGTATGCAGCTGAAGAACATACATCGCGTTTTAGAATTTAATCAGTCTTGCTGGCTAAAACCATATATAGAATTTAATACAGATCAGCGGAAGAAAGCTAGAAACGACTTCGAGAAGGACTTCTTCAAACTGATGAATAATGCTGTGTTTGGAAAAACGATGGAAAATTTGAGAAATCGAGTGAAAATTGAATTGACTCAGAGCCCGAAGAGAGTATGTAAACTCGTAGCATCCCCTGCTTTTCACGCTTTTCGTGTTTTTGACAACGACCTTGCATGTGTGCAATCAAAGCTAACTAAATTGAAACTCAACAGGCCTATTTATGCTGGTTTCAGTATTCTAGATATTAGTAAACTATTGATGTATAGCTTTCATTATGACTATATTAGTCCGAAATATGGAGAAAAAGCTAAATTATTGTTTACTGATACAGATTCACTGTGCTACGAGCTTCAAACCGAGGACGTGTATGCTGATATGAAAGACGATATAGATCATTTTGACACGTCCGACTATCACATTGATCATGTTTTGCATAGTACACATAATAAAAAGGTACTAGGTAAAATGAAAGATGAACTTTCGGGAGTACCTATCAAACAATTTGCAGGGCTTCGTTCTAAAATGTATTCCCTTCAGAGTTTACATGAGGAGAAGAAGACGGGGAAAGGAGTCCCCAAATACATCGTAAAAAGAACCCTTCGTCACAAGGATTACAGAGACTGCTTAATAAACAAATCACCTTGTCGAGTAGATTTGACAAGGATTCAAAGTAGCAGCCACCATCTTCATACAGTGAAAGGTGTAAAGCTTGGTTTGTCACCATTTGACGATAAAAGATATATTTTAGAAAATGGTTATGACACCCTTTCGTACGGTCACTACAAAACATTGAAAAAATAACATAGCAGAAAAAACGAATATTTCACTGTGATTTTTAATATGCTTGAGCTATTTATGTATAAAAAATATGATAATTTTATCCAAATGTGTGCATATAACCCCCTATATATGTAAAAATAATACATGTTATTATTATATGTAGATAGCTGTATGTAAAAACCATTTCCGCTGTTAACCTGCATTTTTTTTTTGTAAGCAGGCTGTAAAGTATAATCAATGTGAAAAAGCATCATTGTGAAATGTATAAAATTGTAAACCAATGGAAATCATTACATGTGCACGCATTGTCATTGTTTCACCTAATACTTTGAAATCAATAAATTTTTAAATGAAATATATGTGTCGTCTGAGTCTTATCTCTAGCAAGCGAGGAGGTAAACAAGTGGGACTCACGTGACTTACTCCGCGTGCACTTGTGATGTTGACTCACTTCCACCCGCTCATATCCTGTTGGAACGTCAGACCTCACTCACTGCGAGAAAGCTCTTCTAGGATCCATTTCTGGGATTACACTTATAATAAAAGGTTAGTAATTCTCTAAATTTTCATGGTTTATCAAACATTATTTATAATTTCGTGATGTAGTGACGTTCTCAAGTATTAAGAAGTGATGAAAACATAAGATTTCCTTTCAAAGTTATCATAACTTGCTTGCTTGCTAGCTCATTCATTACATGGCCCGGATCGAGCCAGCTCGAAATCAACGTTTTTTTTTTTAAAGCGATCACTTCTCAGAAGTGGAAGACTTCAATAAATGCACCGAATGCTATGTTTATGAGAAAATTATCAGCATGGAATGAAATTCTAATTTTTTTACTTTGCAGAGATGAGAACTTTACGTAGATTTTTACAGAGAAATAATCGAAATTATTGCATCAGCCATTTAGCGATAAAGTATTTTAGAGCAGATTTTTACTGAATATTAATACTTTAGAATAAAGGATAATTTCCGGTATATAATACAGAGGTGTACAGATGAATTTTATTTCCTATGAATAAAAAGAAAATAGGATTTTCATACCGTTATTCGAATTACTCAGTTAATTCACCACTTATTACAACTGTTTAGTAAAAAAAATACATTTAATTCCCAGATTTTTAACGACTGAGATAAAAAAAAATATGCTTACCTACATTAAAATACAATGTAAAATAGCGAAAATTCACCACTAATTTCAGCTGCTTAATACCAAGAAATACAGACGATTTCCTGTTTCTTTTTTTTTAGCATTGCACATAAGAAAAAAAGACTAGCGAACGTATCAACATGTACCTCTGATACTTAAATATGACATGCTCTGTTTCAATATTACACATTTTTTCAGTAGTTTACGCATTAATTACTAATTTTTTTTTCATTCAACAGTTAAGTATCCCAATTGGAAGTAATGTGAGCAATATTTCTTGTTTAAATGCATCTCTCTACAAAAAGATTTCCTTTCAAAGTTATCGTAACTCGCTGACTTGCTAGTTCATTACATGGCCCGAATCGAGCCACCTCGAAATCAACGTTTTTTTTTGAAGCGATCACTTCTCAGAAGTAGAAGACTTTCAATAAATGCACCGAGTGCTGTGTTTATGAGAAAATTATCAGCACGGAATGAAATTCTAATTTTTTTTTACTTTGCAGAGACGTAGATTTTTACAGAGAAATAATCGAAATTATTGCATCAGCCATTTAGCGATAAAGTGTTTTACTGAATATTAATACTTTAGAATAAAGGATAATTTCCGGTCTTTAATACAGAGGTGTACAGACGAATTTTATGTCCTATGAATAAAAAAAATAGGATTTTCATACCGTTATTCGAATTACTCAGTTAATTCACCACTTATTTCAACTGTAAAAAAAAATACATTTAATTCCCAGATTTTTTAACGACTGAGATAAAAAAAATAATATGCTTACGTACATTAAATACAATGTAAAATAGCGAAAATTCACCACTAATTTCAGCTGCTTAATATCAAGAAATACAGACGATTTCCTGTTTCTTTTTTTTTAGCATTGCACACAAGAAAAAAAGACTAGCGAACGTATCAACATGTACCTCTGAGACTTAAATATGACATGCTCTGTGTTTCAATATTACACATTTTTTCAGTATTTTACACATTAATTACTTACTTTTTTTCATTCAACAGTTAAGTACCCAATTGGAAGTAATGTGAGCAATATTTCCTGTTTAAATGCATCTCCAGAAATCCGCTTTAAAACATTTTCTTATAATTTAAGGGGAAAATAAAGAATTTTAATTGAATTTCTTTTAACACTATATACTTAATATATTGTAATCAACGTATTCTATATATAAAACGACCTAGTTACTGGAAATTAACATAATGTTGAAGTGCTTTCTACCTAAAGATTTAAAAAAAAAACCTGAACACTTTAATTTTAATTACATTTTCAGCCACTAGATGGCGACACAGTTACTATTAGACCTTGGGACAGACGAGAGAAACTTGAAGCCTTTGCTCAGAGCGCCACCTAGCGGGATTTTCAGTAGTTTATTGCCACTATACGGTCCCCCTTTGCACAGTGCTTTCCCCTCTGACGTCACCACCTGGACTTTGACCCAAGGGGACCGTACGGTGGCAATAAACTACTGAAAATCCCGCTAGGTGGCGCTCTGAGCAAAGACTTAAAGTTTCTCTCGTCTGTCCCAAGGTCTAATAGTAACTGTGTCGCCATCTAGTGGCTGAAAATGTAATTAAAATTAAAGTGTTCAGGTTTTTTTTTTTCAAATCTTTAGGTAGAAAGCACTTCAACATTATGTTAATTTCCAGTAACTAGGTCGTTTTGTATATAGAATACGTTGATTACAATATATTAAGTATATAGTGTTAAAAGAAATTCAATTAAAATTCTTTATTTTCCCCTTAAATTATAAGAAAATGTTTTAAAGCGGATTTCTGGAGATGCATTTAAACAGGAAATATTGCTCACATTACTTCCAATTGGGTACTTAACTGTTGAATGAAAAAAAGTAAGTAATTAATGTGTAAAATACTGAAAAAATGTGTAATATTGAAACACAGAGCATGTCATATTTAAGTCTCAGAGGTACATGTTGATACGTTCGCTAGTCTTTTTTTCTTGTGTGCAATGCTAAAAAAAAAAGAAACAGGAAATCGTCTGTATTTATTGATATTAAGCAGCTGAAATTAGTGGTGAATTTTCGCTATTTTACATTGTATTTAATGTACGTAAGCATATTATTTTTTTTATCTCAGTCGTTAAAAAATCTGGGAATTAAATGTATTTTTTTTTTACAGTTGAAATAAGTGGTGAATTAACTGAGTAATTCGAATAACGGTATGAAAATCCTATTTTTTTTATTCATAGGACATAAAATTCGTCTGTACACCTCTGTATTAAAGACCGGAAATTATCCTTTATTCTAAAGTATTAATATTCAGTAAAACACTTTATCGCTAAATGGCTGATGCAATAATTTCGATTATTTCTCTGTAAAAATCTACGTCTCTGCAAAGTAAAAAAAAATTAGAATTTCATTCCGTGCTGATAATTTTCTCATAAACACAGCACTCGGTGCATTTATTGAAAGTCTTCTACTTCTGAGAAGTGATCGCTTCAAAAAAAAACCGTTGATTTCGAGGTGGCTCGATTCGGGCCATGTAATGAACTAGCAAGTCAGCGAGTTACGATAACTTTGAAAGGAAATCTTTTTGTAGAGAGATGCATTTAAACAGGAAATATTGCTCACATTACTTCCAATTGGGATACTTAACTGTTGAATGAAAAAAAAAAATTAGTAATTAATGCGTAAACTACTGAAAAAATGTGTAATATTGAAACAGAGCATGTCATATTTAAGTATCAGAGGTACATGTTGATACGTTCGCTAGTCTTTTTTTCTTATGTGCAATGCTAAAAAAAAAGAAACAGGAAATCGTCTGCATTTCTTGATATTAAGCAGCTGAAATTAGTGGTGAATTTTCGCTATTTTACATTGTATTTTAATGTAGGTAAGCATATTTTTTTTTATCTCAGTCGTTAAAAATCTGGGAATTAAATGTATTTTTTTTACTAAACAGTTGTAATAAGTGGTGAATTAACTGAGTAATTCGAATAACGGTATGAAAATCCTATTTTCTTTTTATTCATAGGAAATAAAATTCGTCTGTACACCTCTGTATTATATACCGGAAATTATCCTTTATTCTAAAGTATTAATATTCAGTAAAAATCTGCTCTAAAATACTTTATCGCTAAATGGCTGATGCAATAATTTCGATTATTTCTCTGTAAAAATCTACGTAAAGTTCTCATCTCTGCAAAGTAAAAAAATTAGAATTTCATTCCATGCTGATAATTTTCTCATAAACATAGCATTCGGTGCATTTATTGAAGTCTTCCACTTCTGAGAAGTGATCGCTTTAAAAAAAAAACGTTGATTTCGAGCTGGCTCGATCCGGGCCATGTAATGAATGAGCTAGCAAGCAAGCAAGTTATGATAACTTTGAAAGGAAATCTTATGTTTTCATCACTTCTTAATACTTGAGAACGTCACTACATCACGAAATTATAAATAATGTTTGATAAACCATGAAAATTTAGAGAATTACTAACCTTTTATTATAAGTGTAATCCCAGAAATGGATCCTAGAAGAGCTTTCTCGCAGTGAGTGAGGTCTGACGTTCCAACAGGATATGAGCGGGTGGAAGTGAGTCAACATCACAAGTGCACGTGGAGTAAGTCACGTGAGTCCCACTTGTTTACCTCCTCGCTTGCTAGAGATAAGACTCAGACGACACATATATTTCATTTAAAAATTTATTGATTTCAAAGTATTAGGTGAAACAATGACAATGCGTGCACATGTAATGATTTCCATTGGTTTACAATTTTATACATTTCACAATGATACTTTTTCACATTGATTATACTTTACAGCCTGCTTACAAAAAAAAAATGCAGGTTAACAGCGGAAATGGTTTTTACATACAGCTATCTACATATAATAATAACATGTATTATTTTTACATATATAGGGGGTTATATGCACACATTTGGATAAAATTATCATATTTTTTATACATAAATAGCTCAAGCATATTAAAAATCACAGTGAAATATTCGTTTTTTCTGCTATGTTATTTTTTCAATGTTTTGTAGTGACCGTACGAAAGGGTGTCATAACCATTTTCTAAAATATATCTTTTATCGTCAAATGGTGACAAACCAAGCTTTACACCTTTCACTGTATGAAGATGGTGGCTGCTACTTTGAATCCTTGTCAAATCTACTCGACAAGGTGATTTGTTTATTAAGCAGTCTCTGTAATCCTTGTGACGAAGGGTTCTTTTTACGATGTATTTGGGGACTCCTTTCCCCGTCTTCTTCTCCTCATGTAAACTCTGAAGGGAATACATTTTAGAACGAAGCCCTGCAAATTGTTTGATAGGTACTCCCGAAAGTTCATCTTTCATTTTACCTAGTACCTTTTTATTATGTGTACTATGCAAAACATGATCAATGTGATAGTCGGACGTGTCAAAATGATCTATATCGTCTTTCATATCAGCATACACGTCCTCGGTTTGAAGCTCGTAGCACAGTGAATCTGTATCAGTAAACAATAATTAGCTTTTTCTCCATATTTCGGACTAATATAGTCATAATGAAAGCTATACATCAATAGTTTACTAATATCTAGAATACTGAAACCAGCATAAATAGGCCTGTTGAGTTTCAATTTAGTTAGCTTTGATTGCACACATGCAAGGTCGTTGTCAAAAACACGAAAAGCGTGAAAAGCAGGGGATGCTACGAGTTTACATACTCTCTTCGGGCTCTGAGTCAATTCAATTTTCACTCGATTTCTCAAATTTTCCATCGTTTTTCCAAACACAGCATTATTCATCAGTTTGAAGAAGTCCTTCTCGAAGTCGTTTCTAGCTTTCTTCCGCTGATCTGCATTAAATTCTATATATGGTTTTAGCCAGCAAGACTGATTAAATTCTAAAACGCGATGTATGTTCTTCAGCTGCATACCGAAGGTTAAATATTGTTTGAGATTTCGATAATGAAGGACATATTTTTCCTTAGAATTTAGATTTGGGGCTAATTTCACGACTGATTGGTTTGTATTTATTCCAAGACTTTGGGCAACCTCTTGACAATATGGGGATAGCATGCTGCTGGTAATCTGAAGTTTTTCAGGGGCTAGTGGATAATCATTATGCTTGTCGTGTAGAGAAACTGGATAATCTAAATCAACTTCCAATATGTATCCTTTATTCGCATCGTCAGCAATTGTCGTAATATTTAGATCTGCTATTTCTTCTTTATTAAGCCATCGAAAATCGCTTTGAGGGAGGCATTGTGACATTGCCCATCCATAAAGATTTTTGGCATCATAGTACATAATGTATTTAGAGGGTAACTGAGGATCATAGGTGTCCAAATACTTGTTGTTTGCTGTACTAAGACGATTGCATATCACAGAAATTCCCCCTCGTATGCCTTTTTCCAGGAAAAGGTACATTGTAGGGTCAGTTATCAACTCAAGATTTACATTTGTCATTTTTAAGCATGCTTGCCAGGCTAATCCAGGAGCTGTGTAAACATGGCAGGGATCGATTTCATAGTATCTGATGCATAGTTTTCTGAAACTTTCGAAAACATCAGCTAAGAGGAGCACGTCTGTCTTCAGGTACAAGTCATGATACTGGCCTAGATTTTTTATGTTGAATGTATTCCATACTCTTATTGCATGGGTGTAGTCTTCTTCCCCTAGTGCTTCTTCTGCGAGTTGGTTGTAAAATGCTTCACGTGGTGGTAATACTATTTGTTCAAACTTTTCACTGTTGTCAATATAATCATAGGGGTAAACTCCTTTTCTCAAAACCAGGTGTAACCGTTCAGTTTCAACATGTTCCTTTAAAATATGGAACTCATCTGGTGATAAATTATTTACTAGCTTCTCAAGGGATGTGCTTAAAAACTGATAGGAGTCTATAAAATGTAATGTCCCTAAGGAGAAGGTTATGTATGTTTCCATGTTATTGGGAATGCAATTAATCTTCTTATTTTTGATTCTGCCGATTCCCTGCATAATAAGGTGGCTGTCATATCCCTTTAGGTTGTGAAAGATAACTGGAATCCTATTGGTTAACTTAAAGTTCAGATTACAGGAATTATGGGCAGCTCCTCGGAATTTACCTGTTACATGATCGTGATCTCTCACACGATCTGCTCCTAGGGCATGCTTACAAATATGACAGTCAGTAGCGTTGTGAAATGATTCTTCTTCATGATTCGAGAGCTGCATTGGCTTTATCATCGACAGTAAATTTTTAATGTTTTCTTCTTCTTTAAGCAGACATTCTAAAAATTCTTCTACTACATTAGGACTTCTATAAACTACTGGAGGCTTATTCTGCAGCCATCATGTCCAACAACAAGATATGCAAATCCACAGGGTTCATGATTTGCCGTGATAGTGGTGTGAGATTTTTCAGGGTTAGGCATACAAGTGTCCACTTTCACTAGGAATGATTCAAAGTCAGCATAAATCACGTATGGAACGAGCTGCTGAAACTTAAAATTTGTGAATTTCAACCATTTCTCTTCTTCAGTTGGGAGTTCTACTCTCTGAGGTCCATGTTCTCGACAATAGGGAACATGATCCTTCAAGAGGGATTCATTTGCGAAACGGTGAAGGCAGTAATCACAGTAGAAACGTACACCGTTATGTTTGGTGAGAGGACTGAGAAGTCTACTCATATTCTTAATGGAGCAATAATGCTGCTTTTCATCATCCGATAACAGAAAGAGATTTGCATGCGCTTTAAATCTGAATGGTGTGATGTAGAGTGGGAACACCTCTTTCTCATATCCAAAAACATTGATAGAAATGTTGTTCATTTTTTCGAATTTAGATATTTGATTTATTGTAACAGGGAAAATTAGGTCAGATGTGTTTAATTTTTCTTCTAAATGTATATAGTTATTAAGGCGCTGCGAATGATCTGTGGCAGGATACAAAGAGGCTAAAACAGACCAGACAAAACATTTTTGGTCAGAATTACATACATTGACAATAGCGTGTTTTAACAGTAATTCTCTTGGAGTAGGGATATAACTAGACCCTGCAAGAGGTATATATTTCCCAATGTTCATTTCAGCGTGGAGTACAGCATCCAGTGTCCATCCACTATGTGCTCCTTCAAATTCTTCAAATGAGGTCTTAATCTTCTTATACGCTGAATCCAATTCTCTGTTTAGGGATGATGTAGGAAGACTTGTGACACAGTTACTTCGGAAAAACGGGGTACAGTGTTCGACGGTAGAAGGGGAAACTTTTCGCCTGAAGCGCACTTGTACTGCAAGGTACCATTTAATGCTACCTTTCGAGGTGAATTCTTCTTTCAGGTGAGTTAGGAGTGACTTCCGCGAGGATTCAAGGAAAAAGGTGAGGTCAACAGATGCTTCATCCGTTGCCACCAGCTTATGTGTTGACAGGGTCCTTTTCATTTCTTCTGTAAACTGACAGGGGTCTTCAGGGTCTGGTTTTTGTTTCTTCTGGGGAATCCTTTCATCTTCAGAACGTTTTCGTTTATTATTGTGTGGCTTTCTTTGATGGCGCAAAAGGCTGTCTTTTCTCCCAAACTCCATGGCACATTCTTCGCATTTGTAGGTTTTCCTGGAGGTGTGGGTTAACTCGTGACGTCGGACGTCATCTCTCCTTGAGAATGTTGATTCACATTGAGAGCACTTAAACAGGTTATTTCCATCATGATTTCTCTTATGACGAATGAGATGGGTCTGATGAAGGAAAACCTTCTCACATACATCGCATGGATACATTATGGAACAGTGACTTGTAAAATAACTGATACTACACGAGGACGTTGAGAACTATCACTATTGCCATTGGAAAAATCACGGAGAAGCAGCAACAGCGAACCGTCACTATCAACGTCTGACAACTGAATGAGGAATCTGACTGATGGATGCCGTATTTATACTAGAAGAAGGACTATCCCGCAGAAACTGATTTAAAAGACTGTCCCTGCAGTAAATGAAAATAAAACTTCTAATTGGTGACATCAGATTTCAAAGTGGCGGACTTACTTCACGCTGTAGGAGGATGACGCAACCGCAGGGTATGTCACCAGATGGTGCCAGAGGTTAAAGTGGGGGGGGGAGGGGTTTTTTTTTAATAAAGGGAAAGGGACTTTGATAGCGGGTTAAATAATGAGGGGGGTGACAGTTTTGATAAGGGAGGTTTAATAAAGGGGGGTGGAACTTCTGATAAGCATTTAATTAATATGTCAGGAACCAAGATGGCGGAGTCTGGACTTGGAAATTTCGGATGAGGTTAGAAACCAAGATGGTGGACTAACGGCAAAATCGTGGGAGTTTGTGGTGACGACAGGTTTCTAAATGGTGGACTCGAAAAAAATTCGGGCTTTGTGGAAACCAAGATGGACGTCGGTGGAAATTATGAATGGATTATCTGCAATTTAATTGAATAATGTAATTTCAGATTATTACATCACTGGAGGGAGGTATTTTATTCGCCATTGTTCGACTTCAGTCTTAAAAAAAAACAGTGAGAATTCTGACCAATGTGCTTGATAATGACCCGCCACCTGCTTGAAACACATGGGTGGCGGGTCCCATAGGATTAACATTGACCCGCCACTGGCTCAGAACTCTCCTTTACTCACTACTCCCGTATATATCTATAATAAGATGTATCCAACTTCAATTATCGAAAATGTGAATGCATGTCATTACTGTATCGAGTTTTTTCTTTCAATAAGAGGCTGAATTTTAATTTTTACTTAAAAGGTAATTGTTGGACAAATTCCTCGGAATATTTCGGGTTGGGTTGTTTTACCTCTGAGCGGCTCTTTTTTGCACACCATGGGCTAAATGGCCAGCTCATATCGACCCGGAAGGCATAGAGAAGGTTGGGGGAGGGGATCCACTGGAACAGCTGTTGGGAGGCAGATGGTAGCCTTCCGTCAATGCCATCCAGTGTGTACCTTAACGAGCATATGGTATGGCTCTCCCGAACGCAGGGCCACGGCTTAACGTTCCATCCGACGGAAGGTGACCTTTCCAAGCCCATCGGTGTCCCCTACTGACCGTGGGAAGGGCGGGGAGTTTTGCGGAGATAAATCTCAACGCTGACCCAGCTGGGACTCGAACCTGGGAACTACAGATTGCGAGCCTGGCGCGCTACCGACTGAGCCACCCCCGCCCCTTCCTTTTACCAGTGTCTATGATTGCATGCATTTGTCATACGATTTTTCTATTGTCTTGTAACGGCAGTGGGTATGACAGGTGGAGGTGAACAAAGAAATTGAATGATGTAAGCAAACAATGGCATATGTGAGTATATATACAGGGTGTCCCTGAATTCATGGCCCAAACGTGAGGGGATGGTAGTACACACCGAACCCACCAATATTCGTCATAGAATATTCGTCATAGAATACGCAGTGAGGGGTCGGAAATGAAGGACAGACACAGAGGTTCCCATATTGACATTTATTGGAGATCATTACAACAAATGCTCAAACGTCCACCCACCAACGTTCATACAGGCGGCACAACGGCGGAGTAGTGATCGGCTTTCTCTGCGTTCGTAAACTGCTCCATTTCATGTCCGGTCGACGCTGAGAATGCTGGGGTTTGGCCGATCCAGCGCTTTTAAACCGTGCCGCCTTGTCTGCGCCCCCTACAAGCACGGGGCTGCATTTGCGGCCGCATATTCTATGACGAATATTGGTGGGTTCGGTGTGTACTACCATCCCCTCACGTTTGGGCCATGAATTCAGGGACACCCTGTATATAGACGTAGTAATCCATTATTTGACTACTATTGGGTTGGGTTGTTTTACCTCTGAGCGGCACTTTTTTGCGCACCATGGGCTAAATGGCCAGGTCACATGGACCCCGAAGGCTCAGAGAAGGTTGGGGGAGGGACCCACTAGAACAGCTGTTGGGAGACAGATGGTAGCCTCCCGTCAAGGCCATCCAGCGTGTTCTTTAACGTGCACAGGGTATGGCTCTCCCGCACACGGGGCCACGGCTTAACGTCCCATCCGACGGACGGCGGCCTTTCCAAGCCCATCGGTGTCCCCTACTGACCGTGGGCAGGGCGGGGAATTGTGCGGAGATAAATAATCAACGCTGACCCAGCTGGGACTCGAACCTGGGAACTACAGATTACGAGCCTGGCGCGCTACCGACTGAGCCACCCCCGCCCCTATTTGACTACTATTTATGGAAAAGTTGCATTTTTTGTCTTACAGAAAAGAAATTGGATTTAAGCTCACTACATATCCATTACATTTAACAAAATCGTATGCTTCCGGAAAGGTCCATCAACTCCCGATAGGTTATGTTGGAGATAAATGGATCTGAGATTAAACGGAAGTTGAATTACTTGTATTAAATTTGTGTATAATAATACTGGTCGTTTAATTGCTTTACAAATTTTTAATTGTTCACTATTACTGGTACGTACGGAAAATTTTTAACGCAAATAAAGTTTGAAAAGCAATAAAGAAACAGAAATATAAAATTTCTGTTTGTTCAGTGAACTGACACTTCTAGGGGCGGGGGTAGCTCAGTCGGGAGCGCGCCATGCTCGTAATCTGTAGTTCCCAGGTTCGAGTCCCAGCTGGGTCAGCGTTGAGATTTATCTCCGCAAAATTCCCCGCCGTGCCCACGGTCAGTAGGGGACACCGATGGGCTTGGAAAGGCCGCCGTCCGTCGGATGGGACGTTAAGCCGTGGCCCCGTGTGCGGGAGAGCCATACCCTGTGCACGTTAAAGAACACGCTGGATGGCCTTGACGGGAGGCTACCATCTGTCTCCCAACAGCTGTTCTAGTGGGTCCCCTCCCCCAACCTTCTCTGAGCCTTCGGGGTCGATGTGATATGGCCATTTAGCCCATGGTGTGCAAAAAAGTGCCGCTCAGAGGTAAAACAACCCAACGTTAAAGAACACACTGGATGGCCTTGACGGGAGGCTACCATCTGTCTCCCAACAGCTGTTCCAGTGGGTCCCCTCCCCCAACCTTCTATGAGCCTTCGGGGTCCATGTGACCTGGCCATTTAGCCCATGGTGTGCAAAAAAGTGCCGCTCAGAGGTAAAACAACCCAACGTTAAAGAACACGCTGGATGGCCTTGACGGGAGGCTACCATCTGTCTCCCAACAGCTGTTCTAGTGGGTCCCCTCCCCCAACCTTCTCTGAGCCTTCGGGGTCGATGTGACCTGGCCATTTAGCCCATGGTGTGCAAAAAAGTGCCGCTCAGAGGTGAAACAACCCAATCCAAAACAACGCAACGATGTATTAATGATATAAAATTAAACATTTGGTGGTGGAATGTTGATTTAATGAAGTTTCCATTGGAAACAACGAAAGTAATAATTGGAAAACTTCTTTTTGTTCAATTGGTGCTAATGAAATATTATAATTCTCGTTTTTCAAATGCAGGTGTCCCTCGCTTTACGCGATTGATTGATTCTATGAAATAATCGCGTAACACGAAATCCCGTAAAGTGAGTGGAATGTAGCATGGGTGAGAGTTGGGTTGGGTTGTTTTACCTCTGAGCGGCACTTTTTGCACACCATGGGCTAAATGGCCAGGCCCAAGGACCCCGAAGGTTCAGCGAATGTTGGGGGAGGGGACCCACTGGAACAGCTGTTGGGAGACAGATGGTAGCCTCCCGTCAAGGCCATCCAGCGTGTTCTTTAACGTGCACAGGGTATGTCTCTCCCGCACACGGGCCACGGCTTAACGTCCCATCCGACGGACGGCGGCCTTTTCAAGCCCATCGGTGTCCCCTACTGACCGTGGGCAGGGCGGGGGAAATTTTGCGGAGATAAATCTCAACGCTGACCCAGCTGGGACTCGAACCTGGGAACTACAGATTACGAGTCTGGCGCGCTACCGACTGAGCCACCCCCGCCCCGCAGTATGAACACGACAGCCAAAATATTTCAAGCGATGAAAGTGATTTAATTCCAGTCGTACGCAAACGAATGCGTCTATCGTCAGAAAGTGAGAACGAATAAAATCTAGTTAATAAGCATATGTAAATCATATTTTTTGCACTTTTGCATTCTTGAATTAGTGATATATTATATTCTTTATGAAGGATAATTTGCTTTATATATGTACATATTATTACCTTTATAAGTTTATAAAATAAAAAATGTGTTTAAATGAATAAAAATCAAATAAAGATTTAATTAAATGTTTTGATATCATTTTTTCGAAAATAACTTATTATTTGTACTGGGTTTTCACGTCTGGAACCAATTTTCTATTTTTTTTTAAATGTTCTGCTTTTTTTTACACGGTTTTTTAGCACGGTTATTTCGGGAACCTGTCTACCATGTAAACACTGTCCATGGTCAGTAGGGGACACTGATGGGCTTGGAACGGCCTCCGTCCACCGGATGGGACGTTAAGCCGTGGTCCCGTGTGCGGCAGAGACATACCCTGTGCACGTTAAAGAACACACTGGATGGCCTTGACGGGAGGCTATCATCTGTCTCCCAACAGCTGTTCCAATGGGTCCCCTCCCCCAACCTTCTCTGAGCCTTCGGGGTCCATGTGACTTGGCCATTTAGCCCATGGTGTGCAAAAAAGTGCCGCTCAGAGGTAAAACAACCCAACGTTAAAGAACACACTGGATGGCCTTGACGGGAGGCTACCATCTGTCTCCCAACAGCTGTTCCAGTGGGTCCCCTCCCCCAACCTACTCTAAGCCTTCGGGGTCCATGTGACCTGGCCATTTAGCCCATGGTGTGCAAAAAAGTGCCTTCAGAGGTAAATCAACCCAACGTTAAAGAACACACTGGATGGCCTTGACGTGAGGCTACCATTTATCTCCCAACAGCTTTTTCAATGGGTCCCCTCCCCCAACCTTCTCTGAGCCTTCGGGGTCCATGTGATATGGCCATTTAGCCCATGGTGTGCAAAAAAGTGCCGCTCAGAGGTAAAACAACCCAACGTTAAAGAACACACTGGATGGCCTTGACGGGAGGCTACCATCTGTCTCCCAACAGCTGTTCCAGTGGGTCCCCTCCCCCAACCTTCTATGAGCCTTCGGGGTCCATGTGACCTGGCCATTTAGCCCATGGTGTGCAAAAAAGTGCCTTTAGAGGTAAATCAACCCAACGTTAAAGAACACACTGGATGGCTTTGACGTGAGGCTACCATCTATCTCCCAACATCTTTTCCAATGGGTCCCCTCCCCAACCTTCTCTGAGCCTTCGGGGTCCATGTGAGCTGGCCATTTAGCCCATGGTGTGCAAAAAAGTGCCGTTCAGAGGTAAAACAACCCAACGTTAAAGAACACACTGGATGGCCTTGACGGGAGGCTACCATCTGTCTCCCAACAGCTGTTAGAGTGGGTCCCCTCCCCCAACCTTCTATGAGCCTTCGGGGTCCATGTGACCTGGCCATTTAGCCCATGATGTGCAAAAAAGTGCCTTCAGAGGTAAATAAACCCAACGTTAAAGAACACACTGGATGGCCTTGACGTGAGGCTACCATCTATCTCCCAACAGCTTTTCCAATGGGTCCCCTCCCCCAACCTTCTCTGAGCCTTCGGGGTCCATGTGAGCTGGCCATTTAGCCCATGGTGTGCAAAAAAGTGCCGCTCAGAGGTAAAACAACCCAACGTTAAAGAACACACTGGATGGCCTTGACGGGAGGCTACCATCTGTCTCCCAACAGCTGTTCCAGTGGGTCCCCTACCCCCAACCTTCTCTGAGCCTTTGGGGTCCATGTGACCTGGCCATTTAGCCCATGGTGTGCAAAAAATTGCCGCTCAGAGGTAAAACACCCAACGTTAAAGAACATGCTGGATGGCCTTGACGTGAGGCTACCATCTGTCTCCCAAAAGCTGTTCCAGTGGGTCCCCTCCCCCAACCTTCTCTGAGCCTTCGGGGTCCATGTGACCTGGCCCTTTAGCCCATGGTGTGCAAAAAAGTGCCTTCAGAAGTAAATCAACCCAACGTTAAAGAATACACTGGATGGCCTTGACGTGAGGCTACCATCTATCTCCCAACAGCTTTTCCAGTGGGTCCCCTCCCCCAACTTTCTCTGACCTTTCGGGGTCCAGGTGACTTGGCCATTTAGCCCATGGTGTGCAAAAATGTGCCGCTCAGAGGTAAAACAACCCAACCCTGAAATAAAATTAATGTTTAGAAGTAAACTTCTTTCAACTTTTTCATTTTGTTGTTGAATGTCAATAGCGACATAGTTTTTTTAACTTTCGACCAAAATAATGAAGAAAAATAAAGGTTTGTCAAAATTTAATTTAACACATAAAGTCAGGAAAAAAAATTGCTTACAATTCGATACTTAATAGTAAATTTTCACATCTTATGTAAGTCAGTTAGGGTTTAATTAAAACTAGACCACGATATAGGATGTCACTAAAATACGATTTATTGTCGTGCATATTATATCTAGGGCACCCTATACTCTAAAATTGAGAAATGAAAGCAGATTCAAGTTTCGGATGAAAAAATATTAGATGCATGCTACTTTGAAAAGAAAGGAGGTGATCTATGCTATGTTACTAATCATACAAAACTGAGGCCACTAGTCTTACGGTCACGCCCCCATTCAATTCACAAACAGCCATTGCCTGTATGTTGGGGGCGGGGGTGACTCAGTCGGCAACGCGCCAGGCTCGTAATCTGTAGTTCCCAGGTTCGAGTCCCAGCTGGGAAAGCGTTGAGATTTATCTCCGCAAAATTCCCCACCCTGCCCAAGGTCAGTAGGGGACACCGATGGGCTTGGAAAGGCCACCGTCCGTCGGATGGGACGTTAAGCCGTGGCCCCGTGTGCGGGAGAGAGCTATACCCTGTGCACGTTAGAGAACACGCTGGATGGCCTTAACGGGAGGCTACCATCTGTCTCCCAACAGCTGTTCCAGTGGGTCCCCTCCCCCAACCTTCTCTGAGCTTTCGGGGTCCATGTGACCTGGCCATTTAGCCCATGGTGTGCAAAAAAGTGCCGCTCAGAGGTAAAACAACCCAACCCAACCTGTATGTTGTGCCGTTCGTGTGCATTTATTTCGCAATAACACTCGAAATGTTGCTTGCCTTGATCATCATAATATTTGGAACACTCATTATCCATGTAAAAGTACATTTCAAATTCAGATTTGAAACAGATCCTATAATAATGAGAACAAAAATTGCAGCATAAAAGTTCCGAAACAAAACAAGATTCATAATAAAATTAATTTAACTCTAAATGCTAAACCATTACAGATAGTTGAAAACAGTTTCGTTGCCAAGCAATTCGTTCTCTTCTTATCATTTCATTCATTTATAGTGCGAAACTATTTCATCAAATAGGCAACTTATCAACCACTCCAGATATAGGTTGGGTTGGGTTGTTTTACCTCTGAGCGGCACTTTTTTGCACACCATGGGCTAAATGGCCAGGTCACATGGACCCCGAAGGCTCAGAGAAGGTTGGGGGAGGGGACCCACTGGAACAGCGGTTGGGAGACAGATGGTAGCCTCCCGTCAAGGCCATCCAGCGTGTTCTTTAACGTGCACAGTGTATGGCTCTCCCACACACGACTTAACGTCCCATCCAACGGACGGCGGCCTGTCCAAGCCCATCGGTGTCCCCTACTGACCGTGGGCAGGGAATTTTGCGGAGATAAATCTCAAACGCTGACCCAGCTGGGACTCGAACCTGGGAACTACAAATTACGAGCCTGGCGCGCTACCGACTGAGCCACCCCTGTCCCCTCCAGATTTAGAGTCGATTACTAGTTATTATTAAATTCTGTGCCCTGATACTTAAAATGCGATATCAAAAATATCAAGACTGGAGGTGGGGGAAGTGCAAACCCTCCCCCTTTTAAGTATCCGAGTAAGGATAAAAAAGGTAAAAAAATTATGAAACTTAACTATTTTTCATGGATTTAAAAAAAAAAATTAAAACCCTGGAAAATGGAGGAGGAAATGTTATATTAAATTGGAAATCAATTCCCTTGCTATTTCCCTTTGATATTTTACATTTTTTTCTGCTCGATTGTGTTTCTTGTCTGCCCACCCTCCCGAATTTTTTTCTAGGTCCGTGTCTGTTCAAAATGTTAACGGTTTTGTGCTGAAACTTACTGAAGTACTAAGATTCAAACTATGCAAATTTTGGAAAAAAAACCCCGAAATTCCCACAGTTGGGTGATAGTTAAAATTTTAATGCGTTAAAAAATTAGATTTCATCACGAGTAGAAATCATTTTAGAGTGCTTCAAAACTACATCAACCTCTATGAGAAAAGCAGCTAAACTGATTAAATAATAAACGCTACTAATATTCGGTAGTTTCTAACAGAAATAATGAAATTGAAATCGAGGAAAATTTTGTGATAATGTAAATTAAATTTCATCTAAAATTTTTTTGTTATAAAATATTCGGTGCTTATTAGTTCATCGTGGAGTTTAAGATCAATACTGAGACATAACATGAAACAAATAACTTATATATAAAATTCGCATTTCACGAGCACATATTTTATTAAAAAATCTTTAATCGATTACAGTCTTTTAGCACACATACATTGCTGAGAATGGATCACAATATCTTGTTTTTTTCAACGATAATGATTGAAGATAATTTCCGCTGACCCTGATGGCTTCATATGGAATTAGGGTAGCAAGTCGAATGAAGTAGCTTCCAGAACTTCTTCATTTCAGTTATAAACGAAATGGTTTTTCCCTCAGGAGATTTTGGTTTGGTTGACCGCAGATGTTTCCTTCTTAGGAGATGACTTAATGTTGCTTGGGAACTAAAGAACCACGTTATGATGGCGCCAGTGCTCAAAGCAGAAAGTCGAAATGAAAAACAAGAAAATGTAACGTATATAAATATGATATAACGTAATTTACTTCTATGAATTTGAATTGGAAACAATTATTAATCGTTAGTTTTCTTATTATAATAACTGGAGTAGCGGTATCAATAGCACATAAAATGTTGATACGGTACATGATACTTATAAATGATAGTCGAATAATGGAGATTGAAAATGAGAAATTAACTGCTGTAAAAATTAATGTAGAGTTATGCCTATTAACCACGGGTTTACAAGAGTCTGTACTCCACATGTGACGATTTATACTTTTTAACCATTTGGAGTTAATTTGTATATATGTTCATTGTCATCAGTCACGACACTAAAGAAAAATTTGTCTTCACCTTCCCATGGCCGAGTGGTTAGCACGCTTGGCTACTGATCTAAGGGACCTGGGTTCGAGCCCCGGGTTAAGGCATGGCTGTTTGTGTCGTTTTTCTGCTGAGGGCCTGCCATCCTCTCAGACCTTCTACTATGGCATAATAAACTGACAAGCTCCTGTCAGATCTCTGTGGCAATCAGCTGCTTGAGGGGGATATTTATTTTTGCATATCCCGTGACCGAGTGGTCAGCGCGCTTGGCTACTGATCTACGGGATCTGGGTTCGAGCCACGGGTAAGGCATGGCTGTTTGTGTCGTGTTCCTGCTGAGGTCCTGTCTTCCTTTCAGACCTTCTACTATGGCATATAAACTGACAGGCTACTGTCAGACCTCTGTGGCAAGCAGCTGCTTGAGGAGGTATTTATTTATTTATTATTAAAAATATATTACTTGTTATAGCAGTTTAAATACACTAATTTGCATAGACAAATGAGAAAAATCATTTTGAAAGAGCTAAATATATTAACCAAGATATGTCAGACAAGCGAGACATACGAAAGCATTCAAAGAGTCTTCTTATATCAAAAATACAGCAATATATATTATCGTAGAGAATTAGTGGGGAAATTGGGTTAACTTCTTTAAAAACCGTGTTTTTCACGGTTGGGGTACAGTCGCACAAAAAAGTATCCGAACACCATGGTTGATTAGAGAATTCAGAAAAAATATCTGGCAACGATTTTTTTAGAAATTAGTGAATTAGAGAAATTAGTGCAAACTTCGTGTCACGTGACACGAAGTTTGCCAGATCACTAATTTCTAAAAAAATCGTTGCCAGATATTTTTTCTGAATTCTCTAATCAACCATAGTGTTCGGATACTTTTTTGAGCGACTGTACAGTAATGTTTTACTAACATAACGCAAAAATAACCTTTCATTCATCTATTAAAATAAAAAAGGACAGATCACTGCTGTCGATATAAATCTCTTGACCTTCATTTCTACCACCAAAATTTCAAATATATGTTTTTCAATATTCAGTTAAAATTTTTTAATTTCCAAAATTTCGAATCTTAGATTGCGTTATAATAGATATTTGAAATTTGAAAAATGAGAATCATAATATTTCATCGTTGTCTATTGAACCAAAATATGATGATTCGTACTAAGTACAAAGTATTTTAAGTAACTTTCATGGTATCTAACATATTAAAATGCAAATGTTTAAAAACATCAGTCTCAGCACATATAATGAAAACGATTATGTAGAATTTATTTTAAACTTCAGCTATTTTTTGTCCATTGATAGCTACCCTTCAAATAATTAGAAAGAGTTTCTAAAGAATTTTATCTCTATTTAATTCACACCAAGCAAAAATCAAGAATCCGTAATAATCTCGAGATTCTGTTTCTGCTTTCGGCAGAAACGTAATATTCAAATTCAAAGCACAACCAACGAAAACAAACAGCTATCGTTTTCAAATTTAAAATTATATATTTCGCCTTTGAGTGTTGTATTAAAATTTAGAGCCTTGTGAGGCCTCAAAGGTACTTGACCGATAAGCTTGTTGACGCAAATAACGGAAAATGGCATGAATAAGAAACTGATGTTAATGCAGGTAGGTCCTGCACTGCTGTGAACAGATATAACTGCATCATTAATCGATGGAATGAGTGAAAAAATTTGGATAGAAAAAAACAGATTTGAAATTCAGTGAATATGTTTAAAAAAGAAAATATACATTGGGATAAAACCATAAATTTTAAGAACGTTTATGTGAAAGAGCAGGTTTTAGCTGAAAAGCAGAACTGACACTTTAATTCGTAACTGGCATAGTGTGGTTATAAAGCTAACGATTTTTCCAGGAGGGCAAACTTTGTGTGCTTGTTAACTCTAATTTAATCTGTGTTCAGTAGTGACTTCGGTCTTAGTAGGGCATGTCTTTGTATGAGAAAGCATGTAGAAACTAGCAGTATCTTGGAGGATTCTACTTTGTGCTATTTATTAGAAATGATATATATAATGAACAAATAATCATCAAAGCTTTGGGGCGGGGGTGGCTCAGTCGGTAGCGCGCGAGGCTCGTAATCTGTAGTTCCCAGGTTCGAGTCCCAGCTGGGCCAGCGTTGAGATTTATCTCCGCAAAATTCCCCCGCCCTGCCCACGGTCAGTAGGGGACACCGATGGGCTTGGAAAGGCCGCCGTCCGTCGGATGGGACGTTAAGCCGTGTCCCCGTGTTAAGCCGTAGCCCCCCCCATTTGGGGTTAATTTGTATATATGTTCATTGTCATCATTTACGACACTAAAGAAGTCACGACACTAAAGAAATATTTGTCTTCACCTTCCCATGGCCGAGTGGTTAGCACGCTTGGCTACTGATCTAAGGGACCTGGGTTCGAGCCCCGGGTTAAGGCATGGCTGTTTGTGTCGTTTTTCTGCTAAGGGGCCTGCCATCCTCTCAGACCTTCTACTATGGCATAATAAACTGACAAGCTCCTGTCAGACCTCTGTGGCAAGCAGCTGCTTGAGGGGGGTATTTATTTTTGCATATCCCGTGACCGAGTGGTTAGCGCGCTTGGCTACTGATCTACGGGACCTGGGTTCGAGCCCCGGGTAAGGCATGGCTGTTTGTGTCGTTTTTCTGCTGAGGGCCTGCCATCCTCTCAGACCTTCTACTATGGCAAAATCAACTGACAAGCTCCTGTCAGACCTCTGTGGCAATCAGCTGCTTGAGGGGGATATTTATTTTTGCATATCCCGTGACCGAGTGGTCAGCGCGCTTGGCTACTGATCTACGGGATCTGGGTTCGAGCCCCGGGTAAGGCATGGCTGTTTGTGTCGTGTTCCTGCTGAGGTCCTGTCTTCCTTTCAGACCTTCTACTATGGCATAATAAACTGACAAGCTCCTGTCAGACCTCTGTGGCAATCAGCTGCTTGAGGGGGATATTTATTTTTGCATATCCCGTGACCGAGTGGTCAGCGCGCTTGGCTACTGATCTACGGGATCTGGGTTCGAGCCCCGGGTAAGGCATGGCTGTTTGTGTCGTGTTCCTGCTGAGGTCCTGTCTTCCTTTCAGACCTTCTACTATGGCATAATAAACTGACAAGCTCCTGTCAGACCTCTGTGGCAAGCAGCTGCTTGAGGGGGGTATTTATTTTTGCATATCCCGTGACAGAGGGGGCGGGGATGGCTCAGTCGGTAGCGCGCCAGGCTCGTAATCTGTAGTTCCCAGGTTCGAGTCCCAGCTGAGTCAGCGTTGAGATTTATCTCCGCAAAAATTCCCCGCCCTGCCCACGGTCAGTAGGGGACACCGATGGGCTTGGAAAGGCCGCCGTCCGTCGGATGGGACGTTAAGCCGTGGCCCCGTGTGCGGGAGAGCCATACCCTGTGCACGTTAAAGAACACGCTGGATGGCCTTGACGGGAGGCTACCATCTGTCTCCCAACAGCTGTTCCAGTGGGTCACCTCCCCCAACCTTCTCTTAGCCTTCGGGGTCCATGTGACCTGGCCATTTAGCCCATGGTGTGCAAAAAAGTGCCGCTCAGAGGTAAAACAACCCAACCCAACCCGTGACCGAGTGGTTAGCGCGCTTGGCTACTGATCTACGGGACCTGGGTTCGAGCCCCGGGTAAGGCATGGCTGTTTGTGTCGTTTTTCTGCTGAGGTCCTGCCATCCTCTCAGACCTTCTACTATAGCATATAAACTGACAGGCTCCTGTCAGACCTCTGTGGCAAGCAGCTGCTTGAGGGGGATATTTATTTTTGCATATCCCGTGACCGAGTGGTCAGCGCGCTTGGCTACTGATCTACGGGATCTGGGTTCGAGCCACGGGTAAGGCATGGCTGTTTGTGTCGTGTTCCTGCTGAGGTCCTGTCTTCCTTTCAGACCTTCTACTATGGCATAAAAACTGACAGGCTCCTGTCAGACTTCCGTGGCAAGCAGCTGCTTGAGGGGGTATTTATGTATTTATTATTAAAAATATATTACTTGTTATAGCTGTTTAAATACACTAATTTGCATAGACAAACGAGAAAAATCATTTTGAAAGTGCTAAACATATTAACCAAGATATGTCAGACAAGCGAGACATACGAAAGCATTCAAAGAGTCTTCTTATATCAAAAATACAGCAATATATATTATCGTAGAGAATTAGTGGGGAAATTGGGTTAACTTCTTTAAAAACCGTGTTTGTCATGGTTGGGGTAAAGTCCCTCAAAAAAGTATCCGAACACTATGGTTGATTAGAGAATTCAGAAAAAATATCTGGAAACGATTTTTTTAGAAATTAGTGAATTAGAGAAATTAGTGCAAACTTCGTGTCACGTGACACGATGTTTGCCAGATCACTAATTTCTAAAAAAATCGTTGCCAGATATTTTTTCTGAATTCTCTGATCAACCATAGTGTTCGGATACTTTTTTGAGCGACTGTACAGTAATGTTTTACTAACATAACGCAAAAATAACCTTTCATTCATCTATTAAAATAAAAAAGGACAGATCACTGCTGTCGATATAAATCTCTTGACCTTCATTTCTACCACCAAAATTTCAAATATATGTTTTTCAATATTCAGTTAAAATTTTTTAATTTCCAAAATTTCGAATCTTAGATTGCGTTATAATAGATATTTGAAATTTGAAAAATGAGAATCATAATATTTCATCGTTGTCTATTGAACCAAAATATGATGATTCGTACTAAGTACAAAGTATTTTAAGTAACTTTCATGGTATCTAACATATTAAAATGCAAATGTTTAAAAACGTCAGTCTCAGCACATATAATGAAAACGATTATGTAGAATTTATTTTAAACTTCAGCTATTTTTTGTCCATTGATAGCTACCTTTCAAATAATTAGAAAGAGTTTCTAAAGAATTTTATCTCTATTTAATTCACACAAAGCTACGATCAAGAATCCCTTATAATCTCAAGATTCTGTTTCTGCTTTCGGCAGAAACGTAATATTCAAATTCAAAGCACAATCAACGAAAACAAACAGCTATCGTTTTCAAATTTAAAATTATATATTTCGCCTTTGAGTGTTGTATTAAAATTTAGAGCCTTGTGAGGCCTCAAAGGCACTTGACCGATAAGCTTGTTGACGCAAATAATGGAAAATGGCATGAATAAGAAACTGATGTTAATGCAGGTAGGTCCTGCACTGCTGTGAACAGATATAACTGCATCATTAATGGATGGAATGGGTGAAAAAATTTGGATAGAAAAAAAACAGATTTGAAATTCAGTGAATATGTTTAAAAAAGAAAATATACATTGGGATAAAACCATAAATTTTAAGAACGTTTATGTGAAAGAGCAGGTTTTAGCTGAAAAGCAGAACTGACACTTTAATTCGTAACTGGCATAGTGTGGTTATAAAGCTAACGATTCTTCCAGGAGGGCAAACTTTGTGTGCTTGTTAACTCTAATTCAATCTGTTTTCAGTTGGGTTGTTGTTGTTTTACCTCTGAGCGGCACTTTTTTGCACACCATGGGCTAATTGGCCAGGTCACATGGACCCCGAAGGCTCAGAGAAGGGGACCCACTGGAACAGCTGTTGGGAGACAGATGGTAGCCTCCCGTCAAGGCCATCCAGCGTGTTCTGTAATGTTGGGTTGTTTTACCTCTGAGCGGCACTTTTTTGCACACCATGGGCTAAATGGCCAGGTCACATGGACCCCGAAGGCTCAGAGAAGGTTGGGACCCACTGGAACAGCTGTTGGGTGACAGATGGTAGCCTCCCGTCAAAGCCATCCAGCGTGTTCTTTAACGTTGGGTTGTTTATCCTCTGAGCGGCACTTTTTTGCACACCATGGGATAAATGGCCAGGTCACATGGACCCCGAAGGCTCAGAGAAGGTTGGGGGAGAGGACCCACTGTAACAGCTGTTGGGAGACAGATGGTAGCCTCCCGTCAAGGCCATGAAGCGTGTTCTTTAACGTTGGGTTGTTTATCCTCTGAGCGGCACTTTTTTGCACACCATGGGCTAAATGGCCAGGTCACATGGACCCCGAAGGCTCAGAGAAGGTTTGGGTAGGGTATCCACTGGAATAGCTGTTGGGAGACAGATGGTAGCCTCCCGTCAAGGCCATCCAGCGTATTCTTTAACGTGCACAGGGTATGGCTCTCCCGCACACGGGGCCACGGCTTAACGTCCCATCCGACGGACGGCGGCCTTTCTAAGCCCATCGGTGTCCCCTACTGACCGTGGGCAGGGCGGGGAATTTTGCGGAGATAAATCTCAACGCTGACCCAGCTGGGACTCGAACCTGGGAAGTACAGATTGCGAGCCTGGCGCGCTACCGACTGAGCCACCCCCACCCCTCTTTGTTCAGTAGTGACTTCGGTCTTAGTAGGGCATGTCTTTGTATGAGAAAGCATGTAAAAACTAGCAGTATCTTGTAGGATTCTCCTTTGTCCTATTTATTACAAATGATATATATAATGAACAAATATTCATCAAAGCTTTAGTTTCTTTTATTTTGAAATGCTTCTATAAGGTTTAATTCACCTCTTGATTTCTAGACCGTCACTACGACCCCATTTGGCCTTGAACATGATACCAGATTTGAAAGTTCTTAACATTTATGATTTTTATTACTCGAAATATCCATGTTCACCAACTTTTGGCTTTCTAGCAATGTAATGAAAAGGAATGACTATTGACCAAATGGACTCATCGTATCCAAAATTTTGCAAGTTTCCCGAAATCTGGAATCCCAAATACCCCCTTCATCACCACTGGCCTCGAAAGTCCGTACTTTCCGAAATTTCGTAACGTTTCCTAGATCTACGACCTGAATTACCATCAGACACCAATTTTTAGCTCTTTAGTACGGTAGAATTAATCTGACATTTAACCTCGAAGCGGAAGGGAATTGAATTAGAGGTTGACTTCTACAAGATGGCGCGACCTCCCATACTGCAATTGACACAATGGTCATGTTGCAGAAATTTTTTGGTGATCATTTGATTTTAAAAATTTGTGGCCCCCAAGATCCCCAGATCTCACAACTCCAGTTTTTTTCCTTTGGGGATATCTCAAATGTGTAGTGTTTCAAAACAATACTCATACACTTGAAGACCTGAAGGCTAACAATGAAAGAGAGATTTTAAACATAAGATTGGGTTGTTTTACCACTGAGCGGCACTGTTTTGCACACCATGGGCTAAATGGCCAGATCACATGGACCCCGAAGGCTCAGAGAAGGTTGGGGGAGGGGACCCACTGGAACAGCTGTTGGGAGACAGATGGTAGCCTCCCGTCAAGGCCATTCAGCGTGTTCTTTAACGTGCACAGGGTATGGCTGTCCCGCACATGGGACCACGGCTTAACGTCCCATCCTACGGACGGCGGCCTTTCCAAGCCCATCGGTGTCCCCTACTGACCGTGGGCAGGGCGGAGAGTTTTGCGGAGAAAATCTCAACTCTAACCCAGCTGGGACTCGAACCTGGGAACTGCAGATTACGAGCCTGACGCGCTACCGACTGAGCCACCCCGCCCCTTAAACATAAGAAAACAAGCATTAAGAAAGGTGGCTTCAAATGTCATGAAACGGGTACGAACCTGCATCTAGGTTGCAGGAAATCACTTTCAACATCTGTTGTTAAGGTAGATATATGTCTAATTTGCATCTTTTGAAATTTTGTCTTTTGCCAAGTTTAAATAGAAAAATAAAATAGAGGGTGATTTTTTCTAGATATCATGTCCATATTTTAACATATTTGGTAAATATCTCTGTGAAAAATGTTTTCTGTTTTGATGCTTTGAAATACATTTAAATTTTTCAAATATATAAAAATGGGAATATAAATTTAGCACATAATTACAGACCAATTCCTACCACCAGAATTTCTAGCTTAAATATTTTGTTTGCAATACTAATTCAGGTTTTACATTTAGCACCCTCTAACGATGCAAATTAAAGCCTTTCGAAAACTTTGAATCTTCATATCTCGTTAGTATTTAATCAACTCAAAAAGAGATTTTCATTAGTCTCTATAGTAAAAAGTTGCGTTCCCGCCAGGAAAGAAGGAAAAAATGGTTGACACCACTCTAAACCCCTTGATCATCACACTCCACCAATAATCACATTTCTGGCACAAATAGATCGTTTTCAATATAAGTTAAATTTTTAAAAATTTTAAATTATCCCTCCGTCAGAGATCGTAATTATAACTTTAGAAAGATTAGGATATTATGAATCATAGTAGTTTATTAATACCTATCCAACGCAAAAATAATTTTTAATTTTTCTCTAAAACCATAGTAATCTCTAAAAACTAAAGATATGGATGAAATCATTGATGGTGAAATGCCACCATCAATATTTCTAAATTTCGAAGTATAATTACATCGCTTGTTATATTCGTTTAAATGTTTGCTATTTTCAGTTCTTTCGCCGTTAGAGGGATTAGTTTGCTTTGTTTCACATCCCAGGGACACTTTTTTGCACATAATGTGTTAAATGGCCTGATCACAGAACCCTGAAATATCAGACGTTTCGGTTGGGTTGTTTTACCTCTGAGCGGCACTTTTTTGCACACCATGGGCTAAATGGCCATGTCACATGGACCCCGAAGGTTCAGAGAAGGTTGGGGGAGGGGACCCACTGGAACAGCTGTTGGGAGACAGATGGTAGCCTCCCGTCAAGGCCATCTAGCGTGTTCTTTAACGTGCACAGGCATGGCTCTCTCCCACACACGGGGCCACGACTTAACGTCACATCCGACGGACGGCGGCCTTTCCAAGCCCATCGGTGTCCCCTACTGACCGTGGGCAGGGCAGGGTATTTTGCGGAGAGAAATATCAACGCTGACCCAGCTGGGACTCGAACCTGGGAACTGTAGATTACGAGCCTGGCGCGCTACCGACTGAGCCACCCCCCGCCCCTGAAAACTCAGAGGAGGTTGGGGGAGGTGACCCACTGGAGAAGATGTTGGTAGGCATATTCAGTCTAGGTCCTCCAGTGTGTTGTTTAACGTGCATAAGACTCTCCAACACTCTCCAACACAAGGGACCATGGTTTAAGGTCTCATCCGACGGACGGCGGTCTTTCGAAGTCCATCGGTGTCCTCTACCCCTTAGAGGGTGCAATTGACGCTATAGGGAAATTTCGGAATTATGAATCGTAATGTTTCATCAATACTAAAACAACCTAAAAATATTTTTTGATTTGTTTCTGAAACGAACAATGTCTACTGACAGACATTATCTCTTTTGTTTCTGAAAAACATTGTGCCGCTGAAAAGTAAATTGTCCTTTGGACGTTGATTCAACATATTTGATTCAGAGCCAACTGTCTCTTACTTGAGACCCAAAATTAGAATACCTTTAGATCCTGTAACTTATATATATATGGCCTTTTGTTTGTTGGGTTGGGTTGGGTTGTTTTACCTCTGAGCGGCACTTTTTTGCACACCATGGGCTAAATGGCCAGGTCACATGGACCCCGAAGGCTCAGAGAAGGTTGGGGGAGGGGACCCACTGGAACAGCTGTTGGGAGACAGATGGTAGCCTCCCGTCAAGGCCATCCAGCGTGTTCTTTAACGTGCACAGGGTATGGCTCTCCCGGACACGGAGCCACGGCTTAACGTCCCATCCGACGGACGGCGGCCTTTCGAAGCCCATCGGTGTCCCCTACTGACCGTGGGCAGGGCGGGGAAATTTTGAGGAGATAAATCTCAACGCTGACCCAGCTGGGACTCGAACCTGGGAATTACAGATTACGAGCCTGGCGCGCTACCGACTGAGCCCCCCCGCCCCCCCTTTTGTTTGTTAACAGCTTCATTTTTTAGTGAATTATGATTAACAAGAAAATTTATCTTGTGTTGCTCGGATTTCAAACTCTAAAGCAGTGATTCTTAAACTTTTTTGCTCACGGTACATTATTTATCGCAGAGAATATGTTGACACTATGGAAGACTCGGGCATGCGCAGTTTGTCTTCAACTGTCAACATTACTAGCTACACTCCCCACAATATATCAATTGAACTCACAAAAAGAGTTCACATTGATATACAAAAAGAAGAATTAAAATTAACCTAAAGTTCTCTGTTGTTGAACAATAAAATTTTAAAGTTTATCCTTCAAACTATTTGATTCCCAGATAATAATTGCCCTAACAAATACCCAGATAACTTCAAAAATAGACATTTCTGTTGAGACAATTGTAAACGCAGATCTGTTCCGTTCAAGTTTTGACTTGTATTGAGACAGTGCATAGTCGTACGTGTTATGAGAATTTATTGCGTTAATTTTGGTTTTAACATTTAATACGATAAGTTTTTGATTAAACGGAAAACATCAAATCAAGAATCAGTGTCAGAAAGTAGCAACAAAATGGTTTATAAATTTTCTTTTATCTAAAATATCATCCGAAATTCGCTTCACGCACTTTGAGAACCACTGCTGTAAAATATACGATATCTGACTCTCCACGTCGCAAGCTGTAATTTGGCATATATTGCATTACGACAAATAAATTATATTCACCCATAAAATTATGCCTACTTTTTTCTTACACTAAAAGAGTATTTTTTTCATTTTAACGGTCAATATAATTTATTGAGATTATCGTTCTGTACCTCAAAGATAATTTATGGAGATTATCGTTCTGTACCTCAAAATATGTCGACTTTTTTCTTACGCTAAAGGTAACTTTACTCTTTACGCTAAAGTTTTTTTTTTTCAGGTAGCGAACGATAATCTCCACATCAGGTGTTCCTAAACCCGAAAAAACAATATTACCTCTCTCAAAACACCGAATTTTTTAAATCATTGCGTATTCAGCAGAGTTGCTTCCTTTCAAGTTGCAGCACCTTAGATACAATTTATCAGTCATAGCAAATTTACAACGAAATAAAATTAAATAATGGCAAATTGTGTATGGCGAGTGTAAGTTTTCAAAAAAAAAATGTACGTACTAATAATGTGCAAAGGAAAAGCATTATTTATAGTTTAATGCATTATCTCATATATAAGAAGAAAGTTTGTGTATTATGTGTTTGTCTATCCGCTTCTTTACTATCCTTCATTCACCAATCGAAAACGTTAATTTCAATTACTAAAACGATACTAAGCAGCTCAGAGAGTATTAACTATTAATTTAATTCAGCAGTGTTAAATCAGTTATACAAATATAGTTACTACTTTACTTCCTGTTAACTGTCTAAACGAAGGTCGGATAACCAAGGGTATAAGCCATGAATGTCTCCGTCTACTCCGCTAACACACAGATATTTTAATTATACTCGTGAAAAATAACTCTTGAGCTAAAGTATATTCAACTAATAACAGACATTTTATTCCCCACTAAATCCGAATAGAATAAATATTCCCCAATATATTACCATTTCTTATCAATTCGATTTTACAGACGTCCGCACTTAATGCGGTGCAACCAATTTTCTGAGCGTAGAACGCCCGACAAACAACAAGGATATAGCTTAAAAAAATAGAACAAGTATGCGCTACATATATTCACTACGGCATACACACATAAACTCCCTTACTAGATAAATAAGATATTTAAAATCAGGCGTACCTTGATTAGATGAGAATATGAAAAGGACGACCCCGAGGACGAGGAAGGTGCGTTTTAAGCAGTTCTAACTTCACAGAGGCATGGACCTTTTTCCAACGTTAGCGCATTTTTCATTGTTTCTCAATGATTTGTTCTGTTGCGTACAAGATTCTACGACTTGGTTTCTTACGAATAACAACAGTGAAGTCAACGCAACAAATATATTCGTTATTTACAATGTATTATCCCCGTTGCCAATGGTATGCGCAGAAACTTTCAGTGGGAATTATGGTGTTTTTGGTAAATTATAAAATGAATAAATAATAATATATAAAAATGATTAAATAAATAATAGAAAGTTGCCTTAAATTATTATAGATTTTGCGAGGTCCAACACATTCAGTGAAAGATATAAAGGTCACAATCTGGAAGCAAATCATTGTCCAATCGTTGGTTTAATTTGTAGAGTGCGAAGTAGCTGTTCGGCATGTTTCTGGAGAGTCGCGGGTTCCAATTCCGTATTGATGGCAATTATTATTTTCAAAAATAATTATTTATTAAGTTACACTACAGGAAAAAATATTAACACCTGGAAAGATTAATGCCATTTTATTGAAACGCAGGCAGCCGTTAGCATACTGATATGTACAATTGGTTACATTATCAAAAAATACGAGGGGCGGGGGTGGCTCAGTCGGTAGCGCGCCAGGCTCGTAATCTGTAGTTCCCAGGTTCGAGTCCCAGCTGGGTCAGCGTTGAGATTTATCTCCGCAAAATTCTCCACCCTGCCCACGGTCAGTAGGGGACACCGATGGGCTTGGAAAGGCCGCCGTCCGTCGGATGGGACGTTAAGCCGTGGCCCCGTGTGCGGGAGAGCCATACCCTGTGCACGTTAAAGAACACGCTGGATGGCCTTGACGGGAGGCTACCATCTGTCTCCCAACAGCTGTTCCAGTGGGTCCCCTCCCCCAACCTTCTCTGAGCCTTCGGGGTCCATGTGACCTGGCCATTTAGCCCATGGTGTGCAAAAAAGTGCCGCTCAGAGGTAAAACAACCCAACCCAAAAAATACGAAAAATTATACTAATTTACTTACCCGATATCGTAATGCTCTGTAATGTCCTAATGAGGGATAGAACTCCAAATAGCGCGAAGTAGCTGTTCGATTTCAGCGTCAGTGGTTGGCGCAACTCTTGGGTGTTCTGAGGGGCGGGGGTGGCTCAGTCGGTAGCGCGCCAGGCTCGTAATCTGTAGTTCCCAGGTTCGAGTCCCAGCTGGGTCAGCGTTGAGATTTATCTCCGCAAAATGCCCTGCCTACGGTCAGTAGGGGACACCGATGGGCTTGGAAAGGCCGCCGTCCGTCGGATGGAACGTTAAGCAGTGGCCCCGTGTGCTGGAGACCCATGCACCCGTGTGCGGGAGAGCCCTATGCACTTTAAAGAACACGCTGGATGGCCTTGACGGGCGGCTACCATCTGTCTCCCAACAGCTGTTCCAGTGGGTCCCCTCCCCCCACCTTCTCTGAACCTTTGGGGTTCTTGTGACCGGGTCATTTAGCCCATGGTGTGCAAAAAAGTGCCGCTCTGAGGCAAAACAACCCAACGTTAAAGAACACGCTGGATGGCCTCGACGGGAGGCTGTCATCGGTCTCCCAACAGCTGTTCCAGTGGGTCCCCTCCCCCAACCTTCTCTGAGCCTAAGGGGGCCTTGTGACCTGGCCATTTAGCCCATGGTGTGCAAAAAAGTGCCGCTCAGAGGTAAAACAACCCAACGTTAAAGAACACGCTAGATGGCCTTGATGGGAGGCTGCCATCTGTCTCCCAACAGCTATTCCAGTGGGTCCCCTCCCCCAACCTCCTCTGAGCCTACAGGGTCCTTGTGACCTGGCCATTTAGCCCATGGTGTGCAAAAAAGTGCCGCTCAGAGGTAAAACAACCCAACGTTAAAGAACACGCTGGATGGCCTTGACGGGAGGCTGCCATCTGTCTCCTAGCAGCTGTTCCAGTGGGTCCCCTCCCCCAACCTTCTCTGAGCCTTCGGGGTCCATGTGACCTGGCCATTTAGCCCATGGTGTGCAAAAAAGTGCCGCTCAGAGGTAAAACAACCCAACGTTAAAGAACACGCTGGATGGTCTTGACGGGAGGCTGCCATCTGTCTTCCAACAGCTGTTCCAGTGGGTCCCCTCCCCCAACTTCCTCTGAGCCTACGGAGTCCTTGTGACCTGGCCATTTAGCCCATGGTGTGCAAAAAAGTGCCGCTCAGAGGTAAAACAACCCAACGTTAAAGAACACGCTGGATGGCCTTGACGGGAGGCTACCATCTGTCTCCCAACAGCTGTTCCAGTGGGTCCCCTCCCCCCACCTTCTCTGAACCTTTGGGGTTCTTGTGACCGGGTCATTTAGCCCATGGTGTGCAAAAAAGTGCCGCTCTGAGGCAAAACAACCCAACGTTAAAGAACATGCTGGATGGCCTCGACGGGAGGCTGCCATCTGTCTCCCAACAGCTGTTCCAGTGGGTCCCCTCCCCCAACCTTCTCTGAGCCTACGGGGTCCTTGTGACCTGGCCATTTAGCCCATGGTGTGCAAAAAAGTGCCGCTCAGAGGTAAAACAACCCAACGTTAAAGAACACGCTGGATGGCCTTGACGGGAGGCTGCCATCTGTCTCCTAGCAGCTGTTCCAGTGGGTCCCCTCCCCCAACCTTCTCTGAGCCTTCGGGGTCCATGTGACCTGGCCATTTAGCCCATGGTGTGCAAAAAAGTGCCGCTCAGAGGTAAAACAACCCAACGTTAAAGAACACGCTGGATGGTCTTGACGGGAGGCTGCCATCTGTCTTCCAACAGCTGTTCCAGTGGGTCCCCTCCCCCAACTTCCTCTGAGCCTACGGGGTCCTTGTGACCTGGCCATTTAGCCCATGGTGTGCAAAAAAGTGCCGCTCAGAGGTAAAACAACCCAACGTTAAAGAACACGCTGGATGGCCTTGACGGGAGGCTACCATCTGTCTCCCAACAGCTGTTCCAGTGGGTCCCCTCCCCCCACCTTCTCTGAACCTTTGGGGTTCTTGTGACCGGGTCATTTAGCCCATGGTGTGCAAAAAAGTGCCGCTCTGAGGCAAAACAACCCAACGTTAAAGAACACGCTGGATGGCCTCGACGGGAGGCTGCCATCTGTCTCCCAACAGCTGTTCCAGTATGTCCCCTCCTCCAACATTCTCTGAGCCTACGGGGTCCTTGTGACCCGGCCATTTAGCCCATGGTGTGCAAAAAAGTGCCGCTCTGAGGCAAAACAACCCAACGTTAAAGAACACGCTGGATGGCCTCGACGGGAGGCTGCCATCTGTCTCCCAACAGCTGTTCCAGTGGGTCCCCTCCCCCAACCTTCTCTGAGCCTACGGGGTCCTTGTGACCTGGCCATTTAGCCCATGGTGTGCAAAAAAGTGCCGCTCAGAGGTAAAACAACCCAACGTTAAAGAACAGCTGGATGGCCTTGACGGGAGGTTGCCATCTGTCTCCTAGCAGCTGTTCCAGTGGGTCCCCTCCCCCAACCTTCTCTGAGGCTTCGGGGTCCATGTGACCTGGCCATTTAGCCCATGGTGTGCAAAAAAGTGCCGCTCAGAGGTAAAACAACCCAACTTGGGTGTTGTTGGAGCTGTCGGCTCATAATGTCGCAGACGTGTTAAATAGGTGAAAGGTCTGTCGAGCGTCTTGCGCATGGTAGTACCTGAACGACTTGTTCATGTAGGTACTGCAGACTAATGCGGGCTGTGTGGGGACGGGCGATATGTTGCTTTTTTTTTTTAAATAATTTATTTATTGAGACAAATTAAAATGAATCATTCCTTATTTACAGATGTCCTGAAAAGCTAGGGGCGGGGTTGGCTCAGTCTGTAGCGCGCCAGGCTCGTAATCTGTAGTTCCCAGGTTCGAGTCCCAGCTTGGTCAGCGTTGAGATTTATCTCCGCAAAATTTCCCCACCCTGCCCGCGGTCAGTAGGGGACACCGATGGGCTTGGAAAGGCCGCCGTCCGTCGGATGGGACGTTAAGCCGTGGCCCCGTGTGCGGGAGAGCCATACCCTGTGCACGTTAAAGAACACGCTTAATGGCCTTGACGGGAGGCTACCATCTGTCTCCCAACAGCTGTTCCAGTGAGTCCCCTCCCCCAACCTTCGTTGAGCCTTCGGGCTCCTTGTGGCGTGGCCATTTAGCCCATGGTGTGCAAAAAAGTGCCGCTCAGAGGTAAAACAATCCAATCCTGAAAAGCTAACAGCTTATCTGCAGGAGAAAATAATACATTGGCATAAAACATAATATCTTCATTCTTTCTTAATCTGCTGATCTTAATACATTTATATCACATTGCATTTACTCTGCGCTATCTTACTATTTCAGTTTAGAATTTCGACATTCAATAATATGCTCTCTTTACAAATTTTTTTTACGTTTCTTCATTTAGAATATTTCAAAATAACAATCGGATTTTTATGTTTACATTCAGCACCACATGATTTATCAGTAGGTATTAATACATAACTATCAAATTTTGAATTCCTGTTTTATTTCTCTGAACGAATTTACGGCTTTCAGTTCCCTTGGTAATTGATTGAAAACGTAGGAATTTTGTAACCGCTTGTGCATTTCCCATAGTTACTTGTAAAATTCGGTAGTTGAAAATAAATTTTTTCTTTAAATCTTGTGTTTTTATCACACTGGACTTTATTTTTATGTATGTTGTCGAAAAAATTACCTATAATTATGTTCTGTCTGAGGTGACACCACTGAAGATGTGCCTGCGTGTGTGCAGATGTGAGAAGCAAACGAAATGCCGGACGATAGGCTCGTAATGAACACTGTTAAAGCCTGTTGTTTACTATCTGCCTGGTAGATATAAGATATGTTACCTGTTGCCAGTCCTTTTTCATTTGCGTTGTAGTCACGAATCTGTTACGCAATGTCATGCGCCGCAAATGGCGGGTTGGGTTGTTTTACCTCTGAGCGGCACTTTTTTGCACACCATGGACTAAATGGCCAGGTCACATGGACCCCGAAGGCTCAGAGAAGGTTGGGGGAGGGGACCCACTGGAACAGCTGTTGGGTGACAGATGGTAGCCTCCCGTCAAGGCCATCCAGCGTGTTCTTTAACGTTGGGTTGTTTTACCTCTGAGCGGCACTTTTTTGCACACAATGAACTAAATGGCCAGGTCACATGGACCCCGAAGGCTCAGAGAAGGTTGGGGGAGGGGACCCTCTGGTACAACTGTTGGGAGACAGATGTTAGCCTCCCGTCAAGGCCATATCCAGCGTGTTCTTTAACGTGCACAGGGTATGGCTCTCCCGCACACGGGGCCACGGCTTAACGTCCCATCGGACGGACGGTGGCCTTTCCAAGCCCATCGGTGTGCCCTACTGACCGTGGTCAGGACGGGGAATTTTGCGGAGATAAATCTCAACGCTGACCCAGCTGGGACTCGAACCTGGGAACTACAGATTACGAGCCTGGCGCGCTACCGACTGAGCCACCCCTGTCCCGCAAATGGCGGTCCTGTCGCTCTGTGGTTATGTGTGGTCTTACTGATTATCTATGGCGTTTGCTGGATCCTTCTTGAACCCACTGGCGCCATATGTGTACGATGGTGGTGGGATTGCAGCCAACAAGTTTCACCACATCTCTGTACGAAAGACTAGCTTCTCTAAGGTCGATGAATCTTCCACGCTCAAGTCTGTTAACTGTTGGACGGCTATCGACATCTGCCTAAGGGCATCTTTAGCCGATTACACAATTTCCACAACTTTTTATCAACCAGGGTGCTTTGGTTGTCTTTATCTGTGTTTGACTGGCCCACATGGAATAAAGGTAACTGTTGGGCTTGAAAAGGCCGATGTCTGTCGGACGGGATGTTAAGCCGTGGTCCGTGTGTGGGAGAGCCCCAATCCCTCACGTTAAAGAACGTGCTGAATGGCCTTGACGAGAGGCCGACACCTCTTTTTCCAACAGCTGTAGTACACTGGGTACCTTCACCCAACCATTAAAGAAACTACGAAAGGTTTGAAGTTGGACATCTGCCCCAAGTATCTAATATTTAAATAGCGAATATCATTTTTTTCTAAAAAGTGTCCGAATTTATCCTTAAATAACGGATGACTTTCGGCACAATTCATGTACAGAGTTACAGTATAAATTTTGACCATAATGCTACCTATCCGTATTGGCAATAAATCCTTGGCACGGTTCAAAAATCGAAAGTTCCAATATTCCAGATATGAATGAACTGACAGATTTAGATTATAGTAATGTATATCATTATTATTATATATATTATATTATTATTATATATATTATTATTATAGTAATGTAGATCATTACGATACTCGCAGCTTAATGTCAGTTTTCTGTTAGGCCTCAACCAGTACACGAAGGTGGCTTTTGGTGCCCTCCACCAGATGTAGTACTGTCCTGTACAGTGGATCATCGGATGAATCATTCAATCGTACTCAAGCTCCGCACCTGTGACGTCAGCTCGCGTCTGTCCATTAGTTTCAATCGTCCGGCAAACCTAATCGTTTCCATGCATTTACGTATACTACGCAAATTTCGTCACATTTCCATAAATTCTTGCAAAGGTTGCATTTCATTTTCTTGTAGTGTATGTATGATAATTACTATTCTTTTGGTCTTAACACTGATTTATGATACTCTTGATTAAACAATTTTTTTAATACAGAGTGTTTCAAAACTCTCTGAACAAATTTCAATGGGAGATAGGGAACACCATGACAAACCTTTTTGGTCTATGAATGCAGGTCTGCTGACGTAACCTTTCGATTCTAGAGGACCCTGAAAGAAATTTCCGTGGAGCTGGTACATAAATGAATAGAAACAAGTCTGAACAACATGCTTATTTAAAGAAGGAGCTCAAAGTTGTGACCGGCAACAGAATTCAATGCATGACAGCGTCGAAGCACTGATTGCCTTACATGTTGAAAGATTCCCGGAATTTCGCGAAGAGTTTCATCGGCGACAGCGATTCTTGAGACGACTGGATTGGATTGTTTTACCTCTGAGCGGCACTTTTTTGCACACCATGGGCTAAATGGCCAGGTCACAAGGACCCTGAAGGCTCAGAGAAGGTTTGGGGAGGGGACCCACTGGAACAGCTGTTGGGAAGCCTCCCGTCAAGGCCATCCAGAGTGTTCTTTAACGTGCACAGGGTATGGCTCTGCCGCACACGGGGCCACGGCTTAACGTCCCATCCGACGGACGGCGGCCTTTCCAAGCCCATCGGTGTCCCCTACTGACCGTGGGCAGGGCGGGAAATTTTGCGGAGATAAATCTCAACGCTGACCCAGCTGGGATTCCAACCTGGGAACTACGGATTACGAGCCTGGCGCGCTACCGACTGAGCCACCCCCGCCCCTTGCGACGACGTCTTCATCTGAGTCAATGGGAGTATCGTACACGAAGTTCTTCATCTGTCTCCAAAGGAAGAAATCGATACATGTTAAATCGGGCGATCTTGCTGGCCAGACGACAGGTCTACCCCATCCAATCCATCGGCCCCAAAAGTGGCTTTCAGATAATCTCGCACATCATTGCTGAAGTGTGCTGCCCCTCCATTCGTGTTGAAACCATATGCCACTGCGAATAGCCACGGGAACATCTTCCAGCAGTTCCGAGCAGCATTTCTTCTAGAATTTATAAAGTCTTAATAAGATCCAGACTGGAATATGGAGGATTCTTTTGGAAAATGCCAGCTACACCTTAGTTAAAAAAATGGAAAAAAATCCAAAATAGAGCCGTAAGGATCTGTCTGGCCAACTCCCTCCTTGCCCTACTGTCTCGCCTCTTGTTGAAGCCAATCTGGAACCTCTTTCTCTAAGGAGACCCAATATCCTCTTCCAACACTTTCTAAGAATGATCTATAAACAAAGGACTAACCCACTGGCTGAGAAGATTTTCAGTCATTCTCTGAGGAAAACATGTCCTATTTATGAAGTAATCAGAGGGTTTGTGCTATTATTGTAGACATTTTTCAATGAAATATTTTGTTCTTTCATAGGTCAAGTGAAGTCTAGATTTTGCGAAATTTAGAAATATGAACAAACAAATTAGTGAAAAGAAGGCAAGGTCATTATTTGCACAGTTAATAAAAGAAGAAATAGAGTGCCAGGAATTCACTGCACGTGACCTCTATCCTTTCATTCGTGATGGAAATCTTACTAACAACTGTGGGTATGTAAACAATTTTTTTTCTCGCAAATCAAGTTAGGTTATTTTACCCGTGAGGGGGACTTATTTTGCACACAATGGGCTAAATGTCCAGATCACAAGGGCTCAGAAAAGGTTGGGGGAGGGGACCCCTGGAACGATCTTAAGAGATATATGGTTGCCTCCAGTCAAGGTCATCCAGAGAGTTCTTTAACGTGCACAGGGTATGGCTCTCTCGCACCGGCGGCCACTGCTAAATGTCACATCCGATGGACGTCCGCCTTTCCAAGCCTATTGGTGTCCCCTGCTGATCAAGGGAAGTAGAGGACAGAACGGGGCAGGGAGTTTGCAGAGATTAATCAACACTGGCCTGGCTGCGATTTGTATCAAGAAATTTCTTTTGACACATAGCTTGTTACATTGCACAACCGCGTTCAGGAGATATAGGAGAAAAATAATTTTTATAAACCCCTCTTTTTTTAGGGTGGTAGAAAGTATGGGGGACCTACATGTTGTAGCCTTACGACACTCCCTATGTCACAAGCTTCCATTTGATACATAGCTTGTTACTTTCCGCACTTGCGTTCAGGAGATATAGGAGAACAATCATTTTCATAATCCCCTCTTTTTTAGGGTGGTTGAAAGAATGGGGGACCTACATTTGTAGCCTTTCGACACTCCCTATGCTACAAGCTTCCATTTGATACATAGCTTGTTACTTTCCGCATTTACGTTCAGGAGATATAGGAGAACAATCATTTTCATAATCCCCTCTTTTTTAGGGTGGTTGAAAGAATGGGGGACCTACATGTTGTAGCCTTACGACACTCCCTATGCTACAAGCTTCCATTTGATACATAGCTTGTTACTTTCCGCATTTACGTTCAGGAGATATAGGAGAACAATCATTTTCATAATCCCCTCTTTTTTAGGGTGGTTGAAAGAATGGGGGACCTACATGTTGTAGCCTTACGACACTCCCTATGTCACAAGCTTTCATTTGATACATAGCTTGTTACTTTCCGCACTTACGTTCAGGAGATATAGGAGAACAATCATTTTCATAATCCCCTCTTTTTTAGGGTGGTTGAAAGAATGGGGAACCTACATTTGTAGCCTTTCGACACTCCCTATGCTACAAGCTTTGCAAGCTTTTGAAGCTAGTCGCGCTTCATACTGGAATCCAGTAGCTCGATACTGGAATTCACTCGTCCCACCCTTTGACTCTAGTCGTTTCACAGTGGAATCCACCAGCTCTATACTGGAATCCACTCGTCCCACCCTTTGAATCTAGTCGCTTCACACTGCAATCCATACGTCCCACCCTATGAATCTGGTTGCTTCACACTGGAATTCACCAGCTCTCTACTGGAATCCACTCGTCCCAACCTTTGAATCTAGTCGCTTAATACTGCAATCCACCGGCTCTATACTGGAATCCACTTGTCCCACGCTTTGAATCTAGTCGTTTCACACTGCAATCCACCAGCTCTATACTGGAATCCACTCGTTACACCCTTTGACTCTAGTCGCTTCACAATGGAATCCATTAGCTCTATACTGGAGTCCACTCGTCATACCCTTTGAATCTAATCGCTTCACACTGGAATCCATTAGCTCTATACTGGAATCCCCTCGTCCCACCCTTTGAATGTAGTCGCATCACACTGTAATCCACTCGTCCCACCCTTTGAATCTAGTCGCTTCACACTGGAATCCACTAGCTCTATACATGAATCTACTCGTCCCACCCTTTGAACCTAATCTCTTCACTCTATAATCCACTAGCTCTATACTGGAATCCACTCGTCCCACCCTTTGAATCTAATAGCTTCACACTGGAATCCACCAGCTGTATATTGAAATCCACTCGTGCCACCTTTTGAATCTAGTCGCTTCACACTGGAATCCACTTGCCTTATACTGGAATCTGTTTTCCTCATACTGGAATCTACTCGCCTCATACTGGAATCTGCTCGCCTCATACGGAAATCTGCTCGCCTCATACTAGAACCCACCCACCCCACACTGGAATCTACTAACCCAGAATCACCCCACAGTGGATTCGTCCGCTCCTATAGTGGTATCCACTCGTCCCACTCTTGTAATCCACTCGTTTCACATTGTAATCCATTCGCCTCACAATGAAATCTACTCGTCTTACACTATAATCTACTCATTTCACACCGCAATGAATATTTTAGTGTGGCTTGATATTTTCCAAAAAACGAAATTACCAGTAGCAAAATATTTCTAGGGATAGAACATCAATTTTCTTATATGAGTACTATATGTCATTCCCTTGAATGGTTTCTTTTAATACACTTAATAAAAAGGAAATTTTTGCGTTGTTACATTGATATATGCATTTTTTCTGGCTTGTGTTAAAAATTGCTAGCTGGTAAGAATTTTCCGAAATCTCCCTCCCCTGCTTATGGCAGAGATTTCCAAAATGTAAGGTACGATCGCTTAGAGCAGTGCTATTTTTTTAGAATATAATTTTTATTCATAAGAGTAAAGAATACAAATACATTTAAATTTGACCCGCAAAGCTAAATAGCTTATCTGCAGGAAAATGAATAAATTATATTAAACATAGGTCAACTTTTATGCTTTACGTACCCTCTGGAAATGTGAATGTAACTGGCGTACCCCTTGTATAGATAGATAAAACTATAGTTATAGTATAACAATGGAAATAAAATAAAACATATATATCAATGGTTCTCAACCTTTTATGCTTCACGTACCCCCTGGAAATGTGTATGTAACTGGCGTACCCTTTGAATAGATAGATAAAACTATAGTTATAGTATAACAATGGGAATGAAATAAAACATTTATATCAGTGGTTCTCAACCTTTTATGCTTCACGTACCCCCTGGAAATGTGTATGCAACTGGCGTACCCCTTGTATAGATAGATAAAACTACAGTTATAGCATAACAATGGGAATAAAATAAAACATTTATATCAGTGGTTCTCAACCTTTTATGCTTCACGTACCCCCTGGAAATGTGTATGTAACTGGCGTACCCCTTGTATAGATAGATAAAACTATAGTTATAGTATAACGATGGGAATAAAATAAAACATTTATATCAGTGGTTCTCAACCTTTTATGCTTCACGTACCCCTTGGAAATGTGTATGCAACTGGCGTACCCCTTGTATAGATAGATAAAACTACAGTTATAGCATAACAATGGGAATAAAATAAAACATTTATATCAGTGGTTATCAACCTTTTATGCTTCACGTACCCCCTGGAAATGTGTATGCAACTGGCGTACCCCTTGTATAGATAGATAAAACTATAGTTATAGTATAACGATGGGAATAAAATAAAACATATATATCAATGGTTCTCAACCTTTTATGCTTCACGTAAACCCTGGAAATGTGTATGTAACTGGTGTACCCCTTGTATAGATAGATAACACTATAGTTATAGCATAAAAATGGGAATAAAATAAAACATATATATATCAGTGGTTCTCAACCTTTTATGCTTCACGTACCCCCTGGAAATGTGAATGTAACTGGCGTACCCCTTGTATAGATAGATAAAACTATAATTATAGTATAACAACGGAAATAAAATAAAACATATATATCAATGGTTCTCAACCTTTTATGCTTCACGTACCCCCTGGAAATGTGTATGTAACTGGCGTACCCCTTGTATAGATAGATAAAACTATAGTTATAGTATAACGATGGGAATAAAATAAAACATTTATATCAGTGGTTCTCAACCTTTTATGCTTCACGTACCCCCTGGAAATGTGTATGCAACTGGCGTACCCCTTGTATAGATAGATAAAACTACAGTTATAGCATAACAATGGGAATAAAATAAAACATTTATATCAGTGGTTATCAACCTTTTATGCTTCACGTACCCCCTGGAAATGTGTATGCAACTGGCGTACCCCTTGTATAGATAGATAAAACTATAGTTATAGTATAACGATGGGAATAAAATAAAACATATATATCAATGGTTCTCAACCTTTTATGCTTCACGTACCCCCTGGAAATGTGTATGTAACTGGTGTACCCCTTGTATAGATAGATAACACTATAGTTATAGCATAAAAATGGGAATAAAATAAAACATATATATATCAGTGGTTCTCAACCTTTTATGCTTCACGTACCCCCTGGAAATGTGAATGTAACTGGCGTACCCCTTGTATAGATAGATAAAACTATAATTATAGTATAACAACGGAAATAAAATAAAACATATATATCAATGGTTCTCAACCTTTTATGCTTCACGTACCCCCTGGAAATGTGTATGTAACTGGCGTACCCCTTGTATAGATAGATAAAACTATAATTATAGTATAACAATGGAAATAAAATAAAACATATATATCAATGGTTCTCAACCTTTTATGCTTCACGTACCCCCTGGAAATGTGTATGCAACTGGCGTACCCCTTGTATAGATAGATAAAACTATAGTTATAACATAACAATGGGAATAAAATAAAACTTTTATATTAGTGGTTCTCAACCTTTTATGTTTCACGTGTCCCCATGGAAATGTGTATGTAACTGGCGTACCCCTTGTATAGATAGATAAAACTATAGTTATAGCATAACAATGGGAATAAAATAAAACATTTATATCAGTGGTTCTCAACCTTTTATGCTTCACGTACCCCCTGGAAATGTGTATGTAACTGGCGTACCAGTTGTATAGATAGATAAAACTATAGTTATAGTATAACGATGGGAATAAAATAAAACATTTATATCAGTGGTTCTCAACCTTTTATGCTTCACGTACCCCCTGGAAATGTGTATGTAACTGACGTACCCCTTGTATAGATAGATAAAACTATAGTTATACCATAACAATGGGAATAAAATAAAACATTTATATCAGTGTTTTTCAACCTTTTATGCTTCACGTACCCCCTGGAAATGTGTATGTAACTGACGTACCCCTTGTATAGATAGATAAAACTGTAGTTATAGCATAACAATGGGAATAAAATAAAACATTTATGTCAGTGGTTCTCAACATTTTATGCTTCACGTACCCCCTGCAAATGTGTATGTAACTGACGTACCCCTTGTATAGATAGATAAAACAATAGTTACAGTATAACAATGGAAATAAAATAAAACATATATATCAGTGGTTCTCAACCTTTTATGCTTCACGTACCCCCTGGAAATGTATATGTAACTGGCGTACCCCTTGTATAGATAGAGAAAACTATAATTACAGTATAACAATGGAAATAAAATAAAACATATATATCAATGGTTCTCAACCTTTTATGCTTCACGTACCCCCTAGAAAAGTGTATGTAATTGGCGTAACCCTTGTATAGATAGATAAAACTATAGTTATAGCATAACAATAGGAATAAAATAAAACATTCATATCAGTGGTTCTCAACCTTTTATGCTTCACGTACCCCCTGGAAATGTGTATGTAACTGGCGTACCCCTTGTATAGATAGATAAAACTATAGTTATAGCATAACAATGGGAATAAAATAAAACATTTATATCAGTGGTTCTCAACCTTTTATGCTTCACGTACCCCCTGGAAATGTGTATGTAACTGACGTACCCCTTGTATAGATAGATAAAACTATAGTTATAGTATAACAATGGAAATAAAATAAAACATATATATATATCAGTGGTTCTCAAACTTTTATGCTTCACGTACCCCCTAGAAATATGTATGTAACTGGCGTACGCCTTGTATAGATAGATAAAACTATAGTTATAGTATAACAATGGAAATAAAATAAAACATATATATATCAGTGGTTCTCAACCTTTTATGCTTCACGTACCCCCTGGAAATGTGTATGTAACTGGCGTACCCCTTGTATAGATAGATAAAACTATAGTTAGAGTTTAACGACGGGAATAAAATAAAACATTTATATCAGTGGTTCTCAAACTTTTATACTTCACGTACCCCCTGGAAATGTGTATGTAACTGGCGTACCCCTTGTATAGATAGATAAAACTATAGTTATACCATAAGAATGGGAAAAAAATAAAACATTTATATCAGTGGTTCTCAACCTTTTATGCTTCACGTACCCCCTGGAAATGTGTATGTAACTGGCGTACCCCTTGTATAGATAGATAAAACTATAGTTATAGTATAACGATGGGAATAAAATAAAACATATATATCAATGGTTCTCAACCTTTTATGCTTCACGTACCCCTGGAAATGTGTATGTAACTGGCGTACCCCTTGTATAGATAGATAAAACTATAGTTATAGTATAACGATGGGAATAAAATAAAACATTTATATCAGTGGTTCTCAACCTTTTATGCTTCACGTACCCCCTGGAAATGTGTATGTAACTGGCGTACCCCTTGTATAGATAGATAAAACTATAGTTATACCATAACAATGGGAATAAAATAAAACATTTATATCAGTGGTTCTCAACCTTTTATGCTTCACGTACCCCCTGGAAATGCGTATGTAACTGTCGTAACCCTTGTATAGATAGATAAAACTATAGTTATAGTATAACGATGGGAATAAAATAAAACATTTATATCACTGGTTCTCAACCTTTTATGCTTCACGTACCCCCTGGAAATGTGTATGTAACTGGCGTACCCCTTGTATAGATAGATAAAACTATAGTTATACCATAACAATGGGAATAAAATAAAACATTTATATCAGTGGTTCTCAACCTTTTATGCTTCACGTACCCCCTGGAAATGTGTATGTAACTGGCGTACCCCTTGTATAGATAGATAAAACTATAGTTATACCATAACAATGGGAATAAAATAAAACATTTATATCAGTGGTTCTCAACCTTTTATGCTTCACGTACCCCTGGAAATGTGTATGTAACTGGCGTACCCCTTGTATAGATAGATAAAACTATAGTTATAGTATAACGATGGGAATAAAATAAAACATATATGTCAATGGTTCTCAAACTTTTATGCTTCACGTACCCCCTGGAAATGTGTATGTAATTGTCGTACCCCTTGTATAGATAGATAAAACTATAGTTATAGTGTAACGATGGGAATAAAATAAAACATTTATATCAGTGGTTCTCAACCTTTTATGCTTCACGTACCCCCTGGAAATGTGTATGTAACTGGCGTACCCCTTGTATAGATAGATAAAACTATAGTTATAGCATAACAATGGGAATAAAATAAAACATTTATATCAGTGGTTCTCAACCTTTTATGCTTCACGTACCCCCTGGAAATGTGTATGTAACTGGCGTACCCCTTGTATAGATAGATAAAACTATAGTTATAGTATAACGATGGGAATAATATAAAACATTTATATCAGTGGTTCTCAACCTTTTATGCTTCACGTACACCCTTGAAATGTGTATGTAACTGGCGTACCCCTTGTATAGATAGATAAAACTACAGTTATAGCATAACAATGGGAATAAAATAAAACATTTATATCAGTGGTTCTCAACCTTTTATGCTTCACGTACCCTCTGGAAATGTGTATGTAACTGGCGTACCCCTTGTATAGATAGATAAAACTATAGTTACAGTATAACAATGGAAATAAAATAAAACATATATATCAATGGTTCTCAACCTTTTATGCTTCACGTACCCCCTGGAAATGTATATGTAACTGGCGTACCCCTTGTATAGATAGATAAAACTATAGTTATAGTATAACGATGGGAATAAAATAAAACATTTATATCAGTGGTTCTCAACCTTTTATGCTTCACGTACCCCCTGGAAATGTGTATGTAACTGGCGTACCCCTTGTATAGATAGATAAAACTATAGTTATACCATAACAATGGGAATAAAATAAAACATTTATATTAGTGGTTCTCAAACTTTTATGCTTCACGTACCCCCTGGAAATGTGTATGTAACTGGCGTACCCCTTGTATAGATAGATAAAACTATAGTTATAGTATAACGATGGGAATAATATAAAACCTTTATATCAGTGGTTCTCAACCTTTTATGCTTCACGTACAGTCGGTCAAAAAAGTATCCGAACGCTATGGTTGTATACAAAGTTCAGAAAAAACAACTGGCAAAGATTTTTTTTAGAGATTAATGATCTGGCAATCTTCGTGTACCGTACACGAAGGTTGCCAGATCATTAATTTCTAAAAAAACTCGTTGCCAGATTTTTTTCTGAATTTTGTATGCAAACATAGCGTTCGGATACTTTTTTGAGCGACTGTACCCCCTGGAAATGTGTATGTAACTGGCGTACCCCTTGTATAGATAGATAAAACTATAGTTACAGTATAACAATGGAAATAAAATAAAACATATATATCAATGGTTCTCAACCTTTTATGCTTCACGTACCCCCTGGAAATGTATATGTAACTGGCGTACCCCTTGTATAGATAGATAAAACTATAGTTATAGTATAACGATGTTAATAAAATAAAACATTTATATCAGTGGTTCTCAACCTTTTATGCTTCACGTACCCCCTGGAAATGTGTATGTAACTGGCGTACCCCTTGTATAGATAGATAAAACTATAGTTATAGCATAACAATGGGAATAAAATAAAACATTTATATCAGTGGTTCTCAACCTTTTATGCTTCACGTACCCCCTGGAAATGTGTATGTAACTGGCGTACCCCTTGTATAGATAGATAAAACTATAGTTATAGTATACCGATGGGAATAATATAAAATATTTATATCAGTGGTTCTCAACCTTTTATGCTTCACGTACCCCCTGGAAATGTGTATGTAACTGGCGTACCCCTTGTATAGATAGATAAAACTATAGTTATAGTATAACGATGGGAATAATATAAAACATTTATATCAGTGGTTGTCAACCTTTTATGCTTCACGTACCCCCTGGAAATGTGTATGTAACTGGCGTACCCCTTGTATAGATAGATAAAACTATAGTTATAGCATAACAATGGGAATAAAATAAAACATTTATATCAGTGGTTCTCAACCTTTTATGCTTCACGTACCCTCTGGAAATGTGTATGTAACTGGCGTACCCCTTGTATAGATAGATAAAACTATAGTTACAGTATAACAATGGAAATAAAATAAAACATATATATCAATGGTTCTCAACCTTTTATGCTTCACGTACCCCCTGGAAATGTATATGTAACTGGCGTACCCCTTGTATAGATAGATAAAACTATAGTTATAGTATAACGATGGGAATAAAATAAAACATTTATATCAGTGGTTGTAAACCTTTTATGCTTCACGTACCCCCTGGAAATGTGTATGTAACTGGCGTACCCCTTGTATAGATAGATAAAACTATAGTTATAGCATAACAATGGGAATAAAATAAAACATTTATATCAGTGGTTCTCAACCTTTTATGCTTCACGTACCCCCTAGAAATGTGTATGTAATTGGCGTACCCCTTGTATAGATAGATAAATCTATAGTTATAGTCCGCAAAATTTCCCGCCCTGCTCACGGTCAGTAGGGGACACCGATGGGCTTGGAAAGGCCGCCGTCCTTCGGATGGGACGTTAAGCCGTGGCCCCTTGTGCGGGAGAGCCATACCCTGTGGACGTTGAAGAACACGCTGGATGGCCTTGACGGGAGGCTACCAGCTGTCTCCTAACAGCTGTTACAGTGGGTCTCCTCCCCCAACCTCCTCTGAGCCTTCGGGGTCCTTGTGACCTGATCATTTAGCCCATTGTGTGCATAAAAAGTGCCGCTCAGAGGTAAAACAATTCAACCCAAATCTTCCTGGCATATCTCGATAATTAACATTCCTTCCTCTGCACATGCATTTGGAGGAGCGCAATAATACCGTTGTAGGGCAACACCTCCTTAAGAGTAGGTCGGTGGATGAAATTATGACGTCAGTATAGGTAGTCCTATAATCCAGACATTTATTATTTATTTATGGCGGGGGTGGCTCAGTCGGTAGCGCACCAGACTCGTAATCTTTAGTTCCCAGGTTCGAGTCCCAGCTGGGTCAGCGTTGAGATTTATCTCTGTGAAACCCCCGTCCTATCCACGGTTAATAGGAGACAACGATGGACTTGGAAAGACAACCATCCGTCAGATTGGACGTTAAACCATGGACCCATCTGTGGGAGAGCCATACCCTGTGTACGTTAAAGAACACACTGGATGGCCTTGACGAGAGGCTGACAACAGCTGTTCCCGTGGGTACCCTCCCCCAACCTTCTCTGAGCCTTCGGGGTCCTTGTGATCTGGCCATTTAGATCATTGTGTGCAAAAAGTGTCGCTCAGAGGTAAAACAACCCAACGTTAAAGAACACACTGGATGGCCTTGACGAGAGGCTACCATCTGTCTCCCAACAGCTCTTCCAGTGGGTACCCTCCCCCAACCTGCTCTGAGCCTTCGGGGTCCTTGTGATCTGGCCATTTAGCCCATGGTGTGAAAAAAGTGTCGCTCAGAGGTAAAACTACCCAACCCAGGTTCGAGTCCCAGCTGGGCCACTGTTAGTAGGGGACACCGATGGGCTTGGAAAGGCCGGCGTATATCGTATGGGACGTTAAGCCGTGACACTGTGTGCGGGAGAGCCTTACCCTGTGCACGCTAAAGAACACACTGGATGGCCTTAACGCGAGACTACCATTTGTCTACCAATAGTGGTTCTCCTCCAAACAACTTTCTCTGAGCCCTCGGAGTCCTTGTGACCTGACAATTCAGCCCATTGTGTGAAAAAGAAGGCAGGTCAGAGGTAAAACAACCCAACTATTATTTATTTATTTATATTATTAGTGGTGGGCTTTCATACTAATATTTTTACTAATGTTTATTGATAAATATATCTTATTTGGAAAGAAAATTATTCCTATTTATCAGCAATTTTCATAATGTTAATAAATGCAAAACAAATTTCTTTCCAAATAAAGTACATTTATAAATCAACATTGCTATAAAAATTGGTATAAAAGTGCACCAGAAACAATAATAGGAAAAAAAATATATATGTAAAGTCTGGATTATAGGATTACTTATGCTCATGTCATAATTTGGCCCACTGGCCTTCTGTTATAGGAGGTGTTGGGTAGGGGGAGGGTTGGGTTGTTTTACCTCTGAGCGGCACTTTTTTGCACACCATGGGCTAAACGGCCAGGTCACATGGACCCCGAAGGCTCAGAGAAGGTTGGGGGAGGGGACCCACTGGAACAGTTGTTGGGAGACAGATGGTAGCCTCCCGTCAAGGCCATCCAGCGTGTTCTTTAACATTGGGTTGTTTTACCTCTGAGCGGCACTTTTTTGCACACCATGGGCTAAATGGCCAGGTCACATGGACCCCGAATGCATAGAGAAGGTTAGGGGAGGGGACCCACTGGAACAGCTGTTGGGAGACAGATGGTAGCCTCCCGTCAAAGCCATCCAGCGTGTTCTTTAACGTTGGGTTGTTTTACCTCTGAGCGGCACTTTTTTGCACACCATGGGCTAAATGGCCAGGTCACATGGACCCCGAAGGCTCAGAGAAGGTTGGGGAAGGGGACCCACTGGAACAGCTGTTGGGAGACAGATGGTAGCCTCCCGTCAAGGCAACCCAGCGTGTTCTTTAACGTGCACAGGGTATGGCTCTCCCGCACACGGGGCCACGGCTAAACGTCCCATCCGACGGACGGCGGCCTTTCCAAGCCCATCGGTGTCCCCTACTGACCGTGGGCAAGGCGGGGAATTTTGCTGAGATAAATCTCAACGCTGACCCAGCTGGGACTCGAACCTGGGAAGTACAGATTACGAGCCTGACGCGCTGCCGACTGAGCCACCCCCGCTCCAGGTAGGGGGAGGGGATAATGAAATCTTTGTTAGGAAGAAAGTGCGTCATTATAAAAATTTGGAAAACTACTGACGTATGAGGTTACTAGGAGTAAAAACATGCGCATATAACGGAAGAAAACCTCACTTGGCTTCATATCTAACCTCATTTTGTTACTGAACATTGAATTATCCTAACTACTTTTTTATATGCACTATTTCAGTAATTAAACTCACTCGACTATTTATAATTCAGTTTCCCAAGTAAAGAGCTGGGGCCACAAAAATCCAAATGCTTCTTGCACTTCATGGTTTGAGAGAACTTCGCTCCTGCTTCCTAGTTGATCCCTTGCATCACTTGTGACGTGTTTTCGCACTTTCTCTCCTCCATCCCCCCCACTGTCAATATTACTTCCTGCCCTCCTCACTCCCCCCCCACCCTCATTTTCGCTCCGCTTCTTTCAGGTCTGCCGTATTTTCGTTTCGCAAACATCGCTCTATCTCCGATGACTTCGATCTTCAACAGAACCAAAATAGCAACTTTTGACTACCGCTGAGAAAGTAAGAGAAATGTGCCTAGTGCCAAAGTAGGACACCCGTTTTTCAGGACTAGTTGTCAACCGCGGATGCGAGAGAAGTTGGAGCTGTGTGTGTGTGGGTGAGTGGGTCACGTGCTCCTAAACAGAGCTTGTGAGTGGTCAACTCCCTGCGGCGCCGCGAACTATGACTGGGAGCTGCGTTTGGACGAAAGTGACAGTGGTGAGACTTCACCAATTTTCAGAATTGTGAGCTGTTAATGAGAGTGGAAGCAGAAAAAACGAGTTTACGTGCGCATGCAGGAGTAAACGAAGAGGGTAGAATTCGAAAAGAGATCTTCGACTCGACTTGGGAGATCACTCCAGGCAGGCTGTTAAGAATTGTCCGTCTTGAAACTTGACTAAGAGTTGTTTCAATCTTGAAGGTTTAAACTTTCTGTTATATATTTGAAGTCTTCGCCATGTGTATGCTGTTCATCTGCGTTAGTCCCAATCCGGGAAGGGATGGCTATCTCCTCGTTCTTGCTAGCACCAGAGATGAATTCTACGTCCGGCCCAGCAGAGTTTGTCATTTCTGGGAGCAGAATCCCAGCATTCTTGGAGGTAAGGATATCCCATTTCTCTTCTCTGATATTTAATATTTTCAGCCCTGCCGCTGCAATCAGAGCTATCCCGGGGCGGGGGTAGCTCAATCGGTTGCGCGCCAGGCTCGTAATCTGTAGTTCCCAGGTTCGAGTCCCAGCTGGCTCAGCGTTGAGATTTATCTCCGCAAAATTCCCCGCCCTGCCCACGGTCAGTAGGGAACACCGATGGGCTTGGAAAGGCCGCCGTCCGTCGGATGGGACGTTAAGCCGTGGCCCCATGTGCGGGAGAGCCATACCCTGTGCACGTTAAAGAACACGCTGGATGGCCTTGACGGGAGGCTACCATCTGTTTCCTAACAGCTGTTCCAATGGGTCCCCTCCCCCAACCTTCTCTGAGCCTTCGGGGTCCATGTGACCTGGCATTTAGCCCATGGTGTGCAAAAAAGTGCCGCTCAGAGGTAAAACAACCCAACCCAAACCTGTTTGGCAAGGCGAGGGAGATTCTACGAATGCAATTTCCAGTGGTATCCGTCTCACTTTGTCAAAACTGGAGATTGTGCGAGTACAGTCGCTCAAAAAAGCATCCGAACACTATGGCTAATTGCAGAATTCGGAAAAAATATCTGGCAACGATTTTTTTAGAAATTTGTGATCTGGCAACCTTCGTGTCACGTGATTGCAGAATTCAAAAAAATATCTGGCAACGATTTTTTTAGAAATTAGTGATCTGGCAATCTTTGTGTCACGTGATTGCAGAATTCAGGAAAAATATCTGGAGCGTGTACAGCAACTGTACACGTTCCAGTTACCGTTCACAGAAAACTGGAGCGTGTGCAGTTACTGCACACGCTCCAGTTTGCTGTGAACGGTAACTGCACACGCTCAATATTTCCGTGAGTGAGCCCACACGATCTAGTATCTAGTAAAGAGAGATGGTTAGTACTATGTTTCTTTTTGTCAAGTTGTCCTACTCAAATTATAAATTTGAAAAATTTGAAAAATTTTAATTTTAATATTATTTTTTATCTGATCTTGTGAAGGCGATGGAGATTGTACGAGTATAATCTCCAATACTATCTGTCTGTCTTTGTCAAGATGGGCTTGGAAAGGCCGCCGTCCGTCGTATGGGACGTTAAGCCGTGGCCCCGTGTGCGGGAGAGCCATACCCTGTGCACGTTAAAGAACACGCTGGATGGCCTTAACGGGAGACTACCATCTGTCTCCCAACAGCTGTTCCTGTGGGTCCCCTCCTCCAACCTTCTCTGAGCCTTCGGGGTCCATGTGACCTGGCCATTTAGCCCATTGTATGCAAAAAAGTGCCGCTCAGAGGTAAAACAACCCAACTCTTTGTCAAGATGATGGAGATCGAGCGAGTATATGCTATCCGTCTCGTCAAGAGGATGGAGATTGCGCGTGTATAATGTCCAATATTATTCTCTCTGTCAAGATCATGGAGATTGCGCTGGTGTAATCTCCAGTGACATCCGTCTCTCATTGTCTAGACCATAGATTCCCAACGGGGGCGATACCGCCCCCCAGTGGGCGCTGGAGCCTTCCATGGGGGCGGTAGTGGATCCAGAGGCAAATGGGGGGCGTTGAGGCAGTCAAGAGGAGCGGTCAAATAGATAAATAAATTTAATGGAATTTTCTGTGACAACCTTTTTATCTCTTCTATTCTGTGGTGTCTTCCTGGTGATTCTGGTCATCCACTACCTCATCCGTCATGTACAGCTTTTCAACTGCAGCTTGGATAATAAGTTCTCTGCTACCGCCTTCTAGCGTACTGGTACGTCTGAAGTCGACTGAGATGCTCTCAAAAGTTCTGTTCAAGATCACAGATTGGATATAAGCTTCAATATGTTTTCGCACTTCAAGTCGCTTTGAGTATGCTTTATGGTACGTAGTTACAATACCATCCCACGTCAGAACATAAGATATATTAACATTACACTTGTGAATTAGGCTCAACTCATTAGCCAGCAGATTATACATCCTATTCTTTTCAACCTCTACTGTCTGCAGGTTATCCTGAGATGTTATTCTTACTTCAATAATTGTAATCTCATTCAATACCTTTACATGCACTACTATATCAGGCTTATTATGTTGGACATGCGTGTCCTGATAGGCAAATCAACTTTGATGCAATAATAATATAATAATAATAAATTTATTATATTTAATATTTTTTTATAATTTTTTTAATATAATAAAATACTTTGAAAATACCTGTTTTCATGAATAAATATTTTATCTAGCTATGTAAATTATCTTATTGTTATCGCGTTAATAAGCATTTTTAAATTAGCATTAGGTATACCTATACCTAATTTGTTTCAGTTTAGAATAGATTGATGGTGACAAGTCCTTGCATGTTGGTAGGCAAACACGCAGTTCATGCAATTTAACATGTTTCGACAAGAATATGGGAGCTTGAAATGACTTGTTTACGGAGCAAGTGCGCCGGCATCGCAAACATACAAGTTAATGCGTGCACAAAATCAAATCTATAAAAGCGATAGCTCTAGGAATGTTTTATTATTTTTATGTGCTTCGCCGTGATAAATAGTCGTGAGCGATAAGTGTTAGAAGTCATTATAAACATTATTTTTATAACTATCTATAAATCTGTTGAGAAGTTAATTTGTATTTGAAAATGTCTGAATCTACATCTAAAAAGAAATGCCGGCAGTAAGTATTGAGTATTTGAAATATGGATTTACGTACTCTCCTACAAACCAATCATTACCTATGTGTTTAATTTGCCGAAACGTTTTTTCAAATGAAGCTATGAAACCTTCTAGGCTACAAGAGCATTTAAATAAAATGCATGCTGATAAGAAGAACAAAGATTTATCCTATTTTCGAGAACTGGAAAAGCAATATTTAAAACAGCCAACTATGTCAAACCTTTTTGCGTCGTCTTCTAAACAAGATGATGATGGACTAAGAGTCTCATATAACGTTTCATTGTTAATCGCAAAAGCAAAAAAACCACACACAATTGGCGAGGAATTAATTTTGCCGGCAGTCAAAGAGATAATAAAAACTGTTCTTCATCATAAGACACCGTCAGATATCATCAAAAAAATTCCTCTCAGTAATAATTCAGTGCAAAGAAGAATAGATGAAATGGCAAAAGACGTTGAAATATCATTATGTGATTACTTAAAGACTTGCAAATTTTCCATTCAACTCGATGAATCAACTCTACCAAATAACGAAGCTCTACTCTTATCATACGTACGATTTATAAAAGAAGAAAAAATTCATGAAGAGTTATTATTTGCTAAAAAATTGGAATCTGATACAAAGGGAGAATCTATATTTAATACCATGCAAAAGTTTTTTCAAGAGAAAGAAATTCCTATTTGCAATATTTTGTCTGCTGCTACTGATGGTGCTACAGCAATGACAGGGCGTCATAAGGGTTTCATAGCGCATTTGAAACAAGCAGTACCAAATGTACTCGCTGTACATTGTATTATTCATCGTCAGCATTTGGTTGCAAAAAATTTGAATGAACGTCTGCATACGTCGCTCCATTACGTTATTAAAGCAATCAATAAGATTAGAAGCAATTCATTGAATGACCGATTATTTGGTAAGCTTTGTAATGAAAATGATGAAGATTACAATCGCTTGCTGCTGCACACAGAAGTACGTTGGCTCTCCAAAGGTGTTTGTCTGAATCGTTTTTTCAATCTATTTGACTCAGTACTGGACTTTCTTGAAGACAGAGATGAAAAATTGCGCGTAAAACCTGATTACGTCAAAAAATGACATCGCTTATTTGACAGACCTGTTTAAAATATTTAATCAAGTTAATTTACAATTGCAAGGTGATGAGTTGAATTTAATTAAAACAAAAAACGTCATAGCTGCTTTTGCGGGAAAACTTCTTCTATTCAAACGAAATCTAGGTAGAGGTGAATACAACCACTTTCCCACATTATCCAGCAGTCTCTGCAAAACCGGAAGATTTACTTACTTACTGATAACACTTGGAAGTTCTTCATGTTGATTTTACGGAGCGTTTCCAAGATATTTTAAACATGAATATACCGAGTTGGGTTTTAGATCCTTTCGCAAACACAGATACTGAAGAATCATCAAATTTGGAAGTGGAACTCTTAGAACTCACGACTAACGAAGCACTCAAAGTAAAATTCAAACATGGATACCAAGAGTTCTGGCTTCAAAAATCAATACCAGTTCTCTACCCTGGATTGTGGGCAATAGTACAGAAGTTTTTAATCGCATTTCCTTCGTCCTATATGACTGAGCGTGGATTCAGTGCAGTAGCTAATTTACTGTCAAAGAAGGGGAAGAGACTACACATCACTGAACGTGGCGATCTGCGATTGATGTTAACGAAATTGGAACCCGACATTAACAAATTGTTAACACTCCACCAGCCTCAACCATCTCATTAATTTTTTATTTATTATTAATTTTGTGTTTATCTCATTATTTTTTATTTCTTTTTGATTCTGTGTTTATTTTTAAAATTTTAATAAACAATTTTATTGTACATTTGGTTGTCGTTTTATTAATTTCTGCTTTATGATTTTTAATAGATAAATAAACAGATAAATTAGGTACAGATAATATGCAACAATATTTTAATATTTCATATAAAATTAACTATTATGGACTAGGGGGGTTCCAAACTGTAGCAAATGTAAATTAAGAGAAAATACTTCACATATATTATTAAATTGTAATAAATATAATGCTGAAAGAAAAGTGTTCTTCAAAATTCTTGAAAGTATTGGAATCACAGACTTCAATACAGAAAACATTCTTGATATTCCTGATTTTGTTACTAAGGTAAAAATCTATCGTTTAATGCTTGAGTTTCTCCAAAAAACAGATCTTTGGAACAAACTATAAAAAAATAAAAAAATAAAAAGATATATATCTATATAAAAGAAAAAAAGTATTAAAAGTGAGAGAAAACTCTCAAAAAAAAGGATAAATATTGTATAATAATTGCCACATAATTAAAATGGGTAAGCCTGTGGAAGGACCACCCAATTCTAGTGAATTGCAATCAATCAATCAATCAATCAATCAATCAACTAGGAGGGCGTTGAAATTTTTGTTCTCTTCTAAAGGGGGCGATGGTCCAGAAAAGGTTGGGAATCACTGTTCTAGATCATTATTCACATTTTTAGATCTCGAATATCTTTCTCGAGCACAGAGTTTTGTGTTTTTCATTCGGTCAACAGTTCTGTGAGCTTGTTATTGTTCTTCTCAGAGTCCATAAATATATAATTTAATAACAAAAAAAAACAAAAAATAATAATAAAAAAATAATAATTTAATAACAGCTGTTCTAAATTTTAGGATAAAAACCTTTTCTTTATAGCTGCTGTTCTGAACTTTAGGATAAACAGTTTGTTTTTGATAACCTCTGTTCGAAATTTTAGGCTAAACAGCCTTTTATAATTGCTGTTCTAAATTTTAAGATAAAGAGTTTTTTTTATAACTGCTGTTCAAAATTTTTGGATAAACAGTTTTTTTAATAACAGATGTTCAAAATTTTAGGATAAAGAGTTTTTTATAACCGCTGCTCTAAATTTTAGGGTAAAGAATTTTTTATAACTGTTGTTCAAAATTTTAGGATAAAGAGTTTTTTTTAATAACTGTTGTTATAAGTATAACGATATATAGTGTTTTGTAACTGCTGTTCTAAATTTTAGTTTAAACAGTTTTTTAAAATTATGTTTAAATTTCTAGAATAAAGACTTTTTTATAACTGTTGTTCTAAATTTTAGAATAAACAGTTTTTGGATTATTGCTGTTCTAAATTTTAGGCTTCTATGACTGCTGTTCCAAAATTTAGGGTAAGCAGCTTTTTTAACTGCTATTCAAAATTTTAGGGTAATATGATTTCTAATTGCTATCCGAAATTTCAGGCTGAATTTTTTTATATAGCTGCTTTTCTAAACTTTAGAACAAACAGTTTTTTGATAATCGCTGTTCTAAATTTTAGGGTAAAGAGTTTTTATGATGGCTATTCAAAAATTTAGGGGGAACAGATTTTTATAACTATTGTTCTAAATTTTAGAATAAACAGTTTTTGGATTATTGCTGTTCTAAATTTTAGGCTTCTATGACTGCTGTTCCAAAATTTAGGAATAGCAGCTTTTTTAACTTTTTTAACTGCTGTTCAAAATTTTAGGGTAATATGATTTCTAATTGCTATCCGAAATTTCAGGCTGAATGTTTTTCTATATAGCTGCTTTTCTAAACTTTAGAATAAACAGTTTTTTGATAACCGCTGTTCTAAATTTTAGGGTAAAGAGTTATTATGATGGCTGTTCAAAAATTTAGGGGGAACAGATTTTTATAACTGTTGTTCTAAATTTTAGAATAAACAGTTTTTGGAATATTGCTGTTCTAAATTTTAGGCTTCTATGACTGCTGTTCCAAAATTTAGGAATAGCAGCTTTTTTAACTGCTGTTCAAAATTTTTGGGTACTAAGATTTCTAATTGCTATCCGAAATTTCAGGCTGAATATTTTTTTATATAGCTGCTTTTCTAAACTTTAGAATAAAGTTTTTTGATAACCGCTGTTCTAAATTTTAGGGTAAAGAGTTTTTATGATGGCTGTTCTAAATTTTAGGCTTCTATGACTGTTGTTCCAAAATTTAGGAATAGCAGCTTTTTTAACTGCTGTTCAAAATTTTAGGGTAATATGATTTATAATTGCTATCCGAAATTTCAGGCTGAATGTTTTTCTATATAGCTGCTTTTCTAAACTTTAGAATAAACAGTTTTTTGATAACCGCTGTTCTATATTTTAGGGTAAAGAGTTATTATGATGGCTGTTCAAAAATTTAGGGGGAACAGATTTTTATAACTGTTGTTCTAAATTTTAGAATAAACAGTTTTTGGAATATTGCTGTTCTAAATTTTAGGCTTCTATGACTGCTGTTCCAAAATTTAGGAATAGCAGCTTTTTTAACTGCTGTTCAAAATTTTTGGGTACTAAGATTTCTAATTGCTATCCGAAATTTCAGGCTGAATATTTTTTATATAGCTGCTTTTCTAAACTTTAGAATAAACAGTTTTTTGATAATCGCTGTTCTAATTTTAGGGTAAAGAGTTTTTATGATGGCTGTTCAAAAATTTAGGCTTCTATGACTGTTGTTCCAAAATTTAGGAAGAGCAGCTTTTTTAACTGCTGTTCAAAATTTTAGGGTAATATGATTTATAATTGCTATCCGAAATTTCAGGCTGAATGTTTTTCTATATAGCTGCTTTTCTAAACTTTAGAATAAACAGTTTTTTGATAACCGCTGTTCTAAATTTTAGGGTAAAGAGTTTTTATGATGGCTGTTCAAAAATTTAGGGGAACAGATTTTTATAACTGTTGTTCTAAATTTTAGAATAAACAGTTTTTGGATTATTGCTGTCCTAAATTTTACGCTTCTATGACTGCTGTTCCAAAATTTAGGAATAGCAGCTTTTTTAACTGCTGTTCAAAATTTTAGAGTAATATGATTTCTAATTGCTATCCGAAATTTCAGGCTGAATGTTTTTTTTATATAGCTGCTTTTCTAAACTTTAGAATAAACAGTTTTTTGATAACCGCTGTTCTATATTTTAGGGTAAAGAGTTTTTATGATGGCTGTTCTAAATTTTAGTCTTCTATGACTGCTGTTCCAAAATTTAGGAATAGCAGCTTTTTTAACTGCTGTTCAAAATTTTAGGGTAATAAGATTTCTAATTGCTATCCGAAATTTCAGGCTGAATATTTTTTTATTTAGCTGCTTTTCTAAACTTTAGAATAAAGGTTTTTGATAACCGCTGTTCTAAATTTTAGGGTAAAGAGTTTTTATGATGGCTGTTCTAGATTTTAGGCTTCTATGACTGCTGTTCCAAAATTTAGGGTAAACAGCTTTTTTAACTGCTGTTCAAAATTTTAGGGTAATATGATTTCTAATTGCTATCCGAAATTTCAGGCTGAATGTTTTTTTATATAGCTGCTTTTCTAAACTTTAGAATAAACAGTTTTTTGATAACCGCTGTTCTAAATTTTAGGGTGAAGAGTTTTTATGATGGCTGTTAAAAAATTTAGGGGGAACAGATTTTTGTAACTGTTGTCTAAATTTTAGAATAAACAGTTTTTGGATTATTGCTGTTCTAAATTTTAGGCTTCTATGACTGCTGTTCCAAAATTTAGGAATAGCAGCTTTTTTAACTGCTGTTCAAAATTTTTGGGTAATAAGATTTCTAATTGCTATCCGAAATTTCAGGCTGAATGTTTTTTTAATATAGCTGCTTTTCTAAACTTTAGAATAAAAAGTTTTTTGATAACCGATGTTCTAAATTTTAGGGTAAAGAGTTTTTATGATGGCTGTTCAAAAGTTTAGGGGGAACAGATTTTTATAACTGCTGTTCTAAATTTTCAGATAGAGAGTTTTTTTTGGTAAATAACTGCTGTTCTAAAGTTTAGGGTGAAAACTTTTTTTATAATTCCTGTTCGAAATTTTTGGATAAACATTTTTTAAAACTGCTATTGAAAAATTTTGGATAAAAAGTTTTTTTTATAACTGCTGTTCTAAATTTCAGGATAATTCGACAATTATTACACGAGTTGTTAATTTTATCGAGTGTCTGTAATGTCGTCTATAAGTTACAGTAGATCATAGTTATTTGAATCATAGTTATTTGAAATCCTATCAGAGAAAAAAGGAACCGTTGATATCTCATCTTTTAATCTCTCACGAGAAAGATAGTTGAGTGCTTCGTTCCAGTGGGAGGCAATCTCTAGCAGCTGATAGGACCCGTCTTATGACGTCATCTTCCAGCTTTGTCATTGGTCGATCTGAAGTGGACTGCAGATGAGTTTCAATTTCGGTTGTTGATAAGAGTTATAGTTTTTTATTTTGTCTACAGTCAATCGATAGAGTGAAAAAGTTTTACTTTGTTCGCTTAAGGTGATTTTCATATTTCTCTTTCAGTTTCTTTTGCCTATTTCTTTTGAAAGGTGAGTTATTTTCATCAATTTCGTAATTATTTAATAAATAAATAAATAAATAAATAAATAATTCATATTTCCTCTTTATACTATTATAAAACAATATCACTTATGTGCATAGTAAATCAGAGTTTTATCAGATTTGAGGGCAGGGATAGTGTCGTGTGCCGGTGGTACAGTCGCTCAAAAAAGTATCCGACACTATGGTTGATTACAGAATTCAGAAAAAATATCTGGCAACGATTTTTTTAGAAATTACAAATCTGGCAACCTTCGTGTCACGTGATTACAGAATTCAGGAAAAATATCTGGACGTGTACAGCAACTGTACATGCTCCAGTTACCGTTCACAGCAAACTGGAGCGTGTGCAGTTACTGCACACGCTCCAGTTTGCTGTGAACGGTAACTGCACACGCTCAATATTTCCGTGAGTGAGCCCACACGATCTAGTATCAAAATAATATGACCACCTAGTGTCGCTCAAAAAAGTATCCGAACACTATGGTTGATTACAGAATTCAGAAAAAATATCTGACAACGATTTTTTTTAGAAATTAGTGTTCTGGCAACCTTCGTGTCACGTGATTACAGAATTCAGGAAAAATATCTGGAGCGTGTACAGCAACTGTACACGCTCCAGTTACCGTTCACAGCAAACTGGAGCGTGTGCAGTTACTGCACACGCTCCAGTTTCTTGTGAACGGTAACTGCACACGCTCAATATTTTCGTGAGTGAGCCCACACGATACAGGTCTTTGTGAGCTCACACGATCCAATGTGCTGTGAACATTAACCGCAACCGCTCCAGTTTGCTGTGAACGGTAACTGCACACGCTCCACTTTCATTGCATTATATATTCATACGCATTATATATATTAAAAAATATCCGAACACTATGGTTGATTACATCATCATCATCATCATCCTCAAGCAGCAATAGGCTACGGAGGTCCAACCAGACCGTGCAATTTAGTTCTCCAAGCAAGTCTATCCTGAGCTACATCTACTGCATCTAGCCACTGCACACCAATTCTAACAAGGTCCTGTTTGACATTGTCTGCCCACCGCATCCTAGGTCTCCCCCTCTTTCTGAGACCTTCAGGCACACTGTTCATAACCCTATTCGCCAATCTATAATTATTCATAAGGGCAACATGGCCAAACCAGCGGAGTCTCTCTCTGCACAATATGCTGCTTAAAGGAGGTTGCAAACTCCTTTGCCTAACCTCATTATTAGTTACAAAGTTGAACCACCTAATGCCTCAATCAAGATACTGCGTAAGCATCTAAAATCAAAAGCATCTAGTTTCCTGTTATCTTGTTTACACAACTATTATACACCAAACTATTATACAGTCTAATTTTAGTCTTTAGGTGTATACGCCCATTTTTCCACAATTTCCATAGATTCTTAAAAGTCCCGGCAGCAATCCCTATTCGTCTGTTAATCTCATGTCGCACATCACCAGTATCTGTTACGAAGCTCCCAAGGTAATTAAACTGTGACACCTGCTCAAGATTGCAACCATTCAGATTAAATGAATCACAGTCTGCCTGAATAATTTTCATCACTTTAGTTTTCTCTCTGTTTATAACCAAACATACTCTACTAACCAGTCTCATCAACAGCTCGAATGAAAGAGTTCATCTCATCAACATCATTTGCCAAAAGGGCTAAATCATCAGCATAATCTAAATCAGAAATTTTCGCATCTCCAGTCCATTTAAGGCCAAAATCTTTGCCTTGAAGTGAATTTCGCATAACATAATCAATAACCTAGCTAAAAAGAAAAAGAGACAAAATGCACCCTTTTCGAACACCAGAAGTAATGCTAAACCAATTGCTACAAGCCTTACCAACTCTCACACACGACTCAGTGTTATTATAGAGAGCTTTCATTATGTTAAATAATTTGTTTGGGTATACCATATGATTTCACAATCAACCACAAATTTTGACGATCAACAGAGTCGAAAGCCTTTTTGAAATCAACAAAGCTAGCAACCAAAGGTTTCTGAAACTCTAAACATTTCTCAAGAATCTGCCTGAGTGAAAATATCTGATCTACACATCCCCTACCACTTCGGAATCCACATTCCTCATCACGCAATTGACAGTCAATCAGATTCTTAATTCTATTAAGCACAATCATGGAAAGAACTTTACCTGGAACAGAGAGTAGGCTGATACCCTTATAGTTATCACAAGAACTGCGATCACCTTTTTTGAAAATAGGGATAATAAAAGCTCTGGTAAAATCCTTAGGAACCATGCTTTTATCATAAAAGATATTTAAAATTTCAGTCATCCAAATGGTAACCGAAACATTTCAGCTTTAAGCATTTCCATAGTAATTTCATCTACACCTGGGGATTTGTGAAGTTTAGAAATAGCCAAAATAACTTCAGACTGTGTTATAGGGCCAACATTAAAGCCATCAATGCATCTATCATCATTGCAAACAATGGGAGTAGAGCTAACTACATTATTTAGAACATCACTGAGATGCTCAGCGCACCTAGCCATGACAAAATCCTCACCTTTTATAACCTTACCTTGTTTATCCTTCAATCCTTGTATGCCTGTCCGTTTTCTACCACATAAAACTTTAACTATCTGGTACAGCTCTCTGCTGTTGTGCTGTCTAACTGCTTCCTCAGCTTTGTCAGCCAAGACATCAAGCCAACGATTCTTATCAGTAGCTAACTGATTACACGTTTATTAAGCTCTCTGTAATCCTTTCTATTAGGACTAGTAGGGTATTGATTAAGGACATTCCTGCAGTTCCTTCTTTCTGAAATAAGCTCAAGTGCCTTATCACTTAAATAATTCTGTCTCCTCTGCTCCTTTTTTCCCAAAAGAGTACTGTTAGTTTCCAAAAATGCCTGTTTAAAATTATCCCATTCTTCCTCAACTTCAGTAGTAAGCAAACCATGACTGTCATAATGACTAAGTAACCTATCATGGTAAGCTTTAGCTATAACTGGGTCTTTCAGAGCTTCAGTATTAAAAGTGAATTTTTCAACCCTAGCACAACACTTTTTAAGTTTAAGTTGCAAGACACTTTTAACAAGCTAATGGGTCAGATCCAATTTCAGCTCCCCTATATGCCCTGGTATTCCTAACAGAACTAGCCCATTTGCTGTTAATTAATATATAATCAATCATATTCTTATGCAGTCCATCAGGTGAAACCCATGTGTACTTATGTATGTCGCGGTGATTTTAATATGTGTTAGTTATTTTGAAACCATTGAGTTTACTTACCTGTAGGAGACGTTGCCGATTGCCATTGCAGCTACCAATACCAAAAGGACCAATCACCCCTCCCCAAAGGTCAGAGTCAGTACCAACTTTGGCATTGAAGTCATCAAGAATAAGGGTAATATCTCCTTTCTTTACAGAATTCAAAATATCCTGAAGTTGTCCATAAAACCTATCCTTCTCATCCTCATCGGCATCCTCAGTGGGGGCATAACAGCAGATAACATTCAAGTCTTTAACGCTTGTCTGAAATTTTGCTGTAAGAAACCTTTCATTAATGCACTCATATCCTAGAAGAGCATCACTAGCGTGTCTGCTGAGAAGCAGACCCACTCCTTGGTGATGCTTATTGTCGTCCCTCCCTGAAAAGAGAAATTTAAGATTATTTTTAAGAATCTGACCTTTATCTGTCCATCTGGTCTCTTGCAAGCCGAGAATATCTAAATTATAATGGTGGAATTCTTGTGTGAGGACATCAAGAGAAAAAGCTCTGTGCAGAGTCCTCACATTCCAACTACCCATGGAGAGAAAATGGTTAGTAGGATGTTTAAAGAAACTATGTTTATTGAGAGAGGGAATGCCGACAATATCAAACAGCCCCCTAATCTAAGACATGGGGCAAAGACCCGTTCCCCCACCACTAAAGGCTGAAGCCATCTACACTGGAAGACTTCCTCCAATGTAGAATTTGACGATGCCAATAGAAGCAAAGAGTTCAGGTGCCTGCGATGACTTCTGCTCAGGATTATCCACCAGCTGATAAACATATCCTATGAATCTATTCACTTGGGGCTGTCAACCCACAAACAAACAGAAAACACAGCGGAAGATTTTCCCTCCACAGAAGCCCACCAGTGCAGCAAAATCAGGATCCATAATCAAGCTCAGAGCCATATATCTGTCCAGTCCAGTGGGTTTATATGGTCAGCACCAGGACCCTGTGTGGTTGACCACTCCTCAGCAGGGTAGAAAAAAAAGAAAAGTAGCCATAGTTGTCCGGATCAGTAGGCCACACTAATCTGGCAGCCCTCCCCTTCCGTTCACTTCCACAAGAGAGTATCTCTTTTGAAAGGTACTAAATGTCTGCACCACGAGAAGGCGGGGTCGGACATTAGGTGCTAGGCCTGGCCGGTTCTATGCATCATCACAGGGGATTGGTGCATAGCTCTCCTTCCAGTGACTACCTAGCTACCATTTACAGACCGTTGATTACAGAATTCAGAAAAAAAAATATCTGGCAACGATTTTTTTTAGAAATTAGTGATCTGGCAACGATTTTTTTTAGAAATTAGTGATCTGGCAACGATTTTTTTTAGAAATTAGTGATCTGGCAACCTTCGTGTCACGTGATTACAGAATTCAGGAAAAATATCTGGAGCATGTACAGCAACTGTACACGCTCCAGTTACCGCTGTAAGTTGCTGTTGTTGCTGTTGTTCACAGCAAACTGGAGCGTGTGCAGTTACTGCACACGCTCCAGTTTGCTGTGAACGGTAACTGCACACGCTCAACATTTCCGTGAGTGAGCCCACACGATCTAGTATAAAAATAATATGACCACCTACAGTCGCTCAAAAAAGAATTCGAACACTATGGTTGATTGCAGAATTCAGAAAAAATATCTAGCAACGATATTTTTTCTGAATTCTGCAATCGGATACTTTTTGAGCGAATGTAAGAGAGAACGATGCAGATTTTTACTTCGTCACGTGGAATTAGATTTTCTTTGAACTGCCCCGAATGTGGTGGTGGGCCAGATTACAAACGATTAACCACTCTACAGTATTAGGACGATCAATTAGTCCCTAGTTTACCTTCACCCTTATTTAGCTAAAATGAGAGGTTTGTGGATCGCTACACCCGCATCGATGTATGCCTGACTTGCTGTGCCAAGTGATGTGCAGAAATATGTCCAACAATTCATGCACGAGAACTGTATAGGGAGGGGCGGGGGTGGCTCAGACGGTAGCGCGCCAGGCTCGTAATCTGTAGTTCCCAGGTTCGAGTCCCAGCTGGGTCAGCATTGAGATTTATCTCCGCAAAAATTCCCCGCCCTGACCACGGTCAGTAGGGGACACCGATGGGCTTGGAAAGGCCGCCGTCCGTCGGATGGGACGTTAAGCCGTGGCCCCGTGTGCGGGAGAGCCATATCCTGTGCACGTTAAAGAACACGCTGGGTGGCCTTGACGGAGGCTACCATCTGTCTCCCAACAGCTGTTCCAGTGGGTCCCCTCCCCCAACCTTCTCTGAGCCTTCGGGGTCCATGTGACCTGCCCATTTAGCCCATGGTGTGCAAAAAAAAGTGCCGTTCAGAGGTAAAACAACCCAACCCAACTCAGAAGCAATTAACTTGAGTTCACTTCTTCCAGTGCTCGCAGATCTGGTGACTTTTACTCTCTGAACAGAGCATCTCCCCACAAGTGAGTCGAGTAGATTCCGTCCCTTCTCATTTCTACACCCCTTTGAGTTGCCAACTCACCCCCTTCCATTGCAACCCCTAGCCTTAGATATATCCCATTCCAATGAAGCACTATAACATATATTTCCGATGATGGCTACTGATCTAAGGGACCTGGGTTCGAGTCCCGGGTAAGGCATGGTTGTGCGTGTTGTTTTTCTGCTGAGGTCTTGCCATCCTCTCAGACCTGCTACTCTGGCAATATAAACTGACAGGCTCCTCTCAGAACTCTGTGGAAAGCAGCTGCTTGAGGGGGTATTTATTTATTATTTATTTATACATATACTATGGTAGGTGGTCATATTATTCTGATACGACTGTGTATATTTCCAATGCAACATTTGATGGTTTGTATTTAATTATTTAATTTAATTTAAATGAATTACTTAACCCCCAGGAACTACCCATGAAACATATATTTCCAATGCAGCATTATAACATATATTTCCAATGAACCATATTATAACATATATTTTGGAAATATATGTTATAACCCAGGAGGAATTAAATTAAATACCAACACCCCCAGGAACTTTCTTAACGGCAGAGTGCGTTGAATAGATTGAACTCAACTCGGTTAGAGTTTTTCCAGGCCTGCCATCGTTTGACTTTCGTCGATGTCCTTCACCGAGGACGATGATGCATCCAATCACACTTTCCCGTAAAACACTTATACTGCTCACAAAAATTAGGGGATATTTCAAAATGAATATGAAGCGATAATATATCCCCTAATTTTTGTGAGCAGTATATTTTAGAAGTTATAGAGCTTTGAAGTTAGAGTCCTATTGACCGAACATGACATGGGGTGGTCATAATTCAATGACCACTCAGTGTATATAGACGCTTGTGAATGACTGACAGTTCACAGGAAATCACGCTATTTCTAACTATGAAGCAGAAATCGTGGAGCAAAGAAAATCTGTCCCTAGGGCCAGGGGAGTACCATTATCAGTTTGGGCCTTGGTGAAATGCTTCATTATACAGTACTGTGCGAATTGGTTGGGACAGGCGAAGCCTGAAGAACCTCTTCGATCCGGCCACATCCAGCAATCCCTTAAACACCCACCCAAGGTCATGTTTTGGGGATGTTTCACAGCTTCAGGACCACAGACGCTTCACCCCATTGAAGGAATGATGGACAACAAAAAGTACATAGACGTTCTGGAGGCGAAAATGGTCCCAACACTGCAGAAGCTGTTTCCTAACGGCGATGGGGTATTTCAACAGGATCTGGCTCCATGCCACAATTCTAAGCTTGCTAAGAGCTTTTTTACCCAGCAACATTTGAAGGTATTGGAGTGGCCAGGAAATTCACCCGATCTAAACCCCACTCAAAATTTGAGGGCCATTATTAAAGCGCACATATTTAAGATGGATTGCACGACGAAAACCAAAATGATAGAAAGTGTCATGAAAGTGTGGTACCACGACCCTGAAGTGAAGGAGATGTGTGGAAAGCTAGTGGCATCAATGATTGAGAGGGTGGAAGAAGTAATTAAAGCTAAGGGGGGTCACATTCACTATTAACTACACTATTAAACAAATAAATATTTTAGTTGTGTCTTTGTTACTGCATTTTCCTATTGTCCCAACTAATTTGCACAGTATTGTAGGCCACCAAAATTACTTGGGGTGGTGGAGGCTCAGTCGCTAGTGCGCCAGGCTCGTAATCTGCAGTTCATAGGTTCGAGTTCCAGCTGGGTCAGCGTTGAGATTTATCTCCGCAAAACTCCCCGCCTAGCCCACGGTCAGTAGGAGACATCGATGGGCTTGGAAAGACCGCCGTCCGTTGGATGGGACGTTAAGCCATGACCCCGTGTGAGGGAGAGCCATACCCTGTGCACGTTAAATAACACGCCGGATGACATTGATGGGAGGCTATCATCTCTCTCCCAACAGCTGTTCCAGTGGGTCCCTTCCCCCAACCTTCTCTGAGCCTTAGGGGGTCCATGTGACTTGGCCATTTAACATTTTTTATATTTATAATATATGTTACAACGCTGCATTGGAAATATATGTTATAATGCTTCATTGGAAATATATGTTATAACGCTGCATTGGAAATATATGTTATAACGCTGCATTGGAAATATATGTTATAACGCTGCATTGTAAAAATATGTTATAACGCTGCATTGGAAATATATGTTATAACGCTGCATTGGAAATATATGTTATAACGCTGCATTGTAAAAATATGTTATAGCGCTACATTGTAAATATGTGTTATAGCGCTGCATTGGAAATGTATTTTATAACGCTGCATTGTAAAAATATGTTATAGCGCTGCATTGTAAATATGTGTTTTAATGCTGCATTGGAAATATATGTTATAACGCTGCATTGGAAATATATGTTATAACGCTGCATTGGAAATATATGTTATAACGCTTCATTGGAAATAGATGTTATAACGCTGCATTGGAAATAGATGTTATAACGCTGCATTGGAAATATATGTTATAACGCTTCATTAATATATGTTGTAACGCTGCATTAGAAATATATGTTATAACGCTTCATTGGAAATAGATGTTATAACGCTGTATTGGAAATATATATTATAACGCTTCATTAATATATGTTGTAACGCTGCATTGGAAATATATGTTATAACGCTTCATTGGAAATAGATGTTATAACGCTTCATTGGAAATAGATGTTATAACGCTTCATTGGAAATAGATGTTATAACGCTGCATTGGAAATCCAGTCTCTTGTCGCCCACCCTCGATTTTTATTCTGGTTTCGAACCTGCATATATCGATAATACAAATAATACTTTAGTTTGAGAATTAAATTTATTTGAAAATATTTACTGACTTATTAATTAAAGATTACTGTGATTAAACATCTGCTAGTTTTATGCTAAAATATCTTCTAGAACATTATGCGCAAATCGAAATAATATATACAACAAATTACATTTGTTTTATATATACATGTGTTATTTAAATACAATTTCTTAATGCCAGAATACGCTAGTAATAAAGAAATATAAATTGCAAAAATTTGATATGTGATATTAATATATTTAAAAAATATATGTTAATCAAGTCTAACTAAATCTCGATTTCCAACAATATTTGCTTTGAACATTTCATATCAACGGTGCAAGTCTTAAGAAAATTGAAATTATCAAAAGAATTACAAAAACAAACATTTTAAATATACATCCATTGCATTAAATGGTTTGAAATAAAGTTTTTTATTAAATTTGTAATTAACATCTGAGATAACATCTAATGTTTTGCATTGCTGTTGGTAATATTAAAACTTTCATAATTCTTTAAATTCCGAACAATACTGTTGAAAAATCAAGATTTAGGTAGACTTGATTGAGTTCTTTAACTTGTCTTCATTCATTTTTTTTTAATAATAATAATAACATAATATTTATTTCTTAACACATAATACACCCGATTACAGTGGTCTAACCCAGTGGGCACAAATATTTCAATTGAAACTTACAGAAATACACAAGAGTATATAACTCACCTATGGAATTTATTAAAACACAATATTTAATTTATCATTTTTGGCAACAAATAGTCTTAACGTTTTAAGCATTTATAAAGTAATTGAAGAACAAAATAATTTGAACAAATGGAAAGGAAAAAGTTTGATGAATGATTAAAAACTGCGAAATTTATTACAAAAAATCCCCCTCAATATTATAAATATGTAGTAAACATTTACGAAGATTTGAAGTAAAGCTAGTAGTTTTTTTTTACATTTTTATGCTGTTTGGCAAAAAATTTAATAATTTTGGCACAAGGTAAATGCAATGTTTTTTTAGCCAGAGTTTTCTTAGTTAAGAATTCAACAAGATTCAGAGTTACTGTATCTTGTGTTATAATTTGCAAATTTTATATTTTGATCCGACCAATTTTTAAACAAATGTCTTAAAATTAAATGAATATATATAATTTTCTAGCTGTTAAATATCAACATCTTTATAAAAGTTTTTAACACTTTCATATTTTTTCTTTTTCTTTTCAATATGCATTTTACAATTCTGTTTTGAGTTACAATTAATCTGTTAATATTAGTATAATATGTGTCATCTTAAGAAATAATTCCATATTGCAAATTCAACCCAACAATTTATATGTCACCTTTAAAGTTGAAATATCTACAAATTGTCTAAAATAATATAACCATTATATTACAATATTTATCTTTTAAAATGATATTTGCTATACGTTGCTTCCAATTTAATTTACAGTATATATAACACCTAAATATTTAAAGCAATCAACTCCCTTAATAGGCAAACAGGAACAATTTTTACCAGCACATTCCAAAGCACGATAAAATATTTTATTTTGTAGAAAATAACATTGTCCTTTTAATCTGAAATGGATGTATTTTGTTTTATTTACATTTAAAAGTAATTTACTTTTTAGAAACTAATTTCTAATTTTAATCACATCTAAATTTATATTAATTATTAAAGAATCTAAATCTTTAGTAGTATAAATTAAAACTGTACCTTCTACTCTGGCATATAAACTGACAGACTCCTGTCAGACCTCTGTGGCAAGCAGCTGCTTGATGGGGTATTTATTTATTTTTTATCATCAGCAAAAGCAATTAAATTTCCTATTATATAAAGTTCACATAAATCATTTATAAATATTAAGAATTATTATTTATATATATTAAGAATATTTATTTTATATATATTAAGAATAAAAGTGGTCCTAAAATTAAACCTTGAACCAAGCTGCACAATTTCTTCCATACTAACAATGTCATCTATTTTAACTATCTGACGTGTCCACCCCGCGCGCCGACGGGCAGCCTGCGGCCCAAAAAATCTAAAGTTTACGTGTTTACGACATAAGCTTTCAACATGATTATGTGATTTTCAGCGAGGTTTTGATATCCCACTAGTTTTATGTTGCTTTTTTTATTTTATAATAAAAAATATAAGAAAATAAATGAAGTTTTATTATTCATATGCATTAACTATATTATATATTTTATGTGCGGCCCAAAACAATTCATCTTCACTCAATGTGACCCAGGGAAGTCAAAAGGTTGGTCACGCCTGATTTAAATAACTTTTTAACCAATTATATATTCTTTCCCTAAATCCATATTTTTTAAGTTTAAATAGCATTATGTCATGTGGAACAGAATCAAAAGCTTTATGTATATCCAGAAAAACAATAGCTACTTTAAGGTTATCTTTTATTCCTTTATGAACTATTGAAGTCAATTTTAAAATAGCATCCTCTGTATTTCTTTTTTCCCTTAATCCGATTTGATTTTCAGCAAAAAAAAAATTGTCTTTGTAAGAAACTTTACCATTTTTATATTCATAATTTTTTCAAAGATTTTTGATAAATTTGATAGTATTGAAATTGGTCTGTAGTTCCCTAAATTTTTTCGATCACTTCCTTTATCAAACGGAATTACGGTAGCCTTTTTCAAACATTTTGGAAAACTGCCCTCTGATATAGAATAATTTATTAAATGACATAAGATCTTTGAAATATATGGGCATATATTTTTTTAAGATAAAGTACGATAAATAATCATTTCGTGAAGTTTACGGAATTTATTGTCTGTATCTCTTCAGTTAGCACTATAAATTAAAGCTGTATCATCAGCAAAAGCAATTAAATTTCCTATTATATCAAGTTTACATAAATCATTTATATATATTAAGAATAAAAGTGGTCCCAAAACTGAACCTTGAAGAACACCAAACATAATCAATGAAAATTGACTGTAGTGTGGAATCTAATTCTGTCAAATCACATGTTTCATTTATTTGGATAGTTTTTATGAAATCCCCTGTAACTCCAGTAAAATATTTATTAAATATATCAACGAAAATCAAAGGATTGTCATTGGAATGACTCGAAAGCTGTCCGAGATTACTGGGGGAGTTGCCGTCGCCTGCCTTGTTAAGGGAGTAAGACGATTTGAAAATTGCGAAAGACGTTATCAATGGGCATAGGTTTCGCGCCAAATTTTTGGCGGGATTTCTGAAATGGCAGAAAGCTGTGAATAAACTTATCGATGAGAAAAGTTATCAATATGTTTCGCTCCAAAAATATGGCCTAAATTTAACTAGTATATATCTTTATTACCCGTATTTTTCAAACTTTTTTTAAAGACCACCAAACACGGAGGGGATGTTTTTTACGGGTTCCGGTTCATTTAGGCTCGACCTTGAACCCCCCCCCCCCAATATAGAAAAAACAGCCCCAGATAATAATAAAAAATATAACTTTATTTTTTTCTATGCAGTCGGTCAAAAAAATATCGAAACATTATGGTTGATTACAGAATTGAGAAAAAATATCTGGTAACGTTTTTTTTTTAGAAATAAGTGATATGGCAACCTTCGTCTACTGTAAACGAAGGTTGCCAGATCACTTATTTATAAATAATTGTTGCCAGATATTTTTTCTCAATTCTGTAATCAACCATGTGTACAGTCGCTCAAAAAATGTATCCGAACACTATGGTTGAAACAGAATTAAGAAAAAATATCTGGCATCGATTTTTTGTTAGAAATTAGTGATCTGGCAACCTTCGCGTCACGTGACACGAAGGTTGCCAGATCACTAATTTCTAAAAAAAATCGATGCCAGATATTTTTTCTGAATTCTGTAATCAACCATAGTGTTCGGATACTTTTTTGAGCGACTGTACGTATACGAAGGTTGCCAGATCACTAATTTCTAAAAAATCGTTGACAGATATATTTTCCGAATTCTGTAATCGACCATAGTGTTCGGATATTTTTTTCAGCGACTGTACCTAGGCCTAATGCATATATATCACTGAATAAATTCTATTACTAAAATTGAAGTGTTTTTGAAATAATTTTGCACTAAAATATTTTGTTTTCTTGCAGGTGAACTTCAAGAAATATGTGCCAAAAAACTGAAAGTATATTTCTTAATTTCCTAAGAGATGAATTCACAAAAGAAGGCCTTTCTACAGCATTCACTACTATTAGCTCCCTTACTGCGTAAGTAAATATCTACGAGGATGTGAGATAAAATAAGTACAGATAATATATTGTACAGTCGTTTCCAAGAATTAAGCAACAATCCTATGTTAATGGGAAGTTAAAGTCGAAGCTCTATAGCTTCTAAAATAAGCTCTTTTATTTTAAAAAATGAGATTGCAGATAAAGATCTCAATCAAATAAATCAATATCTCGATTTTCAACAATGTTCGTTCAGTATTTAATGAGTTGTGGAAGTTTGAATATTTAGCGATAACAATGCCAGCCACAAAAATTGACTTCAGAAGTTAATTAAAACTTAGTAGTAAGTATTGTGTCAAAGTCTTTTAATCAAATAAGTTTGTATTTTAGAACTTTGTGTAAAGAATTATTTCACTATTCTTCAGATTTGAATAAGTTTTTCAAGACTGGCGTTGTTATCGCTAAATATTCAAACTTCCATAACTCATTAAATATTGAACGAATATTGTCGAAAATCGAGATATTGATTTATTTGATTGAGATCTTTATCTGCAATCACATTTTTCACAACAAATAAAAATCTTATTTTGGAAATTACTTCGACGTTAGCTTCCCATTGTCATAAGATAGGGATTTTCTTTAATTTATGGGGGTGGCTCAGTCGGTATCGCGCCAGGCTCGTGATCTGTAGTTCCCAGGTTCGAGTCAGGTTGAGATTTATCACCGCAAATTTCCCTGCCATGACCACGGTCAGTAGGGGACATCGGTGGGCTTGGAAAGGCCGCCATCCGTCGGATGGGACGTTAAGCCGTGGTCCCGTGTGCGGGAGAGTCACACCCTGTGCACGTTAAAGAACACGCTGGATGGCCTTGACGGGAGACTACCATCTGTCTCCCAACAGCTGTTCCAGTGGGTCTCCTCCCCCAACCTTCTCTGAGCCTTCGGGGTCCTTGTGGCCTGGCCATTTAGCCCATGGTGTGCAAAAAAGTGCCGCTCAGAGGTAAAACAATCCAAACAATCCAAACTTCCATAACTCATTAAATACTGAACGAATATTGTTGAAAATCGAGATATTGATTTATTTGATTGAGATTTTTATCTGCAATCACATTTTTCGAAACGAAAAAACTTATTTTAGAAGTTATAGAGCTTTGACGGTAGCTTCCCATTGACTTAACATAGGGATTTTCTTTAATTTATGGAAACAAGTGTAGTGAACAGTGCAGTCTTCAACTGGACCAATGGCGATGCTCCTGAACCCACTGGAGTGCGCCATCGTTTTCTACGCCGACAACATCGGCACTCGACATGGTCGGAGACTGTTGTAGCCCATTTAGGGCATGGTCAGAATTAAGGAGAGTTTTAAATTAATAACAGAACACGAACAATAGGCTTCGTTTTCCGTAGTACACATTCCTCTTTTTGCTGCCTGTGGGCCAGAATATATCTTCTTTTAGCCTTCCTTAGTTAATAGGGGTGGGGGTGGCTCAGTCGGTAGCGCGCCAGGCTCGTAATCTGTAGTTCCCAGGTTCGAGTCCCAGCTGGGTCAGCGTTGAGATTTATCTCCGCAAAACTACGCGCCCTGCCAACGGTCAGTAGGGGACACCGATGGGCTTGGAAAGGCCACCGTCCATTGGATGGGACGTTAAGCCGTGGTCCCGTGTGAGGGAGAGCCACACCCTGAGCACGTTAAAGAACACGCTGGATGGCTTTGACTGGAGGCTACCATCTGTCTCCCAACAGCTGTTCCAGTGGGTCCCATCCCCCAACCTTCTCTGAGCCTTCGGGGTCCTTGTGACCTGGCCATTTAGCCCATGGTGTGCAATAAAGTGTCGCTCAGAGGCAAAACAACTCAACCCAACAACTAGTCAACTATTCTGTATCTCCAGTAAAAAACAATAACACAGGGTGGGAAAAAAATGGAGTCCCACGAAGTGTGATCTAAAAGTTTATAGACTGGATCTATAACTCAGAGAGGAGGTTACGGTAAAGAGCGGTCGGATAGGTCGCATATTTTCGGCTCCGGCGACGGCGTTTTCGTGGTTGTATCGCGGGACCCATCGCTTCCCGCGACGGCACCGCTACGGCGTGATATACGGTAAAGAGCGGCCACGTTTTTTGTGATACTTAGGATTCTTTGTTCCTTTGTTTACAACAGCCTTTTTCAAGACTTCAACTCAAGTCTTCTTTAAGCGAGCTGAGCAGAAGAGTCTCTCGATGAAGCTAGTGAGAGGTACTATGTCCAAGATCGGGCTCATCAGTTTGTAAGTTTTTATTTTAGTTAAGTTGATGAAAGCTTATTGATTTGGAGATTTATTAGATCCAACTTTTTCCACAATGGGTGCAAAGAAAAAACCAACGAACGCGAACAATAAAATGAAGAAAACTAGCGGAATACCAATTAAAAGTTCGGAAAAGTGCCAGCTAAAAAAAATGGCGAAACACGTGGAAAAGGCACAGATGGCTTCGCTATACACCCCAAACTCCGAAGATGAATTAAATGAACTTTTAGAAGCAGGTGAAATCAGTGATCAAGAAACTCAAACTAATGATACTACTCCTAACTTGAAGAATGCAACATCTCAAGCCAAGAAAAACGAACTTAACGACGTCCATCCACAAGACCCTGAATGTATCGCGGAGGGATACATCACAGATGCAGATTCTGCCTCCGAGGACGAAATAGTTCGTGCTACTGCTACTTCTAAAGCCAAGAAAAATGATCTTGTAATCATCATTTACAGCGAAACCTCAAAATTAAGCGATTTGGATGATGATAAAGTGACAGATTTCTTCTTCAACCTACTAAATAAAGACATCAAAGGTAGGTTCACTCGCAAAGGCGATGTGATACTTTTCCCTAAATGTGACTCTGATTTAGAAACTTTAAAAAGTATTAATAATATCTTGGGAGTAGATGTAACCTATCGAATTCCTAATGAAAATAGTTGCATGGGTTTACTGATTAATGTAAACACCAAATACTCGGATGAATACTTACTTCAATCCCTAAAAAGCTACAGCGTCTTTAAAGTACGACGCATGATGAGATTCCAGCCTAACAATTCCAAAGATGGCTTTCTCAAAACTCCCACCGAAAATGTAGTTATTTACTGTTCTGATAAAAAGTTACCCAGTGAGGTCAATATAGGTTTTAGCCATTTTTTTGTCAAAGAACATTTCGGATCCCCCATTCTTTGCAGCAATTGTTGGCGCTGGGGCCACTCTGCAGTAGGCTGTAGGAGCCGCATTCGATGCAAAAGATGCAGTGATTCCCATTCGCACAAAACATGCAAAATTTCCGATTTCAAATGCCCAAACTGTAGCATGGACCACCCGGCAACCTATTATGCTTGTCCAATAAAAAAAATTGCCTGCAAGGCTATGCAAATTCAAAGACGCCAACAATGCAGTTGGACAAGCGCATTTGCGTTAGCAAAACAGGAGCAAAACCAAACTAGAGAAAAAAACGTCCTCCCTCAGGTTCGCACAAACTCGAATTTCAATCCGAACGGCTTCAATAACCGTTACGTTGATCATAGACAAGATCTCTCTGAAAATGAACCTGATGATGAGAGATCTAGACAAGCTACTAAAAAATTCCCTGTACTTCATGGAATGGACTTATTTAGCTTATCGTATAAAAATAAACAAATAACTGAAAGAAACAAACTAGCAGAATCTGATGAAAGTGATATACAATTGTCCAGCCCAAGCACATCAAAAAAACTGTCTCCTATTGAAAAACAAATTTTGCAAAGTAACATTCCTAGCAAACCTAGCTACGCAAATATTACAAAAAAAGGACTAAACTCCAAAAGCGTTCAGACGAAAAAAATCAAACATGCTTTGTCGTCCAACTCAATCGCCAGGCAATTAAAAGATGAAAATGTCACTATAAACCTACTGATAGACTTGGTGCTTCACCTCTTGAAATTCATCTGCCCTTCGGAAGAGACCTACATACTAATCATGGACATTCTTCTACAATTCAAGTCCTAATAAGTTAAACCTCCTACAGTGGAACTGCAGGGGGATAATTTCGAAAAAGGAAGAAATTGTACTAATGGCTAAATATATGAAGGTAAATATTTTTGCATTACAAGAGATAAAAACTAAAAAGCATATTAACTTTTCTAACTTTATATCATATTATCATTTTTCTACAAACAGTAATAATGGCATAGGTTTCATTATTAACAAAAATATACACCACAAAATAATTCCAATTAATTACAATACCCCTTTATTAGAACTTTTAGCTGTAAAAATATTAATTAACAATGTGTCATACACCATATTAAATGTTTACAATCCTGGTTTGGTTATCAGAGAAGATTTCTATAATGATATTCTTAAACAATTAACAGAACCTATTATTATTCTGGGAGATTTTAACTCCCATCATGCCCTTTGGCACTCCTACACTACCAACCCAGCAGGTGTCCAATTGAGTAATTTTATAACAAAATCAAATCTGATCTTACTAAATAGTAAAGAAACTACTCACGAAAACCCAGCCTATAATCAATCAATTATTGATTTAACTTTAATCTCAACTGATTTAATTGACAAATTCAAATGGTCACTGCTCCCAGATACTAGGGGCAGTGACCACCACCCCATACTTTTGACTTCACAACTACAAGTAAAATACCAACAAAAAATTTATTTAAACGATTGGTACTCCTTCGAAAAAATCCTTAACAATACTCCTCCCTCTAACAATCTAAAATATAATGAATTCTTTGAATCAATTAAGGAACAAACTAAATCAGTATTTAAAACAATTATAAACAAAATTCCAAAATTAAAAAAAAATATATGGTATATGAATAGATTAACAGCTATCAGAAAAAAAGCAGAACAAAAAGCTAAAAGGACCAGAACCTTCCAAGACATCAACAATTTTAAAAAAATTAAAGCAGAAGTAAGAAGAAAATTAAAAACTGCCTCTCGTGATAATTGGAAAGAATTTACATCAGAATTAACAACCTCTACTCCAGGAAAAAACATCTGGAGGATTTTTAAAAGTATTGTCCAAGAAAAGCAACAAACTTTTCCAATAGCCCAATATGCCTTACAACATAACATTACCATTAGTCAAACAGCTGAAAGATTTGCCCAAAACTTAAAAATAGTTCAAACTGCACCTAGCTTAGATTCTAGACAAAAATCCTTTTATAACACACAGTTAAACAAATTAAAATCAATCGACACTACAGTTAACTTACCATTTTCCTTATTGGAACTAAATAGAGCAATAAAAAGACTTAATCTTAAATCTGCCCCTGGTGCAGACTTGATCTCTAACAAACTTTTCAAAAATCTTCCAGAAGCATGGAAAGAAAAATTATTATCTATCTTTAATCATATATGGAACACACTAGACATACCACCAGAGTGGGAAGAAATTTTAATAATTTTTATCCAAAAACCCAATAAAATCCCTACAGAAATAACCTCTTATAGACCAATCTCTCTATTATCCAACTCCTTAAAATTATTTGAAAAAATGCTTCTTATTAGACTGAATTGGCAAATTGAAGAGAAAAAATTATTACCAAAAAACTTCTTTGGCTTCAGAAAAAACAGATCTTCTAAAGAATGCATCTCACTACTCTTAAATGATATTTACTCTGCCAATAAAAAGAAAAAAACAGTACTAGCTGTGTCAATAGACCTATCACAGGCTTTTGATACAGTTTCCATAGAACATTTACTACTCAAACTGTGTAAAGCTAAATTAGACTATAAATTAATAGAATTCCTAGCAAAATTTTTGAGAAACAGAAAATTAAAGGTTAAATTAAACTCAACCTACTCTAAGTCTTATAACATTACACAAGGATTATCACAAGGATCTACCTTATCCCCTGTTCTTTTTAATTTATACTTACATGACATCAAAAAGATTTTTGATAAAAAATTTAACTTTACAAGCTATGCTGATGACCTTACCTTCTGGGTATCAGACAAAAATGAATATACTCTACAAGAAAAAACACAACAACAATTAGACAAACTAATAGATTATTGTAACAAATGGAATTTAACAATTAACACAGATAAAACTTTTTGTATTTACTTCTATAGACGTAGAAATTATAATCCAAAATTTCTCTTAAAAATTAACTCGCAACCTATTGATCAAGTCAACAAATGTAAATTATTGGGATTTAACTTAGACTCAAAATTAATATGGAACTCTCATCTGGAGAAAGCTTACAATTCTGGTTCAAAACTCCTAAACATTTTTAAATACTTTGCATTCAAAAAAGAAGGTACTGATCAAAAAACCTTAATTACACTCTACTTAAATTTAATCAGATCAAAAATGGAATATGGATTAGACCTTATAGACAAACCTAATTTAACTAACTTAAAGAAATTAAATGTTATTCAAAACAAATGTTTAAAAATTGCTTTAGGCTTACCAAAATTTTGTCCAACATTAGCTCTTCTGGCTGAAACAGCCATTCCTCCATTTGAAATTAGGCATTCAATTTTAATCTTAAAATATTACACAAGACTCCACTATAAACTACCAGACCACCCATTTTATCTAAACTTTAAAAGACTCATATTCTATAAAAAAATCGAAGAAAATGAATTATTAAAAGAATTCTTTAATAAACTAACTAAAGATGAACTGCGAGGAGACATTACTGAATCTGTAGCAGTATGGTGTTACAAACTCCCAGTAGTTTATACAGAGATTCCACATTTAAATTCAAAAAATGAAATTTCTAATGAAGCTCTATATCAATTATTCATTAATTTTAAATCTGAAAAATTTAACAATTGTTTGGAAATCTACACAGATGGGTCCTACATAAAAGATTCTGGGTCATCCAGTGCTGCTGTATATATTCCATCACACAACATATCATTAGCATACAAATTGCCTGATTTTACTCAGATATTGCATGCTGAAATTTATGCAATATTTGCCGCACTTAACTGGACATTAGACAATTTAACAAATCAATCAATAGTTATATTCATTGATTCTAAAAGTGCTATACACACATTAATACAAGACAACACATACACCACATATCCATACTACACACATACACTCCTAAAACTTTATAATGAAAACCTAAATGAAAAAAATAACCATATTCAACTTTGTTGGATACCAGGACACTCTGGATTTAAAGAAAATGAATATGTAGATAACATAGCAAAATCAGCACATGATTATGATAACATCTCGCCAACACACAATTTTTATATACATGTTAAAAAAGAAATAAAACAATTAGAATTCAAAATTTTAGAAAAACATGTTCAATTTCACTCTATCTTCAAACCAAATTTCAGATTTGAACTTTCCAACAAAATTAATACCTTCCTACAATTACCATTTTCCAGACATGAATCCAAAATCATATTTCGGCTAAGAACAGATACAATTCTTTTAAATAAATCAAAATTCTTACTCAAATTAAGTACCTCACCCAAATGTACAAAATGCAATATTACTGAAAATTCCTCACACCTTATATTAAATTGTGCAAAATATGACTCACAACGAGAAAAATTCTTTGAAAAACTTAGAAACATAAATATTAACGAATTTACTCTGAACTTAATTTTAAATCACCCTACAATCTCAATTCAAACAAAAATATTTGCCTTCCTATTGGAATTCATCAAAGAAACAGAGATATGGAATAAATTGTAACACAGAACAACAACAAAAAAAAAACGTAATATAAAAAAAAGAAAGAAAAAAAGAAAAAAAATTTTTTTTTTCATTAATAAAAATAAGAAAAAAAAATAATTAAAAAAAAATCTTAAAAAAAAAATAAAAACATAAAAAAAAATTAAAAATAAAAAAAAAATAAAAAAAAAAAAATTTCTAAAAAACAAAAAAAAAGAAAGAAAAAAAAATTAACAAAATAACAAAAAAAATATAATAAAAAAAAAGGGTTATAAAAAAAATTAAAGAAAGCCAAAAAAAAAATAATAATAAAAAAATATATATATTTATACCAAAAAAAAAAGACATAAATCAAAATTAAATAAACAAAAACAAAATAAACAAAAGAATTAAATCCTAAAGTTTAGGAGGAAGACGAAACAAAAAAAAAAATCTCTTAAAATCTAAGAGGAAAAAAAAATACTGAACATCAAGAATTTTCAAAAAAAAAAAGGAAAACATAAATTCTATGGGAAAGTCTGTGCAAGGAACTCCCAATTTTTGTGAAGTGTAAACTAAACTAAACTAAACTATAACTCAGAAACGTGTTGAGACATTATCATGGCACTACCCATACAACTTTAAAGTCCATAATACATCCATAAGATATCTAAAATGCCAATGGATATCCCATATAGATCTAATGGATATTTTCTGTAGGACAGTTCAGCTTTCGTTGCGGAAAGACGTGTTCTCTTTGTTCTCCTACCATTCGGAGGAGGCAATTGTGTCTCCCGACGGTGTTCGCTATCTTCGGCGCTTCCGACTTCTACTCCGGTATGCAATTTGAATTCAGAGAGTTGGGTTGGGATGTTTTACCTCTGAGCGGCACTTTTTTGCACACCATGGGCTAAATGGCCAGGTCACATGGACCCCGGAGGCTCAGAGAAGGTTGGATGAGGGGACCCACTGGAACAGCTGTTGGGAGACAGATGGTAGCCTCCCGTCAAAGCCATTCAGCGTGTTCTTTAACGTTGGGTTGTTTTACCTCTGAGCGACACTTTTTTGCACACCATGGACTAAATGGCCAGGTCAGAAGGACCCCGAAGGCTCAGAGAAGGTAGGGGGAGAGGACCCATTGGAACAGCTGTTGGAAGACAGATGGTAGCCTCCCGTCAAGGCCATCCAGCGTGTTCTTTAACGTTGGGTTGTTTTACCTCTGAGTGACACTTTTTGCACACCATGGGCTAAGGTCAGAAGTCATTTGCACACATGGGCTAAGGTCAGAAGGACCCCGAAGGCTCAGAGAAGGTTGTTGTTGAGGGGAGGGGACCCACTGGAACAGCTGTTGGGAGACAGATGGTAGACTGCCGTAAAGGCCATCCAGCGTGTTCTTTAACGTTGGGTTGTTTTACCTCTGACGACACTTTTTTGTACACCATGGGCTAAATGGCCAGGTCAGAAGGACCCCGAAGGCACTGAGAAGGTTGGGGGAGGGGACCCAATGGGACAGCTGTTGGGAGACAGATGGTAACCTCCCGTCAAGGCCACCCAGCGTGTTCTTTAACGTTGGGTTGTTTTACCTCTGACGACACTTTTTTGTACACCATGGGCTAAATGGCCAGGTGAGAAGGACCCTGAAGGCTCAGAGAAGGTTGGGGGAGGGGACCCACTGGAACAGCTGTTGGGAGACAGATGGTAGACTCTCGTGAAGGCCATCCAGCCTGTTCTTTAACGTTGGGTTGTTTTACCATTGAGCGACACTTTTTTTCACACCATGGGCTAAATGGCCAGGTCAGAAGGACCCCGAAGGCTCAGAGAAGGTTGGGGGAGGGGACCCACTGGAACAGCTGTTGGGAGACAGATGGTAGACTGCCGTAAAGGCCATCCAGCGTGTTCTTTAACGTTGGGTTGTTTTACCTCTGACGACACTTTTTTGTACACCATGGGCTAAATGACCAGGTCAGAAGGACCCCGAAGGCTCAGAGAAGGTTGGGGGAGGGGACCCACTGGAACAGCTGTTGGAAGACAGATGGTAGCCTCCCGTCAAGGCCATCCAACGTGTTCTTTAACGTTGGGTTGTTTTACCTTTGAGCGACACTTTTTTGCACACCATGGGCTAAATTGCCAGGTCAGAAGGACCCCGAAGGCTCAGAGAAGGTTGGGGGAGGGGACCCACTGTAACAGCTGTTGGGAGACAGATGGTAGACTCCCGTCAAGGCCATCCAGCGTGTTCTTTAACGTTGGGTTGTTTTACCTCTGACGACACTTTTTTGTACACCGTGGGCTAAATGACCAGGTCAGAAGGACCCCGAAGGCTCAGAGAAGGTTGGGGGAGGGGACCCACTGGAACAGCTGTTGGGAGACAGATGGTAGCCTCCCGTCAAGGCCATCCAGCGTGTTCTTTAACGTTGTGTTGTTTTACCTCTGAGCGGCACTTTTTTGCACACCATGGGCTAAATGACCAGGTCACAAGGACCCCGAAGGTTCAGTGAAGTTTGGGGAGGGGATCCACTGGAACAGCTGTTGGGAGACAGATGGCAGCTTCCCGTCAAAGCCATCCAGAGTGTTCTTTAACGTGCACAGGATATGGCTCTGCCGTTCATGGGGCGACAGCTTAAGTCCCATCCGACGTACAGCGGACTTTCCAAGCCCATCGGTGTCCCATAGTGACTGTGGGCAGGGCGGGGAATTTTGCGGAGATAAATCTCAACGCTGACCCAGCTGGGACTCGAACCTAAGAACTACAGATTTCTAGCCTGGTGCGCTACAGACTGAGCCACCCCTGTCCAAACTTGGAAAGGCTGCCGTATATTGAATGTGAAGTTAAACCATTCATATTGAAGAACACGGTGGATGACCTTGACGGGAGGCTTTCATCTGTCTCCCAACAGGTGTTCTGTGGGTCCACTCGCTAAATCTTCTATGAGCGTTTAGGTTCCTTATGACCCGACCGTTTAGACCATTGTGTGCAAAAAAAGTGGCCCTCAGAAATAAAATAACTCAAACTCATATTGTTTCCATGTTCTGTCAGCAAAATCTATGTAGTGAATATATAATCTTTTCTTTTCCCATGAGTGGGATTCGAACCCACGTCTCCAGAAAACGTGCCTGTTATGCTAGTCCACTACACCTTCAATGGCTAAACTTTTCTCAGCTTATGTGACCTTATAAACCTTCAGGATTTTATTTATTTGATTCGCACTAGTGGCGCCATCTACCCAGGAAGTGAACAACTCTGTTGCCTCTTTAGAGATGGAATTAATATTTGTCGAATCCCACTCATGGCAAAACAAAATTTTTTTCAGCTCATCATTTCATGAGTTCCATGTCTACAGGACTTATCCTGTGATTATTTACTACTGATTTATTGATTTAACGCCCTGAGCGTGAGTGAAAAATATTAATTCCATCTCTAAAGAGGCAACAGAGTTGTCCACTTTCTGGATAGATGGCGCCACTAGTGCTAATCAAATAAATAAAATCCAGTTGGGTTGTTTTACCTCTGAGCGGCACTTTTTTGCACACCATGATCTAAATGGCCAGGTCACATGGACCCCGAAGGCTCAGAGAAGGTTGGGGGAGGGGACCCACTGGAACAGCTGTTGGGAGACAGATGGTAGCCTCCCGTCAAGGCCATATTCTTTAACGTGCACAGGGTATGGCTCTCCCGCACACGGGGCCACGGCTTAACGTCCCATCCGACGGACTGCGGCCTTTCCAAGGCCATCGGTGTCCCCTACTGACCGTGGGCAGGGCGGGGAATTTTGCGGAGATAAATCTCAACGCTGACCCAGCTGGGACTCGAACCTGGGAACTACAGATTACGAGCCTGGCGCGCTACCGACTGAGCCACCCCCGCCCTATAAAATCCAGTAGGTTAATAAGATCACATAAGCTGAAGAAAGATTAGCCTTTGGTGGTGTAGTGTTTGCATAACAGGCATGTTTCCTGGAGACGTTGGTTCGGATCCCATTAATGGCAAAACCAAATTTTTTTCAGCTCATCATTTCATGAGGAGGGCTTTGTACAGGACTTATCCTGTGATTATTTACTACTGATATAATCTTTTGTTCATACATGCATTATATTGAAATTCATAAAAGTTATATTTTCATAAACATTTTTTTCCGTTTTATTTTCCATATATTCAGTAGTGTTGAAGGGTACTGCAGTCCAGAAATTATTAAACATGGAAAGACACTTAGAGAATTATCCGATAAATTTGCAACACTCAAAGATGGATGTAAAATGATAAAATTGATTGAAAATGTAAGTATATCATTTTTTAATTTTTTGTGAGATCTTTGCTTTTTTACAAGTAAATTTGAAAGCTGTACAGTCTGATAAGTTTTTAATATACGGTTCCTTGTATGTTTGACTTACCTCTGAGAGGCACTTTTTGCGCACATTACACTAAATGACCAGTCACAAAGAACCAGGGCAGGATGTGTGTGGTGGGGAGGGACATGACTCCCCCCTTTACAATGTTAGCAAGGGTAAAAGGGGAAAAAATTATTAAACTTATTTATATTTCTTGCATTTTTCAAGAAATTTTTAAGGACCTGTAAAACGGAGGGGGAAACGCTATGCTGAATTGGAAATCCAGTCTCTTGGTAACTTCAACCTTGTTTAATTTGTTCGAATTTTCGAGTCGAATGTGTTACTTGCTCCCCCCCCCCCCGGCTTGAATTCAATTCTCTAGAAAGATCCCAAGGAATCAGAGAAGATTGGTATAGACTCCTATGGTGGATAGGAGCAGGGCTGGACTTTAACCTTCCGACGCCCTAAGCTATGACACGTTTAAGAGGCCCTAAACTACAACAAGTTTAAGAGGCCCTAAACTACAAAAAGTTTAAGAGGCCCTTAGCTACAATAAATTGACGAGTTCTAAGCTCAAAAATTTTAATAGGCTCTAAGCTACAAAAAATTTAAGAGGCCCTAAGCTACAAAAATTTCAAAATGCCCTAAGCTACGAAAAGTTTAAGAGGCCCTAAACTACAAAAAGTTTAAGAGGCCCTAAGCTACAAAAATTTAAGAGGCCCTAAGCTACAAAAATTTAAGAGGCCCTAAGCTACAAAAATTTCAAGAGGCCCTAAGCTACAAAAAGTTTAAGAGGCCCTAAACTACAAAAAGTTTAAGAGGCCCTTAGCTACAATAAATTGAAGAGTTCTAAGCTCAAAAATTTTAAGAGGCCCTAAGCTACAAAAATTTCAAAATGCCCTAAGCTACAAAAAGTTTAAGAGGCCCTAAACTACAAAAAGTTTAAGAGGCCCTAAGCTACAAAAATTTTAAGAGGCCCTAAGCTACAAAAATTTTAAGAGGCCCTAAGCTACAAAAAGTTTAAGAGGCCCTAAACTGCAAAAAGTTTAAGAGGCCCTTAGCTACAATAAATTTAAGAGTTCTAAGCTACAAAAAGTTTAAGAGGTTCTAAGCTACAAAAAGTTTGAGTTCTAAGCTACAAAAAGTTTAAGAGGCGCTAAACTACAAAAATTTAAGAGGTCCTAAGCTACAATAAATTTAAGAGTAAAAAAAAAATTAAGAGACCGTAATCTACAATAAATTTAAGAGTTCTAAGCTACAAAAAGTTTAAGAGGCCCTAGTTCGAGCCCCGGATAAGGCATGGACATTTGTGTCGTTTTTCTGCTGAGGTCCTGCCATCCTCACATACCTTCTACTATGGCATATAAACTGATAGGCTCCTGTCAGACCTATGTGGCAAGCAGCTGCTTGAGGGGTATTTTTTTTAAGCTACAATAAATTTAAGAGGTTCTAAGCTACAAAACTTACACAAAAAGTTTAAGAAATTCTAAGCTACAATAAATTTAAGAGGTCTCAAAATTTCGAAAATCGAAATAAGATATATATTTATTATTCTGATTGAAGGCAATATTAAAAAGTAAATATGAAATTAATGTTATGAAAACATTATTTCAGCATTGGTTGACAATAATGATTAATGATAGAAACACTTTCGTGACAGTAAATTTCAAACTTAAAGGGCCCCTCATAATCGAGACCCTAAGTTGCAGCATAGTTAGCTTAGGTTCAATTGCAGCCCTGGGTAGGAGTATAAACTTGTACGTTGTTTACCTCTTGTCAGGATGAGGAAGACTCCTGGTGTCATTAATAACCATCTAGACTTACGTGATATATACTGTATTGCAAAAAGTGCCCGGACACTTTCATGTTAAGTGAACGAATAATAAATAAATAAATAAATACCCCCTCAAGCAGCTGCTTGCCACAGAGGTCTGACAGGAGCCTGTCAGTTTATATGCCATAGTAGGAGATCTGAGAGGATGGCAGGACCTCAGCAAAAAAACGACACACACATCCATGCCTAATCCGGGGCTCGAACCCAGGTCCCTTAGATTAGTAGCCAAGCGTACTAACCACTCGGCCACGGGACCAGTCAAATCTACCTAACTTTAAAAATAAGCTTTTTACGGAAAAAAGTCGCTAGACATAAATTGAAGATCTCGGTCAGAGCTCTCTAAATCTCTATTTTCTATAATATTAATCTAATATTTAAAGAGTTATGGAAGCTGAAACATTTAAGTGAAACTTTTACTAGTTTTGAAAATTTACTTCAAAAAGTTAAATCACAGCTGTTATAACAAGTTGTTCGCAATATAAATGCGATATTTGAATTTTGTGTAAGTATTTTTGAAGTTTTCATCAATTTGGGGAGAAAATGTTTTGGAAATGTGGTGTGTGATAACATCTGTTGTTAAATATTATAGCTTCCATAACTCTTCAAATATTAGATTAATATAATTATAGAAAATAAGAGATTTAGAGAGCTCTGACCGAGATCTTCAATTTATATCTAGCGACTTCTTTCCGTAAAAATCTTATTTTCAAAGTTAGGTAGATTTGAATGTGGCTATTCGTTCACTTAACATGAAAGTGTCCGGACATTTTTTTTTGCGATATAGTGTATATATACACATCTGTTTATTAACATGTTTTATATTACAAGGTCTCATAAGGACCTACAGAACAAGGCTTAATAAAAACTCAGCCTGAGATGGCAGTCTGACTCTCTGCCTCACCTCCAAGACGATTCATTTACTCTTCCAACGGTCGGCCAGAGAGTCCCTCCTCTGCTCGGTCACGTGACATTGGTCATGATCACGTGTACAGCTGACCGTCTATTACCAGAACTCTTGGCTGAATACTTTCTTAGGCTTACTTTCCTAGAAACAGGAACGCTTTGCTTTGCTCTCATTGTTGCCATGGCTACCCTGTTGTGAAAAATCCATCCATACTAGGGTTGGGTTGTTTTACCTCTGAGCGGCACTTTTTTGTACACCATGGGCTAAATGGCCAGGTTACAAGGACCCCGAAGGTTCAGAGAAGGGTGGGGGAGGGGATCCACTGGAACAGCTGTTGGGAGACAGATGGTAGCCTCCGGTCAAGGCCATCCAGCGTGTTCTTTAACGTGCACAGGGTATGGCTCTCCACGGCTTAACGTCCCATCCGACGGATGGCGGCCTTTCCAAGCCTATCGGTGTCCCCTACTGACCGTGGGCAGGGCGGGGAATTTTGCGGAGATAAATCTCAACGCTGACGCAGCTGGGAATCGAACCTAGGAACTACAGATTACGAGCCTGGCGCGCTACCGACTGAGCCCCCCCCCGCCCCCCATCCATACTAAATATACAGATTACATGTAGAAATAAACTTCAGCAATTATTAAAAACATCTGAAAAAAATTATCGCTGAAGCGGCGGATATCGAAGCCGCAACTCTGTAGATACAGTCGCTCAAAAAGTGTCCGAGATCTTCAACTTATGTCTAGCCTTCGTGTCACGTGACACGAAGGTTGCCAGATCACTAATTTCTAAAATATATCGTTGCTAGATATTTTTTCTGAATTCTGTAATCAATCATAGTGTTCGGATACTTTTTTGAGCGACTGTAGGTGGTCATATTATTTTGATACTAGATCGTGTGGGCTCACTCACGGAAATATTGAGCGTGTGCAGTAACTGCACACGCTCCAGTTTGCTGTGAACGGTAACTGGAGCGTGTGCAGTTGCTGTACACGCTCCAGATATTTCACACGAAGGTTGCCAGATCACTAATTTCTAAAAAAAATCGTTGCCAGATATTTTTTCTGAATTCTGTAATCAATCATAGTGTTCGGATACTTTTTTGAGCGACTGTAGGTGGTCATATTATTTTGATACTAGATCGTGTGGGCTCACTCACGGAAATATTGAGCGTGTGCATTAACTGCACACGCTCCAGTTTGCTGTGAACGGTAACTGGAGCGTGTACAGTTGCTGTACACGCTCCAGATATTTCACACGAAGGTTGCCAGATCACTAATTTCTAAAAAAAATCGTTGCCAGGTATTTTTTTCTGAATTCTGTAATCAATCATGGTGTTCGGATACTTTTTTGAGCGACTGTAGGTGGTCATATTATTTTGATACTAGATCGTTGGGCTCACTCACGGAAATATTGAGCGTGTGCATTAACTGCACACGCTCCAGTTTGCTGTGAACGGTAACTGGAGCGTGTACAGTTGCTGTACACGCTCCAGATATTTCACAAGAAGGTTGCCAGATCACTAATTTCTAAAAAAAATCGTTGCCAAATATTTTTTCTGAATTCTGTAATCAATCATAGTGTTCGGATACTTTTTTGAGCGACTGTAGGTGGTCATATTATTTTGATACTAGATCGTGTGGGCTCACTCACGGAAATATTAAGCGTGTGCAGTTACTGCACACGCTCCAGTTTGCTGTGAACGGTCCAGATATTTTTCCTGAATTCTGTAATCACGTGACACGAAGGTTGCCAGATCACTGATTTCTAAAAAAATCGTTGCCGGATATTTTTTCTGAACTCTGTAATCAGTCATAGTGTTCGGATACTTTTTTGAGCGATTGTACATCCATGCCTTTCATAGGGCTCGAACCCAGATCCCTTTGAACTGTAGCGAAACGCATTAAATGCTCGGCCATAAATCTATTTTTGTATCATACATGTGGTGGTGGTGGGGGAATTCAATCAGTAGCGCGCCAGACTAGTAATCTATGAATCCCAGGTGCGAGTTCCCAACTGCGCCAGCTTTGATTAGTGATCTGGCAACCTTCGTATGACGTGACACGAAGGTTGCCAGATCACTAATTTCTAAATAAATCGTTGCCAGATATTTTTTCTGAATTCTGTAATCAACCAATAGTGTTCGGATACTTTTTTGAGCGACTGTAGATGCCAGAGCACTGTATCGCTCTGGTTAAATATGATTGTAATATAAAATACGTTTAACCAAACATCAGATGCTAAAATCTTCCAGAATAAGACCTATAATAAATCTTTCACTGAGATGTGGCGGACCTTGCGCCATCTATACTTCAGGAGTGGAAACTTTTTTCCAATTGTTGCTAATGATTTAGATGTTAATGAGGAGGTAAATCACGTTTAAGCGTTTATTATTAAAAAACCATCCATAGTAAACACACAGATTACATGTAGAAATAGCCTTAAACAGTTATTAAAAACATCAGCGTCTGATGCGTGGTTTAACAGGTAGAACGCTCTGGTATGTATCTAGAGAGTTGCGGGTTCGATTCCCGCCACATTAGCGATACTTTTTTTCAGATGTTCTTAATTTTTTACTCCCTCAAGCACCTGCTTGCCACAGAGGTCTGACAGAAGCTTGTCACTTTATATCCCATAGTACAAGGTCTGTGAGGATGGCAGAACCTCAGCAGAAAAACAACACACACATCCATGCCTTACCCGGGGCTCGAACCCAGGTCCCTTAGATCACTAGCCAAGTGCGCTAACCACTCGGCCATACCCTGATGTTATTTAGAGAGGGGAAGCCATGGAATGAACCAATGGCCACTCCAATCAGCTGTCTCCCTTCCTTGCTGCTAGTGAGACTCTTACAGTTAGGGGAAGTGATCGTATTGGTCCGCTGTTAGGAGACAGATGATAGCCTCCTGCCATGCAATGTGTTCTTTAACGTTAATATTTTATGGCTCTCCTGCATAAGGGAGGAGGGGGGACGGGGTTAGCTCCCCCAGTTAGAAAAGTTTAGAAAGTTCGGTTAGAAAAGGGATGCTGATGAGCTGTTAAGCCATGGCCAGAATATAAGAGACTCATACCCTGTGCATGTTAGTTAGCACGTTTAGTGGCCTTGGAGACAGGCTACCATTTGTCCCTAACAGTGTCCGTTAAAAAAACAAACAAATGGCATATTCAATCTGCGCTTCCCAGGTTCGAGTCCCTCCTGGAGGGAGTTGGGTTGTTTTACCTCTGAGGGACACTTTTTTGCACACCATGGACTAAATGGCCAGGTCACAAGGACCCCGAAGGCTCAGAGAAGGTTGGGGGAGGGGACCCACTGGAACAGCTGGTATACTTAACGAAAATATTTTAATGAAAATTTAGCCTCTAGGCCCCCTCCCCTTTTATATATTTCTAGCTCGATTGAGTTTGTTGCCACTCCCTCCTCGATTTTTTCTCTAGATCAGGGTCTAGTCACAAGGACCCAAGGGTTTAGAGATGGTGGAAGGATTGTTTTACCTCTGAGCGGCACTTTTTTGCACACCATGAGCTAAATGGCCAGGTCACAAGGACCCCGAAGGCTCAGAGAAGATTGGGGGAGGAGACCCACTGGAACGGCTGTTGGGAGACAGATGGTAGCCTCCTGTCAAGGCCATCCAGCGAGTTCTTTAACGTGCACAGGGTATGGCTCTCCCGCACACGAGGCCACGGCTTAACGTCCCATCCGACGGACGGCGGCCTTTCCAAGCCCATCGGTGTCACCTACTGACCGTGGACAGGGCGGGGAGTTTTGCGGAGATAAATCTCAACGCTGACCCAGCTGGGACTCGAACCTGGGAACTACAGATTACGAGCCTGTCGCGCTACCGACTGAGCCACCCCCGCCCCTGTTTGAAAGGAATGCAACAGACAGCATCATTAGTCTGTGAGATATGAACCGATGACCTTCTGACAACATCATTATCAGGAGTTGCTTAACTTGGTAGTTATCATTATCAGGAGATAGGCATAGTGACATCCGGATAACATCAATGTCAGGTTCGTATTGTATCAGTCTGAAGATAATGTTTTTCTCTGAAATCAAAGCTAAATAGTAAGTTCAAAGGGTCCAAGATACAAAAGAAAGATTACTATATTTGTCTTGTTGCTAACTATATTACACTACCTATTCTAAGACAGCCATGAATACAATTATTACTAAAAGAAAGGTGATAAGAAATACACTGGGGCGGGGGTGGTTCAGTCGGTAGCGAGCCTGGTAGCGTGCCAGGCTCGTAATCTGTAGTTCCCAGGTTCGAGTCCCAGCTGGGTCAGCGTTGAGGTTTATCTCCGCAAAATTCCCCGCCCTGCCCACGGTCAGTAGGGGACACCGATGGGCTTGGAAAGGCCGCCGTCCGTCGGATGGGACGTTAAGCCGTGGCCCCGTGTGCGGGAGAGACATACCCTGTGCACGTTAAAGAACACACTGGATGGCCTTGACGGGAGGCTACCATCTGTCTCCCAACAGCTGTTCCAGTGGGTCCCCTCCCCCAACCTTCTCTGAGCCTTCGGGGTCCATGTGACCTGGCCATTTAGCCCATGGTGTGCAAAAAAGTGCCGCTCAGAGGTAAAACAACCCAAAGAAATACACTGTAGATTTGCAAAGTAGAACTAATAAAGAGTAGTTGCAGTGAGGGAGGATCTAGGGGGGAGGAATGGGCCATGCCCCCCCCCCTTTTTTTTTTTCATAATGCTAGTACGGAGAATAGAGGCCAAAATTAGTAAACTTATATATATTTCATGTATTTTGGAAGAAGTTTTTTTAAAGACCTGTAAAACGGATATGGAAATGTTCCACTGCTTTGGAAATCCTATTTCCCCTCTTCCCTAGCTTTTTTTTTATTTTGAATCTGGACCTGTTTGCAGTTAAATCAAGCGAATAGAACTTAACAAAAAATATTTAAGATCAATGCCTACGTTTTTTGGGTGGGGTGGGTGTCATGTCTCCTTCCCCCATTTGAAAATGCTAATAAAAGTAAAGGAGGTAAAAATGATTAAACTTGCGAATATTTTTAAGGTTTCTTCTCCCATCCTTTAACTTTTTCTTTCTCGATTACGTACGATCCCCCTTTAACTTTTTCCTTCTCGCTTACGTACCCTTTCTTTTAAAATTTTCCTTCTCGGCTACGTACGATCCCCCTTTAACTTTATCCTTCTCGATTACGTACGCTCCTCCTTTAACTTTTTACTTCTCGATTACGTACGCTCCCCCTTTAACTTTTTCCTTCTCGGTTACGTACGCTCCCCCTTTAACTTTTTACTTCTCGATTACGTACGCTCCCCCTTTAACTTTTTACTTCTCGATTATGTACGCTCCCCCTTTAACTTTTTACTTCTCGATTACGTACGCTCCCCCTTTAACTTTTTACTTCTCGATTATGTACTCTCCCCCTTTAACTTTTTACTTCTCGATTACGTACGCTCCCCTTTTAACTTTTTACTTCTCGATTACGTACGCTCCCCTTTTGACTTTTTACTTCTCGATTACGTACGCTCCCCCTTTAACTTTTTACTTCTCGATTATGTACTCTCCCCCTTTAACTTTTTACTTCTCGATTACGTACGCTCCCCTTTTAACTTTTTACTTCTCGATTACGTACGCTCCCCCTTTAACTTTTTACTTCTCGATTATGTACTCTCCCCCTTTAACTTTTTACTTCTCGATTACGTACGCTCCCCTTTTAACTTTTTACTTCTCGATTACGTACGCTCCCCTTTTAACTTTTTACTTCTCGATTACGTACGCTCCCCCTTTAACTTTTTACTTCTCGATTATGTACTCTCCCCCTTTAACTTTTTACTTCTCGATTACGTACGCTCCCCTTTTAACTTTTTACTTCTCGATTACGTACGCTCCCCCTTTAACTTTTTACTTCTCGATTATGTACCCTCCCATTTAACTTTTTGCTTCTCGATTACGTACGCTCCCCTTTTAACTTTTTACTTCTCGATTACGTACGCTCCCCCTCTAACTTTCTACTTCTCGATTATGTACTCTCCCCCTTTAACTTTTTACTTCTCGATTACGTACGCTCCCCTTTTAACTTTTTACTTCTCGATTACGTACGCTCCCCCTTTAACATTTTACTTCTCGATTATGTACTCTCCCCCTTTAACTTTTTACTTCTCGATTACGTACGCTCCCCTTTTAACTTTTTACTTCTCGATTACGTACGCTCCCCCTCTAACTTTCTACTTCTCGATTATGTACTCTCCCCCTTTAACTTTTTACTTCTCGATTACGTACGCTCCCCTTTTAACTTTTTACTTCTCGATTACGTACGCTCCCCCTTTAACATTTTACTTCTCGATTATGTACTCTCCCCCTTTAACTTTTTACTTCTCGATTACGTACGCTCCCCTTTTAACTTTTTACTTCTCGATTACGTACGCTCCCCCTTTAACTTTTTACTTCCCGATTATGTACTCTCCCCCTTTAACTTTTTACTTCTCGATTACGTACGCTCCCCTTTTAACTTTTTACTTCTCGATTACGTACGCTCCCCTTTAACATTTTACTTCTCGATTATGTACTCTCCCCCTTTAACTTTTTACTTCTCGATTACGTACGATCCCCTTTTAACTTTTTACTTCTCGATTACGTACGCTCCCCCTTTAACATTTTACTTCTCGATTATGTACTCTCCCCCTTTAACTTTTTACTTCTCGATTACGTACGCTCCCCTTTTAACTTTTTACTTCTCGATTACGTACGCTCCCCCTCTAACTTTCTACTTCTCGATTATGTACTCTCCCCCTTTAACTTTTTACTTCTCGATTACGTACGCTCCCCTTTTAACTTTTTACTTCTCGATTACGTACGCTCCCCTTTTAACTTTTTACTTCTCGATTACGTACGCTCCCCTTTTAACTTTTTACTTCTCGATTACGTACGCTCCCCCTTTAACTTTTTACTTCTCGATTATGTACTCTCCCCCTTTAACTTTTTACTTCTCGATTACGTACGCTCCCCTTTTAACTTTTTACTTCTCGATTACGTACGCTCCCCCTTTAACTTTTTACTTCTCGATTATGTACTCTCCCTCTTTAACTTTTTACTTCTCGATTACGTACGCTCCCCTTTTAACTTTTTACTTCTCGATTACGTACGCTCCCCCTCTAACTTTCTACTTCTCGATTATGTACTCTCCCCCTTTAACTTTTTACTTCTCGATTACGTACGCTCCCCTTTTAACTTTTTACTTCTCGATTACGTACGCTCCCCCTTTAACTTTTTTCTTCTCGATTATGTACTCTCCCCCTTTAACTTTTTACTTCTCGATTACGTACGCTCCCCTTTTAACTTTTTACTTCTCGATTACGTACGCTCCCCTTTTAACTTTTTACTTCTCGATTACGTACGCTCCCCCTTTAACTTTTTACTTCTCGATTATGTACTCTCCCCCTTTAACTTTTTACTTCTCGATTACGTACGCTCCCCTTTTAACTTTTAACTTCTCGATTACGTACGCTCCCCCTTTAACTTTTTACTTCTCGATTATGTACTCTCCCCCTTTAACTTTTTACTTCTCGATTACGTACGCTCCCCCTTTAACTTTTTACTTCTCGATTATGTACCCTCCCATTTAACTTTTTGCTTCTCGATTACGTACGCTCCCCTTTTAACTTTTTACTTCTCGATTACGTACGCTCCCCCTCTAACTTTCTACTTCTCGATTATGTACTCTCCCCCTTTAACTTTTTACTTCTCGATTACGTACGCTCCCCTTTTAACTTTTTACTTCTCGATTACGTACGCTCCCCCTTTAACTTTTTACTTCTCGATTATGTACTCTCCCCCTTTAACTTTTTACTTCTCGATTACGTACGCTCCCCTTTTAACTTTTTACTTCTCGATTACGTACGCTCCCCCTTTAACTTTTTACTTCTCGATTATGTACTCTCCCCCTTTAACTTTTTACTTCTCGATTACGTACGCTCCCCTTTTAACTTTTTACTTCTCGATTACGTACGCTCCCCCTTTAACATTTTACTTCTCGATTATGTACTCTCCCCCTTTAACTTTTTACTTCTCGATTACGTACGCTCCCCTTTTAACTTTTTACTTCTCGATTATGTACGCTCCCCCTTTAACTTTTTACTTCTCGATTACGTACGCTCCCCCTTTAACTTTTTACTTCTCGATTATGTACGCTCCCCCTTTAATTTTTTACTTCTCGATTACGTACGCTCCCCCTTTAACTTTTTACTTCTCGATTACGTACGATCCCCCTTTAACTTTTTCCTTCTCGATTACGTACCCTCCCATTTAACTTTTTGCTTCTCGATTACGTACGCTCCCCCTTTAAAATTTTCCTTCTCGATTACGTAAACTTTGCCCCCCCCCTTCCTCGAATTATTTTTTTGCTAGGTAGAGTATTGTTTTGTAAGATCATAATCAAACATAACATGAATCATCAGGTAACAAAATTTTTTTTGTAAATTAGAATCAAATCCAATCTTTTAATTTGATATATTTCTGAAAGTTTTATAATAATTGCAACAATATTACTCATATTGTTTGTAATCTTTGTAGTGAGTGAGTCGTTATTGATTTTTGTATTAATTTCCTGTAGTGACCAAAACAAACCATGTGGCTTTTATGTTCATCATATTTTTCTACGTTATAAATTGTATATCATGATGAAATGAAATTGATTGATTGATTAATTTCTTTGAATCAGGTGCTTTCGAAAAATACGGAAAAAGAGGAATTTACTGAACTGCTCCGTCAGATTTTCGAAAATAGTGAATATTCCAAGTACAACGTGTTAGGATTGTTTTTCTTTTGTGCCAAATATCTGATTCGAGCAACTTTAAAAGGTACACTTGAAATAGACCTTGCATTACTTGTACTGTGGTCGCTTGATTATGTCAGAGTCCCTCTACACCGTTGGGTTCAGAAACATGGCGGATGGGTAAGTGTCAGTGTGATCGTACTAACTTAGCAGCAAGTTACAATGTTTAATATTTCTAACGATATTTATTATGTTTACTAGTAATATCCACGTCAAACATTTGGAAAGAAACTTTCAATAAGTTCATTCATACCAAACGTAAATCTATCGACAACTTCATTCATAGAATAGGGGACGGGGGTGGCTCAGTCGGCAGCGCGCCAGGCTCGTAATCTAAAGTTTCCATGTTCGAGTCTCAGCTGGGTCAGCGTTGAGATTTATCTCTGCAAAATTCCCCGCCCTGCCCACATTTAGTAGGGGACACCGATGGGCTTCGAAAGGCCGCCGTCCGTCGGATGGGACGTTAAGCCGTCGTTCCGTGTGCGGGAGAGCCATACTCTGTGTACGTTAAAGAACACGCTGGATGGCCTTGACGGGAGGCTACCATCTGTCTCCCAACAGCTGTTCCAGTGGGTCACCTCCCCCAACCTTCTCTGAGCCTTCGGGGTCCTTGTGACCTGGCCATTTAGCCCATGGTGCGCAAAAAATTGCCTCTCAGAGGTAAAACAACCCAAAGTTAAAGAACACGCTGGATGACCTTGACGGGAGGCTACCATCTGTCTCCCAACAGCTGCTCCAGTGGGTCACCTCCCCCAACCTTCTCTGAGCCTTCGGGGTCCTTGTGACCTGGCCATTTAGCCCATGGTGCGCAAAAAAATGCCTCTCAGAGGTAAAACAACCCAAAGTTAAAGAACACGCTGGATGGCCTTGACGGGAGGCTACCATCTGTCTCCCAACAGCTGTTCCAGGGGGCCCCTCCCCCAACCTTCTCTGAGCCTTCGGGGTCCTTGTGACCTGGCCATTTAGCCCATGGTGTGCAAAAAAGGGCCGCTCAGAGGTAAAACAACACAACCCTACCAGGCTTGTAATCTGTAGTTCCCAGGTTCGAGTCCCAGCTGCGTCGGCGTTGAGATTTATCTCCGGAAAATTCCCCGCCCTGCCCACTGTCAGTAGGAGACACCGATGGGCTTGGAAGGCCGCCGTCCGTCGGATGGTACGTTAAGCCGTGACGCCGGGTGCGGGAGAGCCATACCCTGTGCACGTTAAAGAACACGCTGGATGGCCTTGCCCGGAGGCTACCATCTGTCCTCCAACCTTCTCTGATCCTTCGGGGTCCTTGTGAGCTGGCCATTTAGCCCATGGTGTGCAAAAAAGTGCCTCTCAGAGGTAAAACAACCCAACAACAACCCCCAAGAAAAATAAATCTCGATCTTTTTCTGAAATTAAATAATTAACTTCTCGGACTTCCTTCCTCCCCCCATAACCCCCCCCCCCTCAAAAACCAACACGAAACTACATCCTTTTTGCGTCTACTTACCAGATGTTACTCATGACCAGAGGCTCTACCTCAGTCGAACAAACACTATATATTGAAGAAATTTTTTTTTAACATTTTTGAAGTCTTGATATTAGTCAGAGACAGGTAAACGAGTAAAAAACTCAACTCCCACCTCCCGGACTCGAACTGCGACATTATGGTTGAAAAGTCTAACACCACTTTTTTCATTACCTATCTTATGCAAACGTTAAAGCACTATAACCTTACCTTGATTACTAGTACACAGCAGCAGACTAGCGATCAAAATACAAAAGAGACGCGGGAAATTGCAAAGGTGGCCCGTGAAATTACAAAATACTCCCAGGAAATTGCAAAATAAACCGGGAAAATACAAAATAGTTCCGGAAAATTTCAAAAATAGTCCCGGGAAATTATAAAAGACTCTGGGAAATTTGAAAATAAGTCCAGGAAATTACTTGAGAAGTGACCACGAACCCAGTTTTCCGACCTAATCAGCCCATTTGCAGACACTGCCCACCGTGATTTTCCCGGTGGGCAGTCTAACCAAGGTTCTTTTCTTTTAATAATTTATTTTTAAACATTATTTATTTAATCATAAGAACATATATACAATACAAAATACATAAGACCTACAAAGCTAAGGAGCCTATTTGTATGTACAGTCGCTCAAAAAAGTATCCGAAAAGAAATTAGTGATCTGGCAACCTTTGTGTCACGTGACACGAAGGTTGCCTGAGCACTAATTTCTAAAAAAGTCGTTGCCAGATATTTTTTCTGAATTCTGTAATCAATCATAGTGTTCGGATACTTTTTCGAGCTACTGTAATGTAATAATACATTCACAATACATATACACATGTTCTGAATAAAATAAATTATTTAATAAATAATGTATTTAAAAAACTAAATAAAATAAAATGTAAAATGCAAAAATTTCATGAAATATACAAAATTTAACATAGTTATATAATTTATTTAAGATAATATTTTAAATTTATTCTGTTATAGCTGTTAACATTTATAATTTCTCTTGGAATCAAATTAAAAATATGTGGTATTTTATAATCACTGACACATCTTCCATAATTGTTTTTAAATTTAGGAAGTTTGTAGAAATTTTTAGGTTCTAAACTTGTACTTTTATATGATCTATTTTCTTTTTAAACGTATTATCGAAATAATGTTTTAAGATTATATTATAAATTTATAAGTTACTTTATGATAACAAGTTTAAGTAATGTAATCTGTCTTTTAAAGTCGTATAATTTCGTCTAAGTTTTATAGATATTATTATTTTGGCTCCTATAGATGGAAGATTTTCAATTTTCTTTATATTTGTTAGGTTTATTGTAGCATGAATGGTTATATCATATACTCACATACAGATTTATAGAATAAAATGCAAGTTTCAGCATTGAATAAATGATCTTAATTTTTGAATTTTAAAAGCAGATAATTTGAGATATTCACATATTTTAGAGATGTGCATATTCCATTTAAAATGTTTATCAACATATATACCTGGAAATTTTATGTAATTTGAATGTTCAAGTTTATAACAATTACAACTAGAGTCATTATAGATAATTTTTTTTCAGGATAATTCATTTTATGAGTTTTAATGAAAAAATTATTATCCGACTTAAACAGCGGAGGATGTATTATCATATCCATTTAGTTTTTTATTATTTAAATAAATTTTATTCTGATTTATCCATCTTATAAAATTATTATAATCTAATTTGATTTCTTCAATACTTTTATTCAAATGTTTGTTGTTGCCTAATTATTGAAATATCACCTGCATAAAAGAAAATACCGCTTTCAAAATTTAAAAATGGCACATCATTTATATTTATATTGTAAAAAGTAAAGGACAAAGAATAGTCTTGAGAAATTCCAAACGAAACTAAATTTTTTTGAGCTATAGCAATTTTCCTAGTTCAGGGGTTCTCAACGTGGGGTACGCCGAGAGAGCTCAAAAGTCGCTAGATCTAGTAACAAAGTTGGCATTGTTATAATATAACTATCTATTTATCTATCTATAAAAGGGTTATAATATAACTATAATTTTATCTATCTATATAAATTTATCTATCTATATCTATACATTTCCAGGGGGTACGTGAAGCATAAAAGGTTGAGAACCACTGATATATATATTTTATTTTATTCCCATTGTTATACTATAACTACAGTTTTATCTATCTATACAAGGGGTACGCCAGTTACATACACATTTCCAGGGGGTACGTGAAGCATAAAAGGTTGAGAACCACTGATATATATGTTTTATTTTATTCCCATTGTTATACTATAACTATAGTTTTATCTATCTATACAAGGGGTACGCCAGTTACATACACATTTCCAGGGGGTACGTGAAGCATAAAAGGTTGAGAACCACTGATATATATGTTTTATTTTATTCCCATTGTTATACTATAACTATAGTTTTATCTATCTATACAAGGGGTACGTGAAGCATAAAAGGTTGAGAACCACTGATATATATGTTTTATTTTATTCCCATTGTTATACTATAACTATAGTTTTATCTATCTATACAAGGGGTACGCCAGTTACATACACATTTCCAGGGGGTACGTGAAGCATAAAAGGTTGAGAACCACTGATATATATGTTTTATTTTATTCCCATTGTTATACTATAACTATAGTTTTATCTATCTATACAAGGGGTACGTCAGTTACATTCACATTTCCAGGGGGTACGTGAAGCATAAAAGGTTGAGAACCACTGATATATATGTTTTATTTTATTCCCATTGTTATACTATAACTATAGTTTTATCTATCTATACAAGGGGTACGCCAGTTACACACACATTTCAAGGGGGTACGTGAAGCATAAAAGGTTGAGAACCACTGATATATATGTTTTATTTTATTCCCATTGTTATACTATAACTATAGTTTTATCTATCTATACAAGGGGTACGTCAGTTACATACACATTTCCAGGGGGTACGTGAAGCATAAAAGGTTGAGAACCACTGATATATATGTTTTATTTTATTCCCATTGTTATACTATAACTATAGTTTTATCTATCTATACAAGGGGTACGCCAGTTACATACACATTTCCAGGGGCTACATGAAGCATAAAAGGTTGAGAACCACTGATATATATGTTTTATTTTATTCCCATTGTTATACTATAACTATAGTTTTATCTATCTATACAAGGGGTACGCCAGTTACATACACATTTCCAGGGGGTACGTGAAGCATAAAAGGTTGAAAACCACTGATATATATGTTTTATTTTATTCCCATTGTTATACTATAACTACAGTTTTATCTATCTATACAAGGGGTACGCCAGTTACATACACATTTCCAGGGGGTACGTGAAGCATAAAAGGTTGAGAACCACTGATATATATGTTTTATTTTATTCCCATTGTTATACTATAACTATAGTTTTATCTATCTATACAAGGGGTACGCCAGTTACATACACATTTCCAGGGGGTACGTGAAGCATAAAAGGTTGAGAACCACTGATATATATGTTTTATTTTATTCCCATTGTTATACTATAACTATAGTTTTATCTATCTATACAAGGGGTACGCCAGTTACATACACATTTCCAGGGGCTACATGAAGCATAAAAGGTTGAGAACCACTGATATATATGTTTTATTTTATTCCCATTGTTATACTATAACTATAGTTTTATCTATCTATACAAGGGGTACGCCAGTTACATACACATTTCCAGGGGGTACGTGAAGCATAAAAGGTTGAGAACCACTGATATATATGTTTTATTTTATTCCCATTGTTATACTATAACTATAGTTTTATCTATCTATACAAGGGGTACGCCAGTTACATACACATTTCCAGGGGGTACGTGAAGCATAAAAGGTTGAGAACCACTGATATATATGTTTTATTTTATTCCCATTGTTATACTATAACTATAGTTTTATCTATCTATACAAGGGGTACGCCAGTTACATACACATTTCCAGGGGGTACGTGAAGCATAAAAGGTTGAGAACCACTGATATATATGTTTTATTTTATTCCCATTGTTATACTATAACTATAGTTTTATCTATCTATACAAGGGGTACGCCAGTTACATACACATTTCCAGGGGGTACGTGAAGCATAAAAGGTTGAGAACCACTGATATATATGTTTTATTTTATTCCCATTGTTATACTATAACTATAGTTTTATCTATCTATACAAGGGGTACGCCAGTTACATACACATTTCCAGGGGGTACGTGAAGCATAAAAGGTTGAGAACCACTGATATATATGTTTTATTTTATTCTCATTGTTATACTATAACTATAGTTTTATCTATCTATACAAGGGGTATGCCAGTTACATACACATTTCCAGGGGGTACGTGAAGCATAAAAGGTTGAGAACCACTGATATATATGTTTTATTTTATTCCCATTGTTATACTATAACTATAGTTTTATCTATCTATACAAGGGGTACGTCAGTTACATACACATTTCCAGGGGGTACGTGAAGCATAAAAGGTTGAGAACCACTGATATATATGTTTTATTTTATTCCCATTGTTATACTATAACTATAGTTTTATCTATCTATACAAGGGGTACGCCAGTTACATACACATTTCCAGGGGGTACGTGAAGCATAAAAGGTTGAGAACCACTGATATATATGTTTTATTTTATTCCCATTGTTATACTATAACTATAGTTTTATCTATCTATACAAGGGGTACGCCAGTTACATATACATTTCCAGGGGGTACGTGAAGCATAAAAATTTGAGAACCACTGATATATATGTTTTATTTTATTCCCATTGTTATACTATAACTATAGTTTTATCTATCTATACAAGGGGTACGCCAGTTACATACACATTTCCAGGGGGTACGTGAAGCATAAAAGGTTGAGAACCACTGATATATATGTTTTATTTTATTCCCATTTTTATACTATAACTATAGTTTTATCTATCTATACAAGGGGTACGCCAGTTACATACACATTTCCAGGGGGTACGTGAAGCATAAAAGGTTGAGAACCACTGATATATAGGTTTTATTTTATTCCCATTGTTATACTATAACTATAGTTTTATCTATCTATACAAGGGGTACGTCAGTTACATACACATTTCCAGGGGGTACGTGAAGCATAAAAGGTTGAGAACCACTGATATATATGTTTTATTTTATTCTCATTGTTATACTATAACTATAGTTTTATCTATCTATACAAGGGGTACGCCAGTTACATACACATTTCCAGGGGTACGTGAAGCATAAAAGGTTGAGAACCACTGATATATATGTTTTATTTTATTCCCATTGTTATACTATAACTATAGTTTTATCTATCTATACAAGGGGTACGCCAATTATATACACATTTCCAGGGGGTACGTGAAGCATAAAAGGTTGAGAACCACTGATATATATGTTTTATTTTATTCCCATTGTTATACTATAACTATAGTTTTATCTATCTATACAAGGGATACGCCAATTATATACACATTTCCAGGGGGTACGTGAAGCATAAAAGGTTGAGAACCACTGATATATATGTTTTATTTTATTCCCATTGTTATACTATAACTATAGTTTTATCTATCTATACAAGGGGTACGTCAGTTACATACACATTTCCAGGGGGTACGTGAAGCATAAAAGGTTGAGAACCACTGATATATATGTTTTATTTTATTCCCATTGTTATACTATAACTATAGTTTTATCTATCTATACAAGGGGTACGCCAGTTACATACACATTTCCAGGGGGTACGTGAAGCATAAAAGGTTCAGAACCACTGGCTTAGTTTAATGATGATAATAATCTGTTTACCAAATAATTTTTAAAGAAATGTAATAAAAGATCTCGAATTCCATAATTTTCTAATTTTTAATTAATAAAGAATGATTTATTGTATCAAAAGTCTTTTGAAGATCTAAAAGTATGGTTACCACCTTTTCTCCCTTTATTCGATGATTGATTAATTTTATCTTCAAAATTTGATAAAAGTTAAATTGTATTTTTTCCTCTTTGAAAACCAAAGTGGTTATTATTAAGTATGTTATTAGTTTTGAAAAACTTTAAAATAATAATATAAATATATTTTTCAAATTTTTTTGCAAAAGTAGGAAGAATTGTTATAGGTCTATAATTAGTAAAATCAGTTTTAGTACAACTTTTATATACGGGTCTTAAGTTTGTAATTTTTAATTCTAAAGGTGTGTTTCCTGTAATTATAATTTGATTTATTTTTTGATGTTATTGAAGATAATAAATCTTTATTTTTCTTTAATATGTTTAATATGGATATTAACATATCCTGAAGATTTGTTTTTGTCCATTGAACTATTGAGTTCATTAGTTTGTGTAACAATTATTTCTGGAACATGTATAGAATTTTTGGTGATAAATTTAACTGATGGAATGTAATTAAGGTGTTCTTCGTTGTTTACATTTCTAATATTTTTAGTTATTGAGCTATGCATTATTGTATTTATTAGCCATTTCATCTGCACTATATCCTGTTTTGGACATATTATTAATTATAATGTCATCAATCGATATTTCATTTTATCATCAACTATTTCATTAATTAATTACCATTTCTTTTTCATGTCATTTTTCTTTCAATTAAAGGTTTATTTTTATAATAATTTTGCTTTTATTTTCTAATTTGAGTAATAACCGTGTTTCTTAAAACTTTATATTTTTATATGAAATATTTTTAATATTGTTTTAGCATTTAATCCATGTCTTATCTCTGTTTTCCATTAATTCTATAGGATTTTCAGTTATCTAAATTTTAGAAAATTTTCGTATTTTAACTTTATTTTTTCCTTTAAATTTGTTTCATTCCTACATAAAATATTATTATAAATATTTTCAAACATTTTATAGAGTGATGTATGTCTTTTAATATACTCATCATATTGTTCTAAGTCCCAATTTGTTTGTGAAATTGTTTATTTATATTATAAAGGTCGTATAACAATTTTTTTAAAATTTTTAATTTCAAAATAGTCAAAAGAAAAATTTTTAATTACTATTATCGACTATTATTGAATATATATTGAAACTATTATTGAAATAATACGGTAATGATTTGAAATTTTACTTTTAAAAATAATTGAATCAGCTAATAAATTTTGCTAAATTTAATATTAATGTAATCTATACAAGATTTAGAGATTTTGTTTTTATTATTTCTTCTCTTGTACTGTCCCTAATGAGTCTCTTAAAATTCATTTCCGTTAATAGTGTTAAATAAGTATCTGTACCATATATTTTTAAAATTTTTGTTTTTATTACATTCACCAATTAATATTTGATTTTCGTCATTCGTAGTATTTTTTTAGTATAGTATTTATTTTTCGTAGTATTTTTTTAGTATAGTAGTATTCGAAATGTTTATAGAATACATTTATATCAGTATTTGGTGATCTGTAGATAGCTAAAATATGATATGTAATATTATTTTTTATTGATTTTTTAAGTAAATAGTTTTAGCAGGAAGTATATCATTGTACTGGTGTTTGCAACAAACATTTCCACTTAAAATGTTATTTCAACATCTAAACTTTCTTTGTAATAGAGTTTAGTTATTCCTCTTAAATTCCTATTTATAGTAGCATTTGTTATTTTTTAAAAAAAACTCTGAATAATATAAGTTACACTGTAAATTATTTAAATTAGTTTCTGTTAAAATTAAAAAAAAACAACATGTTCTAAATATTTTTCTATATTAATTTTTAATAAGTCCCACTTTTTTCTTTGATTTTCTATATTTACATGGAAAAATTCCTTATTTATTTTTAGAGTTTATAATTTTACACTTCTCACGAAACCAATTATTAACCTCTGTAGATGTATTACAATTTAAATTAGTTAAATATTTTTCTAAGTTTTCAATCGATAAATCAATCATAATGAGAAGGAATTTTTACATAGTTATTTCACATATATATAATAAATCATATGTTATCATATCAGTGAACATATTGATGTGAATACTTTTTTCACCACCATCTTTTCTTAGCAATAGCTTTCTTTGTTGTACCACATATATTTACTGTTTCTGGTTTTTCAACTACTCTTGATTTCCAAAAAAGTTCTCTGTTAATTGCTGTTAGTTTTTTATTTATGAAAATAGATGTGTTCATATTATTTATGTGAGTATTAGCTGTTGTAATAATTTTTTGTGTTTTATCCATTGATCTCTTTCTTGACTTGAAGTAAATTGAGCTATTATAATAGGAATTATATTTTTGTTCCTATTAGGTAATCTATGAATAGCTTGAAGTGATTTATTAGTGAAATTATCTATATTCAGATATTTGGCAATTTTTCCCAGTTTAATTGTCGGTACTTCATTTTATTCCTTTTCCAATAGGACAATATGTATTTCAATATTTTTATTCCTTCCATATTGCTGTGAATCATTTTGACTAATCCTCATTTGATCTATATCTTTAGTTAGTATCTTATTTTGGTTTTCAAGAGCATATAGTTTTTTGGCTAAATTGATTTCATTGTTTTCATAAGTTGAAATTCTTTGCACTAATTAATCATATTTGATTGAGAAAGAATTCAACAGAATTTTTAAATCTCTTATTTCTTATCTCAAATATCTGATTTCTCCTAACATTGTATGCATATCATTATCTCTGTATTCCGAATAATAGCATTTGTATCAAAAGCATTAATAATATCTATTGATTTATTTTCAGATTCAAAGTCCTATGTACATAATAATTCTTCATTATTTTTTAATAAAGAGTCTGATTTATGCTTGATTTTGGGACATTTCATTAATATATTGTCATTCATAGTTTGAGATGAACAGTTGAAACATTTCCACTTATTTCGCATTTCAATTGACATTTTCTTTCAAGTTGCTTTTGTTATTTCTGCACATTTTAAGTGGAAATGTTTGTTGCAAACACCAGTACAATGAATATAGTTATTTCTTGAAGATTGTTGATTATTGCATATTACACAAATTGCCATGGTTGAATTTTGGAAAAAAGTTCTGAATATATCACTAGGTAACTTGGGCGTCGGCAGAAAATTTTCCAAGGGGGAGAGGCGGGGGGGGGGGGGCAAAGCTTGAAGACAAATAAGTACATAAATAAATTTTTATATAATTATATAATTATTTTGGTTTTTTTTCACAAGTAGATTATAGAATACAGTACAAAAACACATATAAATAAAAAAAATACCCCCTCAAGCAGCTGCTTGACATAGAGGTCTGACAGGAGCCTGTCAGTTTATATGCCACAGTAGGAGATCTGAGAGGATGGCAGGACCTCAGCAGAAAAACGACACAGACATCCATACCTTACCCGGTAAGGGCTCGAACCCAGAGTCCCGTAGATCAGTAGCCAAGCGCGTTAACCATTCGGCCACGGGTACGGCTACAAAAACATACATAATGCATATAAATTTACAATATAAAGAAAGCAAGAAATAATTGAAACAAGAATTTTTACTTGATCCCAGGAGGGGGGGAAGTGCCCGTTTTCCCCCCTCTGCGGACACCCATGCTAGGTAATATATGGCAAATAACTTTCAAGGTTATACGAAGATAAACTGGCTGAATAAGAATTAAAGTTCTAATAATGCCATGGTAACAGCTGAAATTACCGTTGCACAATGGGGCGGGGTTGGCTCAGTCGGTAGCACGCCAGGCTCGTAATCTGTAGTTTCCAGGTTCGAGTCCCAGCTGGGTCAGCGTTGAGATTTATCTCCGCAAAATTCCCTGCTCTGTCCACGGTCAGTAGGGGACACCGATGGGCTTGGAAAGGCCGCCGTCCGTCGAATGGGACGTTAAGCCGTGGCCCCGTGTGCGGGAGAGCCATACCCTGTGCACGTTAAATAACAAGCTGGATGGCCTTGACGAGAGGCTACCATCTCTCTCCCAACAGCTGTTCCAGTGGGTCCCCTCCCCCAACCTTCTCTGAGACTTCAGGGTCCATGTGACCTGGCCATTTAGCCCATGGTGTGCAAAAAAGTGCCGCTCAGAGGTAAAACAACCCAACGTTAAAGAACACGCTGGATGGCCTTGACGGGTGGCTACCATTTGTCTCCCAACAGCTGTTCCAGTGGGTCCCCTCACCCAACCTTCTCTGAGACTTCGGGGTCCATGTGACCTGGCCATTTAGCCCATGGTGTGCAAAAAAGTGCCGCTCAGAGGTAAAACAACCCAACGTTAAAGAACACGCTGGATGGCCTTGACGGGTGGCTACCATCTGTCTCCCAACAGCTGTTCCAGTGGGTCCCCTCACCCAACCTTCTCTGAGCCTTTGGGGTCCATGTGACCTGGCCATTTAGCCCATGGTGTGCAAAAAAGTGCCGTTCAGAGGTAAAACAACCCAACCCGTTGCACAATAGTCACAAAATCATTTCATTTTCAGATCAAATTGAATTGTCGTTAAACTAAGAACATTTAGAAGCTTAAAATGGCACAATAAAAGAATTAATCAATTTATTACATCAAATACTAAAGCAAAAAAATAATATAATCAATATATAACTAGAGAACGAAAATTTTGTTTACAACTCACGTAAAGTCTTGTTGCCAGATTCTTTTGAAGTTTTTTTGATAAATATTTCAAATTTCCAGATTTGCTTTCCATTCTCTTACTTTTAGGCTTCTTCGAAATTCTTTGAAGTAAGAAGAGGCGTTTTAAGCATAACTGCATAAAATTATTAGTGTAATTTTGCTTAATATAAATAAATAAGAGGTACAGTCGCTCAAAAAAGTATCCGAACACTAGGATTGATTACAGAATTCAGAAAAAATATCTGGCAATGATTTTTTTAGAAATTAGTGATCTGGCAATCTTCGTGTCACGTGATTACAGAATTCAGGAGAGATATCTGGAGCGTGTACAGCAACTGTACACGCTCCAGTTACCGTTCACAGCAAACTGGAGCGTGTGCAGTTACTGCACACGCTGCAGTTTGCTGTGAACGGTAACTGCACACGCTCAATATTTCCGTGAGTGAGCTCACACGATCTAGTATCAAAATAATATGACCACCTACAGTCGCTCAAAAAAGTATCCGAACACTACGGTTGATTACAGAATCATGTGACACGAAGGTTGCCAGATCACTGATTTCTAAAAAAAATTGTTGCCAGATATTTTTTCTGAATTCTGTAATCAACCCTAGAGTTCGGACACTTTTTTGAGCGAGTGTAGGTGGTCATATTATTTTGATACTAGATCGTGTGGGCTCACTCACGGAAATATTGAGCGTGTGCAGTTACCCTTCACAGCAAACTGGAGCGTGTGCAGTTACCCTTCACAGCAAACTGGAGCGTGTACAGTTGCTGTACACGCTCCAGATATTTTTCCTCAATTCTGTAATCACGTGACACGAAGGTTGCCAGATCACTAATTTCTAAAAAAATCGTTGCCAGATATTTTTTCTGAATTCTATAATCAACCCTAGTGTTCGGATACTTTTTTGAGCGACTGTACTGAAAAGTTACAATCCCATTTCATGGCAATAGGAAAGAAATTTCGAAACTCCATAATTTTAAAATAAGCTTTTTATGGTAAAATTTGACTTAAGATGAGTTAAAGATCTCTATCAGATCTGTGTAAATCATTGATTTTCAAAAGTGGCAGTTGGTATTTAAAGTGTTATGAAAGTTGGAAGTTTAACATTAGTAAGACACTGCTATCAATTAGAATATTGACGAATATTGAAAAAAAATTACTAAAAAAAACTTCTGAAATAGAATATACTTTTATTAAACGTTACAAAACACTACTTATTATTAAAGTTTTAATTAACTTCTGAGGGGAAATCTTATTATTGCTATTGCTCTTATCATAATCCAAACTTCTATAACTCTTTAAATACAGTCGCTCAAAAAAGTATCCGAACACTATGGTTGATTACAAAATTGAGAAAAAATATCTGGCAACGATATTTTTAGAAATTAGTGATCTGGCAACCTTCGTGTCACGTGACACGAAGGTTGCCACATCACTAATATCATCACTATAACACAAACCATAGTGTTCGGATATTTATTTGAGTGACTGCACCTAATGAAAATTGCTGAAATTTGAGATTTGGGGTAATATGATTGAGATCGTTAATTTTTCTTCACACATTTTGCCATAAAAGGATTATTTTAGAAGTTACGATTTGGGACCTGTTACCTCTGAGCGACACTTTTTTACATACAATGGGCTAAAGGTCAGGTTACAAGGGTCCCGAGGACTCAGAGATGGTTTGGGATCCACTGGGAGACAGTTGGGAGAGATATGGTAGCCTTCCATCAAGGCCATCAAGCGAGTTCTTTACATGCACAGATAGGGCTCTTCCTCACACAGAGCGGGAAATCTTGCGGAGATAAATCTCAACGTTCGCCCAGCTGGGACTCGAACCTGGGAACTACAGATTACGAGCCTGGCGAGCTACTGACTAAGCCATCCCGCCTCTACAGATTTGCGAAGTTAGTTTCCTATTCATATAAAATGGGTAGTAACTTTTGCACACCAGTGTATTTTGTATATAGTCGCTCAAAAAAGTATCCGAACACTACGGTTGATTACAGAATTCAGAAAAAATATCTGGCAACGATTTTTTTAGAAATTAGTGATCTGGCAACCTTCGTGTCACGTGACACGAAGGTTGCCAGATCACTAATTTCTTTTCGGATACTTTTTTTGAGCGACTGTACATACAAATAGGCTACTTAGCTTTGTAGGTCTTATGTATTTTGTATTGTATATATGTTCTTATGATTAAATAAATAATGTTTAAAAATAAAATATTAAAAGAAAAGAACCTTGGTTAGACTGCCCACCGGGAAAATCCCGGTGGGCAGTGTCTGCAAATGGGCTGATTAAGTCGGAAAACTGGGTTCGTGGTCACTTCTCAAGTAATTTCCTGGACTTATTTTCAAATTTCCCTGAGTTTTTTTATAATTTCCCGGGATTTTTTTGAAAATTTCCGGAACTATTTTGTATTTTCCCGGTTTATTTTGCAATTTCCTGGGAGTATTTTGTAATTTCACCTTCGCGCCACGAGACACGAAGGTTGCAAGATCACTAATTTAAAAAATGATGCCAGATATTTTTTCTGAATTCTGTAATCAACCATAGTGTTCGGATAATTTTTGGAGCGACTGTACGTACACGAAGGTTGCCAAATCATTAATTTCTAAAAAAAATCGATGCCAGATATTTTTTCTGAATTCTGCAATCAACCTTAGTGTTCGGATACTTTTTTGAGCGACTGTACCTACACGAAGGTTGCCAGATCAGTTATTTCTAAAAAAATTGTTGCCAGATATTTTTTGTGAATTCGGTAATCAACTATAGTGTTCGGATACTTTTTTGAGCGACTGTACGTACACGAAGGTTGCCAGATCACTAATTTCTAAAAAGATTGTTGCCAGATATTTTTTTGAATTCTGTAATCAACTATAGTGTTCGGATGCTTTTTTGAGCGACTGTACGTGTACGAAGGTTGCCAGATCACTAATTTCTAAAAAAATTGTTGCCAGATATTTTTTCTGAATTCTGTAATCAACTATAGTGTTCGGATACGTTTTTGAGCGACTGTACGTACACGAAGGTTGCCAGATCACTAATTTCTAAAAAGATTGTTGCCAGATATTTTTTCTGAATTCTGCAATCAACCTTAGTGTTCGGATACCTTTTTGAGCGACTGTACCTACACGAAGGTTGCCAGATCACTAATTTCTAAAAAAATTGTTGCCAGATATTTTTTTGAATTCTATAATCAACTATAGTGTTCGGATACTTTTTTGAGCGACTGTACGTACATGAAGGTTGCCAGATCACTAATTTCTAAAAAGATTGTTGGCAGATATTTTTTTTGAATTCTGCAATCAACTATAGTGTTCGGATACTTTTTTGAGCGACTGTACGTGCACGAAGGTTGCCAGATCACTAATTTCTAAAAAAATTGTTGCCAGATATTTTTTTTGAATTCTATAATCAACTATAGTGTTCGGATACTTTTTTGAGCGACTGTACGTACACGAAGGTTGCCAGATCACTAATTTCTAAAAAAATTGTTGCCAGATATTTTTTTGAATTCTATAATCAACTATAGAGTTCGGATACTTTTTTGAGCGACTGTACGTACACGAAGATTGCCATTTCCAAAAAGATTGTTGCCAGATATTTTTTTGAATTCTGTAATCAACTATATTGTTCGGATACTTTTTTGAGCGACTGTACGTGCACGAAGGTTGCCAGATCACTAATTTCTAAAAAAATTGTTGCCAGATATTTTTTCTGAATTCTGTAATTACCTATAGTGTTCGGATACTTTTTTGAGCGACTGTACGTACACGAAGGTTGCCAGATCACTAATTTCTAAAAAAATTGCTGCCAGATATTTTTTTGAATTCTATAATCAACTATAGTGTTCGGATACTTTTTTTGGGCGACTGTACGTACACGAAGGTTGCCAGATCACTAATTTCTAAAACGATTGTTGCCAGATATTGTTTTGAATTCTGTAATCAACTATAGTGTTCGGATACTTTTTTGAGCGACTGTACGTGCACGAAGGTTGCCAGATCACTAATTTCTAAAAAAATTGTTGCCAGATATTTTTTCTGAATTCTGTAATCAACTATAGTGTTCGGATACTTTTTTGAGCGACTGTACGTACACGAAGGTTGCCAGATCACTAATTTCTAAAAAGATTGTTGCCAGATATTTTTTTGAATTCTGTAAACAACTATAGTGTTCGGATACTTTTTTGAGCGACTGTACGTACACGAAGGTTGCCAGATCACTAATTTCTAAAAAGATTGTTGCCAGATATTTTTTTGAATTCTGTAAACAACTATAGTGTTCGGATACTTTTTTGAGCGACTGTACGTACACGAAGGTTGCCAGATCACTAATTTCTAAAAAGATTGTTGCCAGATATTGTTTTGAATTCTGTAATCAACTGTAGTGTTCGGATACTTTTTTGAGCGACTGTACGTGCACGAAGGTTGCCAGATCACTAATTTCTAAAAAAAATTGTTGCCAGATATTTTTTTGAATTCTATAATCAACTATAGTGTTCGGATACTTTTTTGAGCGACTGTACGTACACGAAGGTTGCCAGATCACTAATTTCTAAAAAGATTGTTGCCAGATATTTTTTTGAATTCTGTAAACAACTATAGTGTTCGGATACTTTTTTGAGCGACTGTACGTACACGAAGGTTGCCAGATCACTAATTTCTAAAAAGATTGTTGCCAGATATTTTTTTGAATTCTGTAAACAACTATAGTGTTGGGATACTTTTTTGAGCGACTGTACGTACACGAAGGTTGCCAGATCACTAATTTCTAAAAAAATTGTTGCCAGATATTTTTTTTGAATTTTGTAATGAACTATAGTGTTCGGATACTTTTTTGAGCGACTGTAGATAGATAACTTTGAGGTGAACAGTGTGAATTCAAAAGTTGAGGAGTACTCAGATCTCACATCATTAGCAGTAAAAAATGTTTTACAAGAATGTTTTTCAAACTTTAAATTAAGCATTTTTTAAATGAAATTTGATAATTATATTATTTACCTGTATTTTAATCTTAATTTTTTCAATTCCTAGAAAAAAGTGATTAAAGATTTGGTAAATTCTCCTGCATTCCAGGCTGTCACTTTCGCAGCATTAATAATAGGAGCAGTTTGGGCATTATTTTATTTTCTTAGTAGTGACGATAAAAAAAAGTAATTTTACATGAAGCAATGAGTTGAATTCTCCCTTCCCTAATTGTAAAGGATCAAATGGATAAAGAAGCTTAAAAAACGAAACGCATCAGTAAGCTTCAAATATGAAACGGATCAGTGAGCTTCAAAAATAAACGCATCAGTAAGCTTCAAAAATGAAACGGATCAGTGAGCTTCAAAAATGAAACGGATCAGTGAGCTTCAAAAATGAAACGCATCAGCAAGCTTCAAAAATGAAACGGATCAGTAAGCTTGAAATATGAAAAGGATCAGTGAGCTTCAAAGATGAAACACATCAGTAAGCTTCAAAAATGAAACGGATCAGTAAGCTTCAAATATGAAACGGATTAGTGAGCTTCAAAAATGAAACGGATCAGCGAGCTTCAAAAATGAAACGGATCACTAGGCTTCAACAATGAAACGGATTAGTAAGCTTCAAAAATGATGGATCAGTGAGCTACTAAAATGAAATGGATCAATGAGCTTCAAAAAAGGAAATTTGTTTCTTACTAACAATATATGTTGACTGTGTGAATTAATTCCGTTTAGAAAGTCCAACAACTAAATTCTAGTAAATGAAACTAATACAGTAAACTTTCTGTTATCCGGTAGTGAAGCATCCGGAATTCTCATACAACCGGTATAAATTTAAAATTGAATATTTGGTACGAATTTTGGTATATATATATGGTGGGATTTTTTTTTGCAGGCAGTCATAACAAATCTTTTAAAAAGAATTACTAGACCGAATTTTAGTTTTGTCAACCCCGAACATCAGTTGCTGATGCTCAAGAATTAAATGGTAGTTCAGTGGATGAACATGATGAAATACCATCTGAGTTTCTAGAAACTAGCCAGTTAACTATTATTTTTTCCCACCTGAAATTACAGTTTAACTTAGTTTATTCTCGTGTCTGGGATAGCATTTTTTTTGTCTTGTGTTTTCTTTTCTACCGAATTTACTTTTCAAAACTTCTCTTTCACCTTTGGTTATTAGGAAATCACGATACTATTGGAGGTAGTTAAGGCGGGGGTGGCTCAGTCGGTAGCGCGCCAGGTTCGTAATCTGCAGTTCCCAGGTTCGAGTCTCAGCTGGGTCAGCGTTGAGATTTATCTCCGCAAAATTCCTCGCCCTGCCCAAGGTCAGTAGGGGACACAGATGGGCTTGGAAAGGCCGCCGCCCGTCGGATGGGACGTTAAGCTGTGGTCCCGTGTGTGGGAGAGCCATACTCTGTGCACGTTAAAGAACACCCTGGATGGCCTTGACAGAAGTCTACCATCTGTCTCCCAACAGCTGTTAAAGTGGGTCCCCTCCCCCAACCTTCTCTGAGCCTTCGGGGTCCATGTGACCTGGCCATTTAGCACAAGGTGTGAAAAAAAGTGCCGTTCAGAGGTAAAACAACCCAACTATTGGTAGTCAGCGCCACCCATATGCCAAAATTTAAATTCTTTCGGAGATGGTAACTTTCAGTGAAGCAGTTACCGAAGTGCACCGATTCACACATTCATTAAATGTGAAAATGCGTGTAAAAACTACCAGAATTTAGAATTTATATTTATATTAAGGGCCCTAATTCTTCAATTTTATTATTATTGTTTTCAACTGTATTTCAATTTTTACTTAGGCTTGAATACTTACTGAATATGGTTTCTATAAAAGTATGTCTCATGCAACCGGCATCCCCTATGCAACCAGCATCTCCCATGCAACCGGCATCCCCCATGCAACCGGCATCTCCCATACAACCGGCATCCCCCATGCAACCGGCATCTCCCATGCAGCCGGCATCCACCATGCACCACAAATGCTGGATAACAGGGAGTTTACTGTATAGAGAATTCATTGCCAACTGAGAATCTAAGAACTACTTTTGCAGAAAAAATCACTTTGTCAATGAGTTGGACTCGAACCCCTGTCACCTAGTTAATTATCAGGTATTCTTGCCCACTAAACTATCACCAGCAAGTTGATTTCTCCGCAAATTGTGACTTTAAATTTCTCGGATTCTGTGTCAACAGGAAATCATGTGCATTTACTCTTGACTGGCTGGGTTAGTGTTGAGATGTATCGCCTTATAAATCACCCTGACCACGGTCAGTAGGGGATACTGATGGGGTAGAAAAGGCTGCCGTCCGTCGGATGGGATGTTAAGGCGCGACCCCGTTTGCAGGAGAGCTGTACCCTGTGGACGTTAAAGAACACACTGGATGACCTTGAAGGGAGGCTACCATCTGTCTTCCATCAGCTCTTCTAGAGGGTTCTCTCCCCCAACCTTCTCCGACCCATTGAATTCTTTGTGGCCTGGCCATTTAGCCCATTGTATGCAAAAAAAGGGCACCTAAGAGTTAAAACAAACCCAACCCAACCTTGACTGGTTCTTGCATTAATGACGTTTTAGTGCACGACTCCCCCCACCATTATCAAGGACGTACCTTGATACCACTTACTCAGAGAGCAGTCTGAGAGTACCACGTACCCAGAGAGCAATCTGAGAGCACCACATACTCAGAGATTAGTCTGAGAGTACCACGTAACCAGAGAGTAGTCTGAGAGTACCACGTACCCAGAGAGCAGTCTGAGAGTACTATGTACCCAGAGAGCAGTCTGAGAGTACCATGTACCCAGAGAGCAGTCTGAGAGTACCACATACCCAGAGAGCAGTCTGAGAGTACCATGTACCCAGAGAGCAGTCTGAGAGTACCATGTACCGAGAGAGCAATCTGAGAGTACCACGTACCCAGAGATCAGTCTGAGAGTACCACGTACCCAGAGAGCAGTCTGAGAGTACCATGTACCCAGAGAGCAGTCTGAGAGTACCATATACCCAGAGAGCAGTCTGAAAGTACCACGTTCCCAGAGAGCAGTCTGGGGGGGGGGGGTCCCGAGGCCCCTTCCCCGGAAAATTCTATCATGTTATAATAAACATCAAAATTATCTGCCTGCTTTGAAATCCAAAACAGTTTTCTTTGTATAAATTTATTTTTGCCACATATTTTATATCGCATAAAAATCCATCCACTAAAAATAGATTAAAAAAGAAAAACTCTAAAATCTCATTCCATATAGAATACCATTTTAACTTTCTTCTATTCGGTGGACTATTTCAGTAATTGGGAAAACCTACTTAAGTATTATTCTCAATCCCCACTTCCCTCTCAAGCTCAATTCTCGGAGTTTCCCTGAAACCAAATTTTCGCCCTTCCCCGAAACTAAACCCTGAGCTCGTGCGTGCCATTACCCACGCAACCGCGATATCCATACGATATCTATGATCAAAAATGGATATCTAATAGCATTTTTATCTTAGATATCTCCCGGATATTGTTTAGAGATTGTGGTTATGTATGTTATTGACATCTATTCTGAACAATATTGGAAAGTTGCCGTTCTCGATCAGAGATGGCGCCACTGACGAGTAGTTAGGAAAATCTGGAAGTTTAAAGTCATGATTAGCGGAGAAAAGGACAAGACGGTGATAGTTTAATGGTCTAGAACACCTGATCTGTAAATTGGAGATGCGGGTTAGAATCCCTCTCGTTGGTGAAACTCATTTACTCCCCCCCCCCAAAAAAAAAAGCATTTCCTTAATAAGAGCGTATAATAAATTTTTAGCGAATAAATACCTGATGTTAAGCCTATGTTAAATGCTCCAAATATTCGTATATTAGGTACATTCTTAGATGTATAATCCTGTATAGTGTATACATATATATGATTCCTCCATATATTCTTATAATGTATATTCCTATATATATTCCTATTATGTATCTCCCTATAATATATTACATATAATATATATTAATATTTTATTATTCCTATTATATATATATATATTCGTGTAATGTTTTGTAATATGTTAATACATGTATATATTCGTATAATATCTGCATCCCTATATATAATCCAAACTTTCATAACTCTTTGAATACGTAAAAAATGTTGCTCAAATTTGAGATTTAGATGTACCACGTACCCAGAGAGCGGTCTGAGAGTACCATGTTCCCAGAGAGCAGTCTGAGGGTACCACGTTATCAGAGAGCAGTCTGAGAGTACCATGTACCCAGAGAGCAGTCTGAGAGTACCACGTACCCAGAGAGCACTCTGAGAGTACCACGTACCCAGAGAGCAGTGTGAGAGAACCACGTACCCAGAGAGCAGTCTCATGTAGTCTCATGTATATTTTGTTATATCTTAGAATTAAAATTCAGCCTTTTTTTAATATGGAAGACTGTTTTAATTTTTATAGTTTATTGATCATTGCCAATGTTACATAAGGGGCGAGGGTGGCTCAATAGATAGCGTGCCAGGCTCGTAATCTGCAGTTCTCAGGTTCGAATCCCATCTGGGTCATCGTTGAGATTGATCTCCGCAAAACTCCCCGCCCTGCCCACGGTCAGTAGGGGACACCGATGGGCTTGGATAAGCCGCCGTCCGTCAGATGGGGCGTTAAGCCGTGGTCCGGTGTTCATGAGAGCCATACCATGCGCACGTTAGTGAACACACACTGGATGGCCTAGACATGATGTTACCATCTGCCTCCCAACAGTTGTCCAGTGGGTCCCTTTTCCACCGGGGCGGGGGTGGCTCAGTCAGTAGCGCGCCAGGCTCGTAATCTGTAGTTCCCAGGTTCGAGTCCCAGCTGAGTCAGCGTTGAGATTTATCTCCGCAATATTCCCCGCCCTGCCCACGGTCAGTAGGGGACACCGATGGGCTTGGAAAGGCCGCCATCCGTCGGATGGGACGTTAAGCCGTGGCTCCGTGTGTTAGAAAGCCATACCCTGTGCACGTTAAAGAACACGCTGGATTGCCTAGACGGGAGGCTACCATCTGTCTCCCAACAGTTGTCCAGTGGGTCCCTTTTCCACCAACCTTCTCTGAACCCTCGAGGTCCATGTGACCTGGCCATTTAGCCCATTGTTTACAAAAAAATTGCTACTCAGAGATAAAGCAACCCAACTCTAAGTTTCATAACCAGCAAAAGTCAAAACTGGTTTGCTGGATATACAGTCACTTAGCATTAATGAATACATTTTCGGCAACCTTTATTAATAATACGATAAATTAATTGAACACCATTTTCCAATTATGTAACTTCCTTTTGAATGTGTGCCGGAAATATATCTATTTCAGTTCATCAGGAAGTTCATTGGAGCTACGTAAATTGTATTTGGCATAGGAATATGCCAAATACAAATCACTCCTCAAACAGCATGGACTACGGTGGTCCGTGTAATTTAGTTCTCCAAGCAGTCTGTCCTGAGCTACATCTACTGCATCTGGCCACTGCACATCAGTTCTAAAAAGGTCCTGTTTGACATTGTCTGCCCACTGCATCCTAGGTCTCCCCTTCTTTCTGAGGCCTTTAGGCACACTGTTCATAACCCTATTCGCCAATCTATAATTATTCAGACGGGCAACATGGCCAAACCAGCGGGGTCTCTCTCTGCACAATATGCTGCTTAAAGGAGGTTGCAAACTCCTTTGCCTAACCTCACCATTAGTTACAAAGTTGAACAAAATGCCCAAGATATTACGTAAGCATCTAGAATCAAAAGCATTTAGTTTCCTGTTATCTTGTTTACACAACGTCCAAGTTTCACCACCATAACTAACCCTAGAAAGAACCAAACTATTATACAGTCTAATTTTAGTCTTTAGGTGTATACGCCTATTTCTCCACACTCTCCATAGATTCTTAAAAGTCCCGGCAGCAATACCTATTCGTCTGTTAATCTCATGCCGCACATCACCAATATCTGTTACGCAGCTCCCAAGGTAATTAAACTGTGACACCTGCTCAAGACTGCAACCATTCAGATTAACTGAATCACAACCTGCCTGACCATTTTCATCACTTTAGTTTTCTCTCTGTTTATAACCAAACCTACTCTACTACCAGTCTCATCAACAGCTCGAATGAAAGAGTTCATCTCATCAACATCATTTGCCAAAAGGACTAAATCATCAGTACAATCTAATATGAAAATTTTTGATTGTAAAAGAATCTATAATCTTGTGGACGCATTCTCCTATTCTCTTATTATCTTGAGACGTATTCTCTCATTTATCTTATTTTTATTATTCTATTATTTCTTTCCTTTCGTTGCACGTGTTTGAAACTCTCTAAATATAGAGTAGAGAGACTTTGGCACCAGGGGCGTCGCTATGGGGGGGGGGAGGCTCCCCTCTAAAGTAAATCGAAGTTGACAAAATTCGAAGCGATTTTGTAAAATCCAGGTGAGATGCGAAAACTGGGATTTTTTTGTAATATTAAGGAGAGTTAGCAAAATCTACACAACTTGGTAAAATCGAGGCAATGCTGCAAAATCTAGCGCAGTTGGCAAAATTCGAATCCACTTGGTAAAATACAGGATTCCTGAAAATTGGTATTGATTTCGTGAAATTAAGAAGAGTTGGCAAAATTGTGACAACTTGGTAAAATCTTGGGAAATTGCGACTTCGCAATTTCCCAAGATTTTACCAAGTTGTCACAATTTTGCCAACTCTTCTTAATTTCACGAAATCAATACCAATTTTCAGTGTTGGTAAAATTCAGGTGATATGCAAAAATTGCGATTTTTTTTTCTACAAAATTATGGCGAGTTGGAAAAATCGAGTCAACTTGGTAAAATCTAAGGCAGTTGGAAAATTTAAATCTACTTGGTAAAATAGAGGCGAATTGTGAAATTAGGAGAAGTTGGCAAAATCGAGAAAACTTAGTAAAATCTTGGCTTGGCGGCACAATTCTAAGTGACTTGGCAAATGCTGCGGGAAGTGTACAAACTGGGATATTGTCTCTCAAATTAAGGCGGGTTGAAAAAATTGAGGAGAGTTGGCATAATAGTGGCATTTTAATTTTGGGTTGGGTAGTTTTACCTCTGAGCGACACTTTTTTGCACACCATGGGCTAAATGGCCAGGTCACATGGACCCCGAAGGCTCAGAGAAGATTGGGGGAGGGAACCCACTGGAATAGCTGTTGGGAGACAGATGGTAGCCTCCCGTCAAGGCCATCCAGCGTGTTCTTTAACGCTGGGGTGTTTTACCTCTGAGCGGCACTTTTCTGCACACCATGGGCTAAATGGCCAGGTCACATGGACCCCGAAGGCTCAGAGAAGGTTGGGGGAGGGGACCCACTGGAATAGCTGTTGGGAGACAGATGGTAGCCTCGCGTCAAGGCCATCCAGCCTTTTCTTTAACGCTGGGGTGTTTTACCTCTGAGCGGCACTTTTCTGCACACCATGGGCTAAATGGCCAGGTCACATGGACCCCGAAGGCTCAGAGAATGTTGGGGGAGGGGACCCACTGGAATAGCTGTTGGGAGACAGATGGTAGACTCCCGTCAAAGCCATCCAGCGTGTTCTTTAACGTGCACAGGGTATGGCTCTCCCACACACGGGGCCACGGCTTAACGTCCCACACGACGGACGGCGGCCTTTCCAATCCAATCGGTGTCCCCTACTGACCGTGGGCAGGGCGGGGAATTTTGCGGAGATAAATCTCAACGCTGACCCTGCTGGGACTCGTACCTGGGAACTACAGATTACGAGGCGGGCGCGCTACTGTCTGAGCCACCCCCGCCCCATTTTGATAAAATCTAGGAGAGTTTGGAAAATTCAAAACTACTTGGTTGAGTGAGATGAGTTGTGATTGTTTTAGTGAAATTATGGGATTTGGCGAAACTGAGGATACTCAGCCAAAGCTTTAGTAGTTCGTAAAATCCGCAGTGATTTGGTAAAAACGAGACGAGCTGGAATCATAGGCATTGGAGGAAATATTTGGACACCCCCCTCCCCGAATGAAAAAATCGGTATCTCCCTGTCAGAGAGGGGTGGGGGTGGCTCAGTGGGTAGCGCGCCAGGCTCGTAATCTGCAGTTTCCAGTTCGAGTCCCAGCTGGGTCAGCGTTGAGATTTAATTCCGCAAAATTCCCCGCTCTGCCTACGGTCAGTAGGGGACACCGATGGGCTTGGAATAGGCCGCCGTCCGTCGGATGAAGCGTTAAGCCGTGGCCCCGTGTTGCGGGAGAGCCATACCCTGTGCACGTTAAAGAACACGCTGGATGGCCTTGACAGGAGGCTACCATCTGTCTCCCAACAGCTGTTCCAATGAGTCGCCTCCCCCAACCTTCTCCGAGCCTTCGGGGTTCTTGTGACCCGGCCATTTAGCCCATGGTGTGCAAAAAAGTGCCACTCAGAGGTAAAACAACCCAACGTTAAAGAACACGCTAGATGGCCTTGACGGTAGGCTACCATTTGTCTCCCAACAGCTGTTCCAATGAGTCGCCTCCCCCAACCTTCTCCGAGCCTTCGGGGTTCTTGTGACCCGGCCATTTAGCCCATGGTGTGCAAAAAAGTGCCACTCAGAGGTAAAACAACCCAACGTTAAAGAACACGCTAGATGGCCTTGACGGTAGGCTACCATTTGTCTCCCAACAGCTGTTCCATTGAGTCGCCTCCCCCAACCTTCTCCGAGCCTTCGGGGTCCTTGTGACCTGGCCATTTAGCCCATGATGTGCAAAAAAGTGCCACTCAGAGGTAAAACAACCCAACGTTAAAGAACGCGCTGGATGCCCTTGACGGGAGGCTACCATCTATCTCCCAACAGCTGTTCCAATGAGTCGCCTCTCCCAACCTTCTCCGAGCATTCGGGGTCCTTGTGACCTGGCCATTTAGCGCATGGTGTGCAAAAAAGTGCCGCTAAGAGGTGAAACAACCCAACCCTGTCAGAGACATAAATAAATCTATGTAAAGTAGTTATTTTCTCAGTTGGCAAAACTTGGTTTCCTAGTTGGAAAAGTTTCGTTCGCAATGCCAAAAAATTCGCAACGAAAAAAAATCCCTTCGCAATGCCCTCTATCTAGCACACCCCAAATCGCAAGCATTCATTTGGTAGTAATCTCATTACGACTGATACGAGCTCTTCCGATAAAGTTTCTCTCTTCTTTTAAGGGATGTCTGAAACTCTCTGAAATATATAGCAAATAAGAGTAAATATAATCAAGGGACTAATTCATTGTCCTCTGGCGGCCACTACATTAGGCGCAGCACATCACATCCGGAGAAGTCCATCACATTTGGCGCTTCCCATCACATCCGGAGCAGTCCATCACATTTGGCGCTTCCCATCACATCCGGAGAAGTTCATCACATTTGGCGCTTCCCATCACATCCGGAGAAGTTCATCACATTTGGCGCTTCCCATCACATCCGGAGAAGTCCATCACATTTGGCGCTTCCCATCACATCCGGAGAAGTTCATCACATTTGGCGCTTCCCATCACATCCGGAGCAGTCCATCACATTTGGCGCTTCCCATCACATCCGGAGAAGTCCATCACATTTGGCGCTTCCCATCACATCCGGAGCAGTCCATCACATTTGGCGCTTCCCATCACATCCGGAGCAGTCCATCACATTTGGTGCTTCCCATCACATCCGGAGAAGTCCATCACATTTGGCGCTTCCCATCACATCCGGAGCAGTCCATCACATTTGGCGCTTCCCATCACATCCGGAGGAGTTCATCACATTTGGCGCTTCCCATCACATCCGGAGAAGTCCATCACATTTGGCGCTTCCCATTACATCCGGAGCAGTCCATCACATTTGGCGCTTCCCATCACATCCGGAGAAGTTCATCACATTTGGCGCTTCCCATCACATCCGGAGCAGTCCATCACATTTGGCGCTTCCCATCACATCCGGAGCAGTCCATCACATTTGGCGCTTCCCATCACATCCGGAGCAGTCCATCACATTTGGCGCTTCCCATCACATCCGGAGAAGTCCATCACATTTGGCGCTTCCCATCACATCCGGAGAAGTCCATCACATTTGGCGCTTCCCATCACATCCGGAGAAGTCCATCACATTTGGCGCTTCCCATCACATCCGGAGCAGTCCATCACATTTGGCGCTTCCCATCACATCCGGAGAAGTTCATCACATTTGGCGCTTCCCATCACATCCGGAGAAGTCCATCACATTTGGCGCTTCCCATCACATCCGGAGAAGTTCATCACATTTGGCGCTTCCCATCACATCCGGAGCGGTCCATCACATTTGGCGCTTCCCATCACATCCGGAGAAGTTCATCACATTTGGCGCTTCCCATCACATCCGGAGCAGTCCATCACATTTGGCGCTTCCCATCACATCCGGAGAAGTCCATCACATTTGGCGCTTCCCATCACATCCGGAGCAGTCCATCACATTTGGCGCTTCCCATCACATCCGGAGCAGTCCATACATTTGGCGCTTCCCATCACATCCGGAGCAGTCCATCACATTTGGCGCTTCCCATCACATCCGGAGCAGTCCATCACATTTGGCGCTTCCCATCACATCTGGAGCAGTCCATCACATTTGGCGCTTCCCATCACATCCGGAGGAGTTCATCACATTTGGCGCTTCCCATCACATCCGGAGAAGTCCATCACATTTGGCGCTTCCCATCACATCCGGAGCAGTCCATCACATTTGGCGCTTCCCATCACATCCGGAGAAGTTCATCACATTTGGCGCTTCCCATCACATCCGGAGCAGTCCATCACATTTGGCGCTTCCCATCACATCCGGAGCAGTCCATTACATTTGGCGCTTCCCATCACATCCGGAGAAGTTCATCACATTTGGCGCTTCCCATCACATCCGGAGAAGTCCATCACATTTGGCGCTTCCCATCACATCCGGAGAAGTCCATCACATTTGGCGCTTCCCATCACATCCGGAGCAGTCCATCACATTTGGCGCAGTCGACAGGATTTTCGTTCGTATGCCAAAGTTATAAAGTTCGTGTGCCATTGTTATAAAAGAAAAAGATTAAGAAAAAGTGCATGAAATTTAGAAGATTTGTTGATTCCGTGAAAGTGTGATCTCTGTGTCAGTGATTCCGTGAAAGTGAGGAATCTGCAAGCAGCTCAGTTGCCTAGGCCGCATCCAGTGCTTTACAGAGTTCAATTTCCCTGGAGTTGGGTTGGGTTGTTTTACATCTGACCGGCACTTTTTTGCACACCATGGGCTAAATGGCCAGGTCACAAGGACCCCGAAGGCTCAGAGAATGTTGTGGGAGGGGACCCACTGGAACAGCTGTTGGGAGACAGATGGTAGCCTCCCGTCAAGACCATCCAGCGTGTTCGTTATCGTGCACATGGGTATGGCTCTCCCACACACGGCGCCACGGCTTAACGTCCAATCCGATGGACGGCGGCCTTTCCAAGCCCATCGGTGTCCCCTACTGACCGTGGCCAAAGCGGGGAATTTTGCGGAGATAAATCTCAACGCTGACCCAGCTGGGACTCGAACCTGGGAACTACAGATTACGAGCCTGGTGCGCTACCGACTGAGCCACCCCCGCCCCTTCCCTGGAGTGCTACGTCATCCTGATCTTCACTGAAGTTCTGTGTGCGAAGGTCCGTCACCGTGAAAGAGGTTCATACTTTTGGAAGGATGACACTCTCCACTTTGCAAGCATCACATTTTAAATTTTCAGGTCGTTGTTATCTTTCGAAGGAGATACTCTCTGTGGAAGAGAACGGATAGCAAAGGATACGAGATCAATATGGACTTTCGATCTGGATTACTTTGGCTACATTTTCTTTTTTTTTTCTTCCTGGCCTGCTGAGGAGTGGTCAATCACACAGGGTCCTGATGCTGACCATATACACCAATCGGAATTGGATATGGCTCTGAGCTTGATTATGGATCTGGATTTATTGCACTGACCATCTGTTAACGGAAAATCTGCCGATGTGTTTTCTGTTTGTTTGTGGGTTGACAGCCGCAAGTGAATAGATTCACAGGATACGTTTTATCAGCTGGTGGATAATTCTGATTCTTTTGTGTGAAATTAAGGAGTAAGCGTTCTTAGAACAGTCGTTCAAAAAAATATCCGTACACTATGGTTGATTACAGAATGAAGAAAAAATATTTGGCAACGATTTTTTTTTAGAAATTAATCATCAAATTTCTAAAAAATGATTATCGGGTTTTAAAAAAAATGATGTTCAGGTTTAGTTATTAGAGTAAATATTATAAAATGGAACTCTACGATAATAATTACAGAAGGTTAAACAACACTGTTATCATCCTTTGTACAGTTGCCAGATCACTAATTTCTAATAAAAAATTTTTGACAGATATTTTTTCTGTATTTTGTAATCAACCATAGTGTTCGAATATTTTTTTGAGCGACTGTACACGACACAGACTTACAACTGAATTACACTTCTTTGATCTCTTTGTTAGTTTCTTTTACTCAGCTTCATTTTAAACAACCTTACTAATCATTCCCACTCAGCAATTAAGTTAAGTGGCTGTTTTTCATAATCTTTTAAACAAAGCAACATTAACCTATTTTCCGAAAATTTATCATCATTATCATCATTCTCAAGCAGTCATGGATTATGGAGGTCCAACCAGATTGTGCAATTTAGTCTTTCAATCATATGTCTCGTGAACAACATCTGCTGCATCTGGCCACTGCACACCAATTCTAACAAGGCCCTGTTTGACATTGTCTGCCCACCGCATCCTAGGTCTCCCCCTCTTTCTGAGGCCTCTAGGCACACTGTTCATAACCCTATTCGCCGATCTATAATTATCCATACGGGCAACATGGCCAAACCAACGGAGTCTCTATCTGCACAATATGCAGCTTAAAGGAGGTTGCAGACTCCTTTGCCTAACCTCATCATTACTAACAAAGTTGAAATACCTAATACTCAAGATACTGTGGGGGCGGGGGTGGCTCAGTCGGTAGCGCGCCAGGCTTATAATCTGTAGTTCCCAGGTTCGAGTCCCAGCTGGGTCAGCGTTGAGATTTATCTCCGCAAAATTTCCCCGCCCTGCCCACGGTCAGTAGGGTACACCGATGGGATTGGAAAGGCCGCCGTCCGTCGGATGGGACGTTAAACCGTGGTTCCATGTGCGCTAGAGCCATACCCTGTGCACGTTAAAGAACACACTGGATGACCTTGACGGGAAGTTACCATCTGTCTCCCAACAACTGTTCCAGTGGGTCCCCTCCGCTAACCTTCCCTGAGCTTTCGGGGTCCTTGTGACCTGGCCATTTAGCCCATGGTGTCCAAAAAAGTGCCTCTCAGAAGTAAAACAACCCAAGGTTAAAGAACACGCTGGATGGCCTTGACGGGAGGCTACAATCTGTCACCCAACAGGGGCGGGGATGGCTCAGTCGGTAGCGCGCCAGGCTCGTAATCTGTAGTTCCCAGGTTCGAGTCCCAGCTGGGTCAGCGTTGAGATTTATCTCCGCAAAATTCCCCGCCCTGCCCACGGTCAGTAGGGTACACCGATGGGATTGGAAAGGCCGCCGTCCGTCGGATGGGACGTTAAGCCGTGGCCCCGTGTGTGGGAGAGCCATTCCCTGTGCACGTTAAAGAACACGCTGGATGGCCTTGACGGGAAGCTACCATCTGTCTCCCAACAGCTGTTCCAGTGGGTCCCCTCCCCCAACCTTCTCTGAGCCTTCGGGGTCCATATGACCTAGCCATTTAGCCCATGGTGTGCAAAAAAGTGCCGCTCAGAGGTAAAACAATCCAATCCAAGTCACCCAACAACTGTTCCAGTGGGTCCGCTCCCCCAACCTTCTCTGAGCCTTCGGGGTCCATATGACCTAGCCATTTAGCCCATGGTGTGCAAAAAAGTGCCGCTCAGAGATTGTTTTTCTCTCTCTTCTTTTGGGAATCGAAACACTTCAACTTATCATAATTCGAAAAACGCTTTGGAACATATCACTTTCTGATGTCATGTTTGAAAAACAAATCAGCGTTACACAGATAACGTATACACTGAAATCAGCATATGCCACTGCTTTCACAAAAGGCAACAAAAATGAATGTTACTCGTTACGGTGTGTCCACTAAGTCCAGTCAAACGAAGGGCGGTTGAACACGAGGTAAGATCGCCCTCTCACGTGACTAGAGCCCCCAACCCGTGGCTTGGCACACAACTGACGTCACAATGCCCAGGCACTCTTCCATCTAGAACGTCCTGGAACTGTTCCCTATCGGAAGCACACACTATCGATAGCTGCTAAGGCACGTAATCGTGGAAATCACGTACAGTGACATCTCTTGGCAAAAATTCGAACGAAATTTTGGTTCAACCCAATATAATATGATGATGTTTACTTATTTATTTCAGGAATATTGGAAATATTTGGAAATATTTGGAAGTTAAATTATTCTGGGCCCAAGTCCGCCAGAAGTCATCGATGTTATTTAAACCCCAGTCCTCCCGAAATCATCTGTGCTATTTAAACCCCAGTCCGCCCGAAATTATTTGTGATATTTACACCCGAGTCCTCCCAAAATCATCTGTGTTATTTAAACCCGAGTAATCGCCCGAAGTCATCTATTATTTAAACCCCAGTCCACCCATAGTCATTTGTGTTATTTAAGCCCGAGTCCTCCCAAAATATTCTGTGTTATTTAAACCCCAGTCCACCCACAGTCATTTGTGTTATTTAAGCCCGAGTCCTCCCAAAATATTCTGTGTTATTTAAACCCCAGTCCGCCCGAAGTCATTTGTGTTATTTAAACCCCAGTCCGCCCGAAGTCATTTGTGTTATTTAAACCCGAGTCCTACCAAAATCATCTGCGTTATTTAAACCCCAGTCCACCCAAAGTCATTTGTGTTATTTAAGCCCGAGTCCTCCCAAAATATTCTGTGTTATTTAAACCCCAGTCCACCTATAGTCATTTGTGTTATTTAAGCTCGAGTCCTCCCAAAATATTCTGTGTTATTTAAACCCCAGTCCACCCATAGCCATTTGTGTTATTTAAGCCCGAGACCTCCCAAAATATTCTGTGTTATTTAAACCCCTGTCCACCCAAAGTCATTTGTGTTATTTAAGCCCGAGTCCTCCCAAAATATTCTGTGTTATTTAAACCCCAGTCCGATCGAAGTCATTTGTGTTATTTAAACCCGAGTATTCACAAAATCATCTGTGTTATTTAAACCCCAGTCCACCCAAACTCATTTGTGTTATTTAAGCACGAGTCCTCCCAAAATATTCTGTGTTATTTAAACCCCAGTCCACCCAAAGTCATTTGTGTTATTTAAGCCCGAGTCCTCCCAAAAAATTCTGTGTTATTTAAACCCCAGTCCACCCATAGTCATTTGTGTTATTTAAGCCCGAGTCCTCCCAAAATATTCTGTGTTATTTAAACCCCAGTTCACCCATAATCATTTGTGTTATTTAAGCCCGAGTCCTCCCAAAATATTCTGTGTCATTTAAACCCCAGTCCACCCATAGTCATTTGTGTTATTTAAGCCCGAGTCCTCCCAAAATATTCTGTGCTATTTAAACCCCAGTCCGCCCGAAGTCATTTGTGTTATTTAAACCCAAAGTCCTACCAAAATCATCTGTGTTATTTAAACCCCAGTCCACCCAAAGTCATTTGTGTTATTTAAGCCCGAGTCCTCCCAAAATCATCTGTGTTATTTAAACCCGAGTAATCGCCCGAAGTCATCTGTTATTTAAACCCCAGTCCACCTATAGTCATTTGTGTTATTTAAGCTCGAGTCCTCCCAAAATATTCTGTGTTATTTAAACCCCAGTTCACCCATAGTCATTTGTGTTATTTAAGCCCGAGTCCTCCCAAAATATTCTGTGCTATTTAAACCCCTGTCCACCCAAAGTCATTTGTGTTATTTAAGCCCGAGTCCTCCCAAAATATTCTGTGTTATTTAAACCCCTGTCCACCCAAAGTCATTTGTGTTATTTAAGCCCGAGTCCTCCCAAAATATTCTGTGTTATTTAAACCCCTGTCCACCCAAAGTCATTTGTGTTATTTGAGCCCGAGTCCTCACAAAATCATCTGTGTTATTTAAACCCCAGTCCACCCAAAGTCATTTGTGTTATTTAAGCCCGAGTCCTCCCAAAAAATTCTGTGTTATTTAAACCCCAGTCCACCCATAGTCATTTGTGTTCATTCTGGGCCCAAGCCCGCCAGAAGTCATCGATGTTATTTAAACCCCAGTCCTCCCGAAATCATCTGTGCTATTTAAACCCCAGTCCGCCCGAAATAATTTGTGATATTTACACCCGAGTCCTCCCAAAATCATCTGTGTTATTTAAACCCGAGTAATCGCCCGAAGTCATCTATTATTTAAACCCCAGTCCACCCATAGTCATTTGTGTTATTTAAGCCCGAGTCCTCACAAAAAATTCTGTGTTATTTAAACCCCAGTCCACCCATAGTCATTTGTGTTCATTCTGGGCCCAAGCCCGCCAGAAGTCATCGATGTTATTTAAACCCCAGTCCTCCCGAAATCATCTGTGCTATTTAAACCCCAGTCCGCCCGAAATAATTTGTGATATTTACACCCGAGTCCTCCCAAAATCATCTGTGTTATTTAAACCCGAGTAATCGCCCGAAGTCATATATTATTTAAACCCCAGTCCACCCATAGTCATTTGTGCTATTTAAGCCCGAGTCCTCCCAAAATATTCTGTGCTATTTAAACCCCAGTCCGCCCGAAGTCATTTGTGTTATTAAAACCGAGTAATCGCCCGAAGTCATCTGTTATTTAAACCCCAGTCCGCCCGAAATCATTTGTGTTATTTAAACCCGAGTCCTACCAAAATCATCTGTGTTATTTAAACCTCAGTCCACCCAAAGTCATCTGTGTTATTTAAACCCGAGTAACCGCCGCAAGTCCTCTGTTCTTTCAACCCCAGTCCTCCCAAAATCATCTGTGCTATTTAAACCCCAGTCCACCCAAAGTCATTTGTGTTATTAAAGCCCGAATCCTCCCAAAATATTCTGTGTTATTTAAACTCCAGTCCGCCCGAAGTCATTTGTGTTATTTAAACCCGAGTCCTACCAAAATCATCTGTGTTATTTAAACCTCAGTCCACCCAAAGTCATCAGTGTTATTTAAACCCGAGTCCTCCCAAAATATACTGTGTTATTTAAACCCCAGTCCACACAAAGTCATCTGTGCAATTTAAGCCCGAGTCCTCGCAAATTCATCTGTGTTATTTAAACCCGAGTAATCGCCCGAAGTCATCTGTTATTTAAACCCCAGTCCACCCAAAGTCATTTGTGATATTTAAACCCGAGTCCTCCCAAAATATTCTGCGTTATTTAAACCCCAGTCCACCCAAAGTCATTTGTGATATTTAAACCCGAGTCCTACCAAAATCATCTGTGTTATTTAAACCCCAGTCCACCCAAAGTCCTCTGTGTTATTTAAACCCGAGTCCTCCCAAAATATTCTGTGTTATTAAAACCCCAGTCCACCCAAAGTCATTTGTGATATTTAAACCCGAGTCCTCCCAAAATCATCTGTGTTATTTAAACCCCAGTCCACCCAAAGTCATCTGTGTTATTTAAACCCGAGTCCTCCCAAAATATACTGTGTTATTTAAACCCCAGTCCACCCAAAGTCATTTGTGTTATTTAAGCCCGAGTCCTCCCAAAATCATCTGTGTTATTTAAACCCGAGTAATCGCCCGAAGTCATCTGTTATTTAAACCCCAGTTCACCTATAGTCATTTGTGTTATTTAAGCTCGAGTCCTCCCAAAATATTCTGTGTTATTTAAACCCCAGTCCACCCATAGTCATTTGTGTTATTTAAGCCCGAGTCCTCCCAAAATATTCTGTGTTATTTAAACCCCAGTTCACCCATAGTCATTTGTGTTATTTAAGCCCGAGTCCTCCCAAAATATTCTGTGTTATTTAAACCCCTGTCCACCCAAAGTCATTTGTGTTATTTAAGCCCGAGTCCTCCCAAAATATTCTGTGTTATTTAAACCCCTGTCCACCCAAAGTCATTTGTGTTATTTGAGCCCGAGTCCTCACAAAATCATCTGTGTTATTTAAACCCCAGTCCACCCAAAGTCATTTGTGTTATTTAAGCCCGAGTCCTCCCAAAAAATTCTGTGTTATTTAAACCCCAGTCCACCCATAGTCATTTGTGTTCATTCTGGGCCCAAGCCCTCCAGAAGTCATCGATGTTATTTAAACCCCAGTCCTCCCGAAATCATCTGTGCTATTTAAACCCCAGTCCGCCCGAAATAATTTGTGATATTTACACCCGAGTCCTCCCAAAATCATCTGTGTTATTTAAACCCGAGTAATCGCCCGAAGTCATCTATTATTTAAACCAGAGTCCACCCATAGTCATTTGTGTTATTTAAGCCCGAGTCCTCCCAAAATATTCTGTGCTATTTAAACCCCAGTCCACCCATAGTCATTTGTGTTCATTCTGGGCCCAAGCCCGCCAGAAGTCATCGATGTTATTTAAACCCCAGTCCTCCCGAAATCATCGGTGCTATTTAAACCCCAGTCCGCCCGAAATAATTTGTGATATTTACACCCGAGTCCTCCCAAAATCATCTGTGTTATTTAAACCCGAGTAATCGCCCGAAGTCATCTATTATTTAAACCCCAGTCCACCCATCGTCATTTGTGTTATTTAAGCCCGAGTCCTCCCACAATATTCTGTGCTATTTAAACCCCAGTCCGCCCGAAGTCATTTGTGTTATTTAAACCGAGTAATCGCCCGAAGTCATCTGTTATTTAAACCCCAGTCCGCCCGAAGTCATTTGTGTTATTTAAACCCGAGTCCTACCAAAATCATCTGTGTTATTTAAACCCCAGTCCACCCAAAGTCATCTGTGTTATTTAAACCCGAGTAACCGCCGCAAGTCATCTGTTCTTTCAACCCCAGTCCTCCCAAAATCACCTGTGCTATTTAAACCCCAGTCCACCCAAAGTCATTTGTGTTATTAAAGCCCGAATCCTCCCAAAATATTCTGTGTTATTTAAACTCCAGTCCGCCCGAAGTCATTTGTGTTATTTAAACCCGAGTCCTACCAAAATCATCTGTGTTATTTAAACCCCAGTCCACCCAAAGTCATCTGTGTTATTTAAACCCGAGTCCTTCCAAAATATACTGTGTTATTTAAACCCCAGTCCACCCAAAGTCATCTGTGTAATTTAAGCCCGAGTCCTCCCAAAATCATCTGTGTTATTTAAACCCGAGTAATCGCCCGAAGTCATCTGTTATTTAAACCCCAGTCCACCCAAAGTCATTTGTGATATTTAAACCCGAGTCCTCCCAAAATATTCTGTGTTGTTTAAACCCCAGTCCACCCAAAGTCATTTGTGATATTTAAACCCGAGTCCTCCCAAAATCATCTGTGTTATTTAAACCCGAGTAATCGCCCGAAGTCATCTGTTATTTAAACCCCAGTCCACCCAAAGTCATTTGTGATATTTAAACCCGAGTCCTCCCAAAATATTCTGTGTTGTTTAAACCCCAGTCCACCCAAAGTCATTTGTGTTATTTAAGCCCGAGTCCTCCCAAAATCATCTGTTTTATTTAAACCCGAGTAATCGCCCGAAGTCATCTGTTATTTAAACCCCAGTCCACCGAAAGTCATTTGTGATATTTAAACCCGAGTCCTCCCAAAATATTCTGCGTTATTTAAACCCCAGTCCACCCAAAGTCATTTGTGATATTTAAACCCGAGTCCTACCAAAATCATCTGTGCTATTTAAACCCCAGTCCACCCAAAGTCCTCTGTGTTATTTAAACCCGAGTCCTCCCAAAATATTCTGTGTTATTAAAACCCCAGTCCACCCAAAGTCATTTGTGATATTTAAACCCGAGTCCTCCCAAAATCATCTGTGTTATTTAAACCCCAGTCCGCCCGAAGTCATTTGTGTTATTTAAACCCCAGTCCACCCAAAGTCATCTGTGTTATTTAAACCCGAGTCCTCCCAAAATATACTGTGTTATTTAAACCCGAGTCCTCCCAAAATATACTGTGTTATTTAAACCCCAGTCCACCCAAAGTGATTTGTGTTATTTAAGCCCGAGTCCTCCCAAAATCATCTGTGTTATTTAAACCCGAGTAATCGCCCGAAGTCATCTGTTATTTAAACCCCAGTCCACCTATAGTCATTTGTGTTATTTAAGCCCGAGTCCTCCCAAAATATTCTGTGTTATTTAAACCCCAGTTCACCCATAGTCATTTGTGTTATTTAAGCCCGAGTCCTCCCAAAATATTCTGTGTTATTTAAACCCCAGTCCACCCATAGTCATTTGTGTTATTTAAGCCCGAGTGCTCCCAAAATATTCTGTGCTATTTAAACCCCAGTCCGCCCGAAGTCACTTGTGTTATTTAAACCCGAGTCCTACCAAAATCATCTGTGTTATTTAAACCCCAGTCCACCCAAAGTCATCTGTGTTATTTAAACCCGAGTCCTCCCAAAATATACTGTGTTATTTAAACCCCAGTCCTCCCAAAGTCATTTGTGTTATTTAAGCCCGAGTCCTCCCAAAATCATCTGTGTTATTTAAACCCGAGTAATCGCCCGAAGTCATCTGTTATTTAAACCCCAGTTCACCTATAGTCATTTGTGTTATTTAAGCTCGAGTCCTCCCAAAATATTCTGTGTTATTTAAACCCCAGTCCACCCATAGTCATTTGTGTTATTTAAGCCCGAGTCCTCCCAAAATATTCTGTGTTATTTAAACCCCAGTTCACCCATAGTCATTTGTGTTATTTAAGCCCGAGTCCTCCCAAAATATTCTGTGTTATTTAAACCCCTGTCCACCCAAAGTCATTTGTGTTATTTAAGCCCGAGTCCTCCCAAAATATTCTGTGCTATTTAAACCCCTGTCCACCCAAAGTTTTTTGTGTTATTTGAGCCCGAGTCCTCACAAAATCATCTGTGTTATTTAAACCCCAGTCCACCCAAAGTCATTTGTGTTATTTAAGCCCGAGTCCTCCCAAAAAATTCTGTGTTATTTAAACCCCAGTCCACCCATAGTCATTTGTGTTCATTCTGGGCCCAAGCCCGCCAGAAGTCATCGATGTTATTTAAACCCCAGTCCTCCCGAAATCATCTGTGCTATTTAAACCCCAGTCCGCTAGAAATAATTTGTGATATTTACACCCGAGTCCTCCCAAAATCATCTGTGTTATTGAAACCCGAGTAATCGCCCGAAGTCATCTATTATTTAAACCCCAGTCCACCCATAGTCATTTGTGTTATTTAAGCCCGAGTCCTCCCAAAAAATTCTGTGTTATTTAAACCCCAGTCCACCCATAGTCATTTGTGTTCATTCTGGGCCCAAGCCCGCCAGAAGTCATCGATGTTATTTAAACCCCAGTCCTCCCGAAATCATCTGTGCTATTTAAACCCCAGTCCGCCCGAAATAATTTGTGATATTTACACCCGAGTCCTCCCAAAATCATCTGTTTTATTTAAACCCGAGTAATAGCCCGAAGTCATCTATTATTTAAACCAGAGTCCACCCATAGTCATTTGTGTTATTTAAGCCCGAGTCCTCCCAAAATATTCTGTGCTATTTAAACCCCAATCCACCCATAGTCATTTGTGTTCATTCTGGGCCGAAGCCCGCCAGAAGTCATCGATGTTATTTAAACCCCAGTCCTCCCGAAATCATCTGTGCTATTTAAACCCCAGTCCGCCCGAAATAATTTGTGATATTTACACCCGAGTCCTCCCAAAATCATCTGTGTTATTTAAACCCGAGTAATCGCCCGAAGTCATCTATTATTTAAACCCCAGTCCACCCATAGTCATTTGTGTTATTTAAGCCCGAGTCCTCCCAAAATATTCTGTGCTATTTAAACCCCAGTCCGCCCGAAGTCATTTGTGTTATTTAAACCGAGTAATCGCCCGAAGTCATCTGTTATTTAAACCCCAGTCCGCCCGAAGTCATTTGTGTTATTTAAACCCGAGTCCTACCAAAATCATCTGTGTTATTTAAACCCCAGTCCACCCAAAGTCATCTGTGTTATTTAAACCCGAGTAACCGCCGCAAGTCCTCTGTTCTTTCAACCCCAGTCCTCCCAAAATCATCTGTGCTCTTTAAACCCCAGTCCACCCAAAGTCATTTGTGTTATTAAAGCCCGAATCCTCCCAAAATATTCTGTGTTATTTAAACCCGAGTAATCGCCCGAAGTCATCTGTTATTTAAACCCCAGTCCACCCAAAGTCATTTGTGATATTTAAACCCGAGTCCTCCCAAAATATTCTGTGTTGTTTAAACCCCAGTCCACCCAAAGTCATTTGTGATATTTAAACCCGAGTCCTACCAAAATCATCTGTGTTATTTAAATCCCAGTCCACCCAAAGTCATCTGTGTTATTTAAACCCGAGTCTTCCCAAAATATACTCTGTTATTTAAACCCCAGTCCACCCAAAGTCATTTGTGTTATTTAAGCCCGAGTCCTCCCAAAATCATCTGTTTTATTTAAACCCGAGTAATCGCCCGAAGTCATCTGTTATTTAAACCCCAGTCCACCCAAAGTCATTTGTGATATTTAAACCCGAGTCCTCCCAAAATATTCTGCGTTATTTAAACCCCAGTCCACCCAAAGTCATTTGTGATATTTAAATCCGAGTCCTACCAAAATCATCTGTGTTATTTAAACCCCAGTCCACCCAAAGTCCTCTGTGTTATTTAAACCCGAGTCCTCCCAAAATATTCTGTGTTATTAAAACCCCAGTCCACCCAAAATCATTTGTGATATTTAAACCCGAGTCCTCCCAAAATCATCTGTGTTATTTAAACCCCAGTCCGCCCGAAGTCATTTGTGTTATTTGAACCAGAGTCCTACGAAAATCATCTGTGTTATTTAAACCCCAGTCCACCCAAAATCATCTGTGTTATTTAAACCCCAGTCCACCCAAAGTCATTTGTGTTATTTAAGCCCGAGTCCTCCCAAAGTCATCGGTGTTATTTAAACCGCCCGAAGTCATCTGTTATTTAAACCAAAGTCCACCCAATGTCATTTGTGATATTTAAACCCGAGTCCTACCAAAATCATCTGTGTTATTTAAACCCCAGTCCAACCAAAGTCCTCTGTGTTATTTCAACCCGAGTCCTCCCAAAATATTCTGTGTTATTTAAACCCCAGTCCACCGAAAGTCATTTGTGTTATTTAAGCCCGAGTCCTCCCAAAATCATCTGTGTTATTTAAACCCGAGTAATCGTCCGAAGTCATCTGTTATTTAAACCCCAGACCACACAAAGTCATTTGTGTTATTTAAGCCCGAGTCCTCCCAAAATATTCTGTGTTATTTAAACCCCAGTCCGCCCGAAGTCATTTCTGTTATTTAAACCCGAGTCCTCCGAAAACCATCTGTGATATTTAAACCCCAGTCCACCCATAGTCATTTGTGTTATTTAAGCCCGAGTCCTCCCAAAATATTCTGTGTTATTTAAACCCCAGTCCACCCATAGTCATTTGTGTTATTTAAGCCCGAGTCCTCCCAAAATATTCTGTGTTATTTAAACCCCAGTCCACCCATAGTCATTTGTGTTATTTAAACCCGAGTCTTCCCAAAATCATCTGTGTTATTTAAACCCCAGTCCACCCAAAGTCATTTGCGTTATTTAAACCCGAGTCTTCCCAAAATCATCTGTGTTATTTAAACCCCAGTCCACCCAAAGTCATTTGTGTTATTTAGACGGGAGTCGTCCCAAAATCATCTGTGTAATTTAAACCCCAGTCCACCCAAAGTCATCTGTGTTATTTAAACCCTAGTCCTCCCAAAATCAACTGCGCTTTTTAAACCCGAGTAACCGCCAGAAGTCATCTGTTATTTAAACCCGAGTCCGCTGCAAGTCATCTGTGTTATTTAAACCCGAGTAACCGCCGCAAGTCATCTCGTTATTTCAACCCCAGTCCTCCCGAAATCATCTGTGTTATTTTAATCCAATCCCGAACTCATCTATAATAGGCAGTTTCTATTGTGCATCTGTTCCTAACTGATTTGCACGTGCAGTTACGACAGAGCCTTGTTTAAAGAAAACAAATCTTTGCTCTCTCATATACGAGTACCACTTTTGACATTAGTGAAGAGATTAAATGAATGATACGACCAATTTTTTGACTCCCTTATCAACTTCCTGTGTTATTGTTACAAACGTTGAGACTGCGCAGAGTTTTAGTTTCTATTAGTGATAGGATTTCTGAAACACTTTTGAAACGTTCAGATTCGTTGCTTAGCACGTACAGTCGCTCAAAAAAGTATCCGAACACTATGGTTGATTACAGAATTCAGAAAAAATATCTGGCAACGATTTTTTAGATATTAGTGATCTGGCAACCTTCGTGTTACGTGGCACGAAGGTTGCCAGATCACTAATTTCTAAAAAAATCGTTGCCAGATATTTTTTCTGAATTCTGTAATCAACCATAGTGTTCGGATACTTTTTTGAGCGACTGTACAAGTTTTAATCTAGTCACAAAGCGTAATTTTTCAGTATTTCTTCTTCAATTTTTCTTCAATAATTTTGGGAAAAGGTGAGTCTTTTTTTGAGTTCTGTACAAGGATCGTTACTAGGTTTAGGGTTGGGTTGTTTTACCTCTGAGCGGCACTTTTTTGCACACCATGGGCTAAATGGCCAGATCACAAGGACCCCGAAGGCTCAGAGAAGGTTGTGAGAGGGAACCCACTGGAACAGCTGTTGGGAGACATATGATAGCCTCCCGTCAAGGCCATCCAGCGTGTTCTTTAACGTTGGGTTGTTTTACCTCTGAGTGTCACTTTTTTACACACCATGGGCTAAATGGCCAGATCAAAAGGACCCCGAAAGCTCAGAGAAGGTTGTGGGAGGGGACCCACTGGAACAGCTGTTAGGAGACAGATGATAGCCACCAGTCAAGGCCATCCAGCGTGTTCTTTAACGTTGGGTTGTTTTACCTCTGAGCGGCACTTTTTGCACAGCTGTGACCACCTTTTGCCAGGTCACAAGGCTCAGAGAAGGCTCAGAGAAGGTTGTGGGAGGGAACCCACTGGAACAGTTGTTAGGAGACAGATGGTAACCTCCCGTCAGGGTCATCCAGTGTGTTCTTTAACGTGCACAAGGTATGGCTCTCCCGCACACGGGTCCACGTCTTAACGTCCCATCCGACGGATGACCGCCTTTCCAAGCCCATCGGTTCCCCTACTGACCGCGGGCAGGGCGGAGAGTTTTTCAGAGAGAAGTCTCAATGCTTACTCAACTGGGACTCGAACCTGGGAACTGCAGATCATGAGCCTGACGCGCTACCGACTGAGCCACCCCCGCCCCTAATGTACGGAGTAAAATTCAACCTGTTTGCAATAGAAGTTAATGGAGTGGTTGTGTGTGTGTGGGGGGGGGGGGGGAGGCGGTCGAGTAAAAATGCTGAATGAAAAATAATGAAAATGAATTTGACATAACAATAGAATTTCGGGGAGTTGGGGGGGGGTGCGAAAAACAAAATGCTGAAGAAAGGAGTGAAGTTTAAGATGATTGCAAAGGATTTCGGGAATTGAGTGTTGAAGAAAGTGTTGATGGTTGCATGATGATAACACTAGTTTACATTTGGGTTGGGTTGTTTTACCTCTGAGCGGCACTTTTTTGCACACCATGGGCTAAATGGCCAGGTCACAAGAACCCCAAAGGCTCAGAGAAGGTTGGGGGAGGGGACCCACTGGAACAGCTGTTGGGAACATCGGTGTCCCCTACTGACCGTGGGCAGGGCGGGGAATTTTGCGGAGATAAATCTCAACGCTGACCCAGCTGGGACTGGAACCTGGGAACTACAGATTACGAGCCTGGCGCGCTAACGATTGAGCCACTCCCGCCTCAACACTAGTTTACAAGGTTGATGTGATGTGATAAAATGTGATGGGAAGGTTAGAAACCCTTCAACAATGGGCTTCCTGCTATCCCAAACAAAGAATCGGACGTGTAAATCACAATGTAGAAAATAAAAATAATAGTTTCTCTGAATTTTTTAAGAGTTTCTACTTATGCAGAGTAGACTTTCTGTAATCCAATACTCTTGGATCTTAATTTCTTTTCTGCGCCAAAAGAGATTTCAAAAACAAAATTAACACTTCAAACAAGGTATAAAAAATAACAGTCACAGTTCTTTCTTCAGTTCCACCACAAAAATAACCATGAGGCTATCACTTGAGATACTGGCCACTAGAGAAAGTTTGTAAGCAAAAACACATTTTTCTTGAACAGTCAATATTTCATATTTGTATATTAAATTCCTCTTCTTTTTATTTTCGAAAAACGAAAACCCAGCAAAGGATGAATTCAGATTCTGTATGATAAAGAACTTTCCTCCAAGAAACTGAGAATCAGGGCCTAAATTTTAAATCTATTGCTTTTACTGTAGCTTCTGCAGAGAAGAGATTTCATTGACAATTCTTCATCAATAATCTTCTTCATCTTTTCCTTCAGAATTTGTCGTTGAAATTGATAAAGAGGACAATGTAAAAAGACATGAGAAATATTTTCTGGAGTTTTACAGATGGCACAAAGTGGAGAGGGTTTTTTGTTAATTTTGAAGAGCTTTTCATTTAAAGCACAGTGATCAAGGTTAATCCTGAAAAGAGCTCTTTCTTGTCTTCTGCTCAGATGAGATGTTTGAAGTTGGGGTGGGGGGCTATTAAAGATGCTGCGATAGAATAGGCCAAAATTTTTCCGACTATTTTGAAAAAGTTTAATCCATTCAGAGTGAGTTATTTTATTTTCTCTAATGCAGAAATCTTTGTATGTAATGATGTTAAATATGTTTGCGGTTTTCTGTAAGCTCTCTGTAGCAGTTTTGTCAGCCTCTTCGTTCCCATGGATTCCTATATGGCTAGGAATCCACTGGATCACAATTTGGTTTTTATTTTCTTCAACATGTTTATTGCATTGCCATAATATTTCTGAAATTAATGAACAGTTAGAGGTAGAAAGTGGATCAGCTAGAAGAGCTTGGAATGAAGACCTGCTGTCTGAAAGAATCAGAATTTTTCTGAATGAAAAATGAATGCCCATTCAAGTGCCTTGAGGATAGCCCAAAGTTCGCCATTCATAATAGAAGTTGGATTAGACAATGAAAATCCTTCTTTAATACTGAGACCAGGGATGCAGAAAGCACAGGATACTATTCCAGTTTCATCACTTCTAGAACCATCAGTAAAGATGTGGCAAAAACCAGCAAATTTCCCACCAATATACTGCATGGTAAGAGCCCATAGTTCTTCAGAAGGGTAGTGATGTTTTGAAATCACGTCAGGGATGTAAGGAAAAATATCTGGCCTAGAGATATTCCAAATGGGAAAATCGGGTATGCTGTCTCCTGCAATATTTCTGTTAATCAAATTTAAAAGAAAAATATTACTTTTGATACTTCTGAAAATGCTCGATCTTTTGCAGTTCAAAATTTTATCTAAGGTTAGATTTTTATTGGTCTTGGTTTTCATTCTTGCTACACTTTTAAAAACGATGGAATTTCTTCTAACGCTGAGTGGAGGTATGGCAACTTCAGCAAGTGATGAAAGAGTTGGAGATCCAGGAAGTAATCCGAGGCAACATCTAATTGCTTTATTTTGACAGGTTTCAAGCTTTTTGCACAAGGAATCGGAAGCATTAAGGTAAAGCTGGCTACCATACTCGAGAATCGGGCGTATTAAAACTTTGTAGAATATAAGGAGAGTTTTAGATTTAGCTCCCCACGTTGTACCAGTTAGATATCTCAGCATATTCAATCTGCTATTATCTTTTTGACAGACTAGATTAATTTGAGGTTTCCAAATTAAATGATGGTCAAGAAGAACACCAAGAAATTTGTGTTCTTTAACAACTTCAATAGGCTCATTGTTAATTTGTAGTCTTAATGGAAAGTGCTTAGATCGTGGTCTGGAAATAATTAAACACTTAGTTTTATCTTGAGAAACTGAAAATCCCCATTCATCTAAAAACTTATGGACTTGATTAAAGCTATAAAAAATTTTAAATAATATTTCTTCCGGTAGTAGCTATTTGACGATAAAATGTGTTAAATACAATATAATTGTAGGAAAAAAATTACGAATGTTACAAAATGTTTTCATACTTAAATATATTTTTAAAATAACGCGAATTAAAAAAAATTCGATTGAAAATCAAATCAAATATTTGAAAGAAACAGTTTCCTGTTCAAAAAATTTTTACACAGCCATACATTTACTAAAAATCCCTATATAGTGGCGCCATCTATCGGATGCCTGTAATATGTACCTTTGTGTGTTTTGTATAATTCAGAGCTTCACAAAATTTCTGATATAGTGGGGGGCAATTTACCCCTTCCCGGTACTCCAGGGAGCGGTATAGTGTTGCCAACTTCTGTGTGTGTGTGTGTGCAATACGAAAGGGGATATTAAAATTTTTGAATTGAAAAATTACACATATATTTGTTGAAAACTTATTAAGGTTTATTGCAATAGAAGTATAAATAGATTATGAATTGGTTTACCTCAGAGCAGCAATTTTTTGCACATAATGGGCTAAATGACCAGGTCACAAGAACCCCGAGAGTGTTGGGGGAAGGGGAAGACCCACTGGACTGCTGTTGGGAGACAGATGGTATTCTCCCGTCAAGGCCATCTAGTGTGATCTTTAACATGCACAGGGTATGACTCTCCCGCACACGGGCTTAACGTCCCATTCGACGGACCTTCCACCCCCACCTTTAAATCCTATAGGTGCCCCCTACTGCCCAGCTGGGTCAGCGTTGAGATTTATCTCCGCAAAATTCCCCGCCCTGCCCACGGTCAGTAGGGGACACCGATGGGCTTGAAAAGGCCACCGTCCGTCGGATGGGACGTTAAGCCTTGGCCCCGTGTGCGGGCGAGCCATATCCTGTGCACGTTAAAGAACACGCTGGATGGCCTTGACGGGAGGCTACCATCTGTCTCCCAACAGCTGTTCCAGTGGGTCCCCTCCCCGAACCTTCTCTGAGCCTTCGGGGTCCATGTGACCTGGCCATTTAGCCCATGGTGTGCAAAAAAGTGCCGCTCGGAGGTAAAACAATCCAATCTAAGCCTCCTACTGACAGAAGTCATGGCAGGTTAGGTTGTTTTACCTCTGAACGGCACTTTTTTTTAGCACAATGTGCTAAATTGCCGGATGTCAAGGACTCCGAAGTCTTAGAGAAAGCTGGGGGAGAGGACCCGTTGGAGCAGCTATTAAGAGACATATGGTAGCCTCCCGTCAAGGTCATACATCGTGTTCTTTAAAGTGCATAGGTTATGACATTCCCACATACGGGGCCAAGGCTTAACATCCCATCCGACGGACGGTAGCCTGTACAAGCCCATCGGTGTCCCTTACTGACCGAGACAGGTCGGGAAATTTGCTGAACAAATTGGGACTTCGGGGTCCTTGTGATCCGAAGACCCGAAGTGCTTGTCAATACATGATATTTATTTTGTATTATGACTAATAATATTATACTAAAAACACTTAAATAGTTTAGGTTGGGTTGTTTTACCTCTGAGCGGCACTTTTTTGCACACCATGGGCTAAATGGCCAGGTCACATGGACCCCGAAGGCTCAGAGAAGGTTGGGGTAGGGTACCCACTGGAACAGCTGTTGGGAGACAGATGGTAGACTCCCGTCAAGGCCATCCAGCGTGTTCTTTAACGTGCACAGGGTATGGCTCTCCTGCACATGGGACCACGGCTTACGTCCCATCCGACGGACGGCGGCCTTTTCAAGCCCATCGGTGTCCCCTACAATCCGTGGGCAGGGCGAGGAATTTTGCGGAGATAAATCTCAACGCTGACCCAGCTGGGACTCGAACCTGGGAACTACAGATTACGAGCCTGGCACGCTACCGACTGAGCCACCCCCGCCCCTAAATAGTTTAGGAATAAAAGAACTAAAAATAAAATTCGAAAATTTGAATTTGGGCAGTATACCAAATGAAGCATACATTTTTTCCTTTAGACTCATTGAAAATACTCTCATGTAGCAGTCCTAAATAAATCTCTCAATATCGTGACAATGCAACAGAAATGATCCAATTTTATTCTCTAATTTCATCCCATCATTTTCCATTCTAATATCGAATGGTAGAATATCATAAAATTTCGTATATAAAAAAAATATTTATCTGCAATTTCTTTCTTCGTTAAATGTACTAAATATTTGTATTCAGAGTCACAGAAACTTCCGCTAGTAATTTTAATACCTAGAGCTGAAGAATTTTATTCAGATTTCTTCATACGGCACTACTTATTATACATTTATTTATTCTTGTTATAAAATGTTCGTACATTGAGGAACTTATTTTGCAAACTAATAACGAAATTCAGAGGTACCTGGTAAGTACCTCCCCAAGTTGATGGGGCGGGGGTGGCTCAGTCGGTAGCGCGTCAGGCTCGTAATCTGTAGTTCCCAGGTTCGAGTCCCAGCTGGGTCAGCGCTGAGATTTATCCCCGCAAACTTCCCCGCCCTGCCCACGGTCAGTAGGGGGCACCGATGGGCTTGGAAAGGCCGCCGTCCGTCGGATGGGACGTTAAGCCGTGGCTCCGTGTGTGGGTGAGCCATACCCTGTGCACGTTAAAGAACACGCTGGATGGCCTTGACGGAAGGCTACCATCTGTCTCCCAACAGCTGTTCCAGTGGGTCCCCTCCCCCAACTTTCTCTGAGCCTTCGAGGTCCATGTGACCTGGCCATTTAGCCCATGGTGTGCAAAAAAGTGGCGCTCAGAGGTAAAACAACCCAACCCGTTAGTACAAAAACAAACTCGATGACGAAAAACACATCCCTCATCCCAATCCCCAATATTTTTTGTAATCTTCTGCCTAAAGCTTTATTATATGCTATTGTATCTTAAAAGACTCCCCAAGGCCATTTTACTAGTACTCCAGCAGCCACGAACTTCCCTGTCATAATGTCTCTTGTATGACACAGCCTTCCTCTATAATGCATGCATAAATCAAGCATGGTGTCATCTCTTTTACTCCAGCTGAAAGAACCGCTTTCTCGCTTTCACTTCCCCTACACTTCTTTGGCGTCTTTCTGCGTGATGATGTTGGGTTTGGAAAGTGGAAAGTAGGTGAGCGCTTCAGCGGCGTCACAGCATCACGTGTGGGAGAAGCCACACGCGACCAGAACACAGAGAGAGACACCTACGTGTTTCTGGCATGCCCAAAGGAAGGTGGGGAGTGGTGTGGCAGATCGCTCAAGTGAAACGTAGATGAAATCGATGTATACACAGCTGCAGCGCACTCTTGTTTCTTACGGGACCGAAATACCACTGATCGCAACATCAAAAGGTAAAGTTGTTTCTTTAGTTCTGAAGTTATAAAAAAGTATTTTGAAAACGTTTCCCTTATTAGTTTATTCGTTCTTACAGAACTACTGTTCCACCTATTGAAGTACGAGATATTGCTCTAAAATTTGTTTAAATTTATACCGGTAGCTGTTAAAATATTTTTTTTTTTGTATTGGTTACTTTTACCAACAGTTTAATGTTGTAAATTTTTAGAAGTGCATTTATTTAAGAATATATTAATAGAGTTTAAGAACAAATTGACATCTAATGTTTCACTATTTAGTTCAGGAATGTGGTTTGTTTTTGGTCTAAAATAAAAAAAATTCCTTCATGCAACTGTTTGCCACAGAACTTTGAAATGAATCCGTCAGTTTAATTCACCATAGAGATATTGAGGGTTGGGTTGTTTTACCTCTGAGTAGCACTTTTTTGCACACCATGGGCTAAATGGCCAGGTCACATGGACCCCGAAGGCTCAGAGAAGGTTGGGGGAGGGGACCCACTGGAACAGGTGTTGGGAGACAGATGGTAGCCTCCCGTCAAGGCCATCCAGCGTGTTCTTTAACGTGCACAGGGTATGACTCTCCCGCACACGGAGCCACGGCTTAACGTCCCATCCGATGGACTGCAGCCTTTCCAAGCCCATCGGTGTCCCCTACTGACCGTGGGCAAGGCGGGGAATTTTGCGGAGATAAATCTCAACGCTGATCCAGATGGGACTCGAATCTGGGAACTACAGACTACGAGCCTGGCGCGCTACCGACTGAGCCACCCCCGCCCCGAGTTATTGAGGAAAGTAATACCTGAGCTAAAAGACAACACAACCAGCTAGGGTTGTGTTGTCTTTTAGCTCAGGTAACACAACTTATTAGCCCTGTAATACGTGTTAGATTCTTAGAAGACCTAAATGCTATTCAGGTTTGATAGCTACCGATTTGTATTTTTGTATTTATTTCTTTTTCTCTGTGATGTTTGTTAGTAATTTTTCTCTTATTCAGTTAAATATATGCAGTGCTAGAGCACATTTTGATGAATTTTTGACGTACTTGGGGACTTTTCAGGAAAGACCCAGATTAATTATATTGACAGAAATTTGGATCTACTTCTGGGAAGTCTCACTGTACAAAATAGACGGTTACAAGTGCTTCTCATTTTGTAGGGATGATTATAGATCAGGTGGAGTATTAATTTATGTTAGCTGCGACATCGATGCTATACAGCAACCAATCACAATGAATTGCGCACACACTGCGGTTTTAAAACTTGAAATTGAAAACAAAGAATAGACATTAATGGCTGTATACAGATCTCCTTCTGAAAATGTATCTAATTTCATTTCCGAATTAAACGGAATCCTAGAATCACTTGATACTCTTAATATTCTCTATCTTGGAGACATTAATATTAACTTATTAAATGACAGCACAAATACTGATGAATATATAGGACTATTCGCAGAAAATGGTTACTTAATATGATAGAAGAGCCAACCAGAATTACGGAGAACTCGTCTACATGTATTGATCATGTATTTCTTAGAACCAAAGAATTATATAACTGTAATATATTTCTGGATGACATTGGAATTACAGACCACTGCTTAGTTAAGGTTAATTTGGATATTAAAATTGAACAAAAATTAAAAAATGATGAAATAAAAATGGTAGATTTGAAAAGACTAACGAACTTAATTGCAAATATAAAATGGGATGATATATATATTGACGGTTCTGTTAATGCTTCTTTTAAAAATTTAATTGATACACTAAGCCATTTAATTGATGATTCAACGAAAGTAAAGAAAAAACGTTTTAAGAAAATTAAACCGTGGATGACAAATGAATTAGCAATTTTAATAAATTATCGTAACACTCTGTATAAGGAAATGAAGAAAAATCCTACAGATATGTCGTTTAAACTGTCATTTTCCCGATACAGAAATTTTGTTACTAGTGCCATAAGGGAAACAAAAACACAATACTTTACTAATAAATTTTCCAAAGCAGGTAAAAATCAGAAAAAGCAGTGGAATGTAATAAATGAAATATGTGGTAACTTTAAAGAGAAAGAAAACTATCCCCGTGCAATTAAAAGTAAAAACGAGTTAATTAAATATGATGAAGACCCTTGTAAATTTGCAAATTTCTTCACGATTATTTTGCCGGAATTGCACGAAATTTGAACAAAGATTTAGTTCAAACAAATGCTGATTGGGAAGGAGACGGAAAATCATCAACTGCGGTAAGTTCTTTCTTCTTAACGCCAATAATAGCTAAAGATATTAGGACTCAAATTATACTTCTACCAAAAAATAAATCTCCAGGTTTTGATGGCGTAACCGCAGAAATAATTCATCTGTTGGGAGAAACATTTATCGAAATACTTGTAAATGTATTTAATCTATCCATTGAGCAAGGAATTTTCCCTGATGTTTTGAAAAAAGCTACTATTGTTCCTATTTTTAAAGACGGTGACCCAAAGGAATTAGGGAATTATAGACCTATTGCATTACTCTCAGTAATATCTAAAATTTTTGAAAAAATAGTGAAAAATAAATTATATCAATATCTGGAAAAAAAATGTATTCTCAGTAGCAATCAGTTTGGGTTTAGAGAAAAAATGGGTACGGATGATGCATTATTGCAGGTAACAAATACGATTTACACAGCTATGAATAACAATGATCATGCATTAACAATCTTTCTGGACATTAAAAAAGCATTCGATACGGTAAATCATCAAAAATTAATACAAAAATTACAAGCTGCTGGAGTTAGAGGAGTGGCATTGAATTGGTTTCGCAGTTATTTAGCTAACAGAAGGCAAAGAGTAAAAATAAAAGATACATTCAGTGCTTGGACTAAAGTTGAATACGGAGTGCCCCAAGGATCTGTTCTGGGTCCCTTATTATTTATTATTTACATTAATGATCTAGATTCTATTAATCTAACAGGTAAATTAACTATTTTTGCTGACGACACTTGCCTGACATATACTGGTTCTGATTCTTCGATTATTTTTAAACAAGCAAATAGTGATCTAGAATTAATTAGAAACTGGACCACGAGTAATTTTTTAACAATTAATCTGACAAAGACAAATGCAGTTTATTTCTACTTAAAGAAAAATAGTTCTGTTACAGATATTTTGCACCGCAATCAATTGAAATATCATGATACGAATTGTTCATCGAAAAGTCACTGTAATTGTCCTCATATTCCTTTTGTGCCGTCAGTGAAATATTTAGGTATTTGGATTGATGCAGGCCTAACTTGGAAAGTGCATGCAACATGGGTAAAAAGAAAGGTCATCCGTAACCTGGCCCGCTTATATCTTGTAAGACATTTAGTTTCATTTAAATTTATGTGTACACTATATTATGCATTAATCCATTCTCAACTAACATATGGTATAAAATCTTGGGGAGGCATGTATTTCAATAATTTTAAACAATTTTTAGTGCTGCAAAAGAGATTTATTCGCTTATTAACTAAAAGCCCAAAAACGCAACCTTCATTACCTTTGTTTCGAGAAGCAGGAATTTTGCCTTTACGCTATGATTATTTTTTCGAAAAAAAAAATAATTCAATACTTTTACTTTAGAAATGATAGCATCAAAACTGACACGAATAATTACCAATTTCGACGAGATAAAAATATAAATTATGAAATTCCTGCATTACGTAAGGAAATTTTTAGGCACTATTATTTGTATTTAGCACCGAAATTCCTTTCCTCTCTACCGGTCAGCATGAAAAATATCACGAATTATCATTTGTTTTCTAAAGTTCTCAAGAAATACATTTTGAAACTGGATGATGTGGAAACTTTTTTGCATTAATCTACTATAACTGTTTATATGTAACATGGATATTGAATGTTTCTGACTTTCTGACTTTCACACTTCTGGATTACTAGAAATTTTTTGTTTTGAATTGTTTTCGTTTTTTTTTTGTGTATTATTCAATGTGACGACTGATGTTTTCAATTGAAATTGTTTCTACATTGAGATCTCACGAACGAGCCTGCTCTTGTGAGACCTCAAAAGTTTTTGTATATTGTAAAACATTATCTGAAATAAAAATTATCTCTCTATCTATCATCCCTGCCTTACCAAGGCCACCTCGATACAGCAGGCCTGGACATTACAGAAACAGAAGACCTAATTTAAAAAGTAGAACAGTTCAATTATATGAATATTTCTAAAAATTCAACTAAAAATTAATTATTTTTAAAAATCTGGCAATTAATTTTAAAATATTTGAGAATATTTTTAATAAAATTCTAAGGAAAATATTGTATTATTTTAGCTGGTTTTAGAATAAAAAGCTTGCACAAATTTTCAAAAAATTAAATCACATATTTTTATGCATAATTATTTTCCAGCTTTTTCCTCAAAGTAGCCTTGGCCTTACCCGGGACTCGAACCCAGGCCCCTTTGCTCAGTAGCTAAGCCCATTAACCACTCAGCCATTGGCCTACAAAAACCGAATTACTCGTATAACTGTCAGTTGTCAGGACGGGTGTGGCCATCCCTACCGACTTAGTCCACCCCGTCCCTGATATTTGTTGCTCGTTAGATTGCACGTCACGAATCCTACCTGTTACTCTCTGGGACCTTGGGGCGCGGGTGGCTCAGTCGGTAGCGCGTCAGGCTCGTAATCTGTAGTTCCCAGGTTCGAGTCCCAGCTGGGTCAGCGTTGAGATTTATCTCCGCAAAATTCCCCGCCCTGCCCACGGTCAGTAGGGGACACCGATGGGTTTGGAAAGGCCGCGCCCGTCGGATGGGACGTTAAGCCGTGGCCCGTGTGCGGGAGAGCCATACCCTGTGCACGTTAAAGAACATGCTGGATGGCCTTGACGGTAGGCTACCATCTGTCTCCCAACAGCTGTTCCAGTGGGTCCCCTTCCCCAACCTTCTCTGAGCATTCGGGGTCCATGTGACCTGGCCATTTAGCCCATGGTGTGCAAAAAAGTGCCGCTCAGAGGTAAAACAACCCAACCCAACGAACACTATGGTTGATTACAGAATTCAGAAAAATCATCTCGCAACGATTATTTTAGGAATTAGTGATCTGGCAACCTTCGTGTCACGTGACACTAAGGTTGCCAGATCACTAATTTCTAAAAAAATCGTTATGAGATATATTTTCTAAATTCTGTAATCAATCATAGCGTCCGGATACTTTTTTGAGCGACTGTACGTCCACGCAACGTTCCATCAGACGGGCGGCGGCTTTTCCAAGACCATCGGTGTCCCTTATTAACCGAGATAGAGTGGGGTTTTCGCGGAGATAAATATTAACGTGCCCAGGTGGGATTCGAACCTGGGAAATGCAGATTACGAGCCTAGCGCGCTACCATTGGATTGTTTTACCTCTGAGCGGCACTTTTTTGCACACCATGGGCTAAATGGCCAGGCCACAAGGACTCCGAAGGCTCAGAGAAGGTTGGGGGAGGGGACCCACTGGAACAGGTGTTGCGAGACAGATGGTAGCCTCCCGTCAAGGCCATCCAGCGTGTTCTTTAAAGTGCACAGAGTATGGCTCTCCCACACACGGAACACGGCTTAACGTCCCATCCGACGGACGGCGGCCTTTCGAAGCCCATCGGTGTCCCCTACCGACCGTGGGCAGGGCGGGGAAATTTTGCGGAGATAAATCTGAACGCTGACCCAGCTGGGACTCGAACCTGGGAACTACAGATTACGAGCCTGGCGCGCTACCGACTGAGCCACCCCCGCCCCACCTTTATTAAGACCTTGCACAATGTGTTAATTCAAAATTGCGGAGTATTCCCCAAGAGGAATACCATTAAGCGTTCCAGAATTGGCGTAGACGTTGTGCAACTTTGAACCGATACTGGAATGTAGTATTTTGAAGGGCAGTAAAAATTTTGTTTAGATAAATGTAATGGATTTTGTTCTGCAGATGCATGTCATAATCTTTTTAAATGACCTTCGTATCAATTAAGATCATTAATTTAACTATTCAGTTACTATAATCATATTTTATTGTGCTTTGAGTCATATGAAATGCAATATCATATCTCTTACCACCTATAATGCAATTTCTTTCTAATGTCATCTACCTGTTAGGTAGCAGCTTGAACCACAACAGAAAATTTCTCAAAATTTATGTGTATCTGTTTAATTCACACATTACATAAAATTTTAAAATTATAAATAAAGCGGTAATTTTTAAAGCGTGTCAATTGTTCTCTTTTTTCATAACAATGCCGGTGCTCACAAAACCGAGGGATACGGCCTATCAGGAGAAGCAAAAAAAAAAAAAATCAATCAGCCACCCCATCCTGTATATTCACTCGATGTGGAAACATGCGATTTTTGTTTCGTTTTTTCTTTTTTTCCAAAAATTAAAAAAAAAAACTTGCTGGGAAGCCTTTTTCAAGAGTGCAAGACTTGTAAAAAGCATTCCTTCAGAACTGCTTGGCATTCTCCAATTGGAGTATCACCAAGCGTTCCACAATTGGCGTAATACACGTCTGCAATTTTCTATAGATTCTGGAAGGGATTAAACTGAAGGACATTAAAAGTGTTGTTGGGGTACGTACAGTCGCTCAAAAAAGTATCCGAACGCTATGATTGATTACAGAATTCAGAAAAAATATCTCGCAACGATTTTTTTTAGGAATTAGTGGTCTGGCAACCTTCGTTTCACGTGACACGAAGGTTGCCAGATCACTAATTTCTAAAACTAATTTCTAATTTCTGTTTTTCTGCAGTAACTGCACACGCTCCAGTTTGCTGTGAACGGTAACTGGAGCGTGTACAGTTGCTGTACACGCTCCAGATATTTTTCCTGAATTCTGTAATCACGTGACACGAAGGTTGCCAGATCACTAATTTCTAAAAAAAATCGTTGTCAGATATTTTTTCTGAATTCTGTAATCAATCGTAGTGTTCGGATACTTTTTTGAGCGACTGTAGGTGGTCATATTATTTTGATCCTAGATCGTGTGGGCTCACTCACGGAAATATTGAGCGTGTGCAGTTACCGTTCACAGCAAACTGGAGCGTGTGCAGTAACTGCACACGTTCCAGTTTGCTGTGAACGTCACTGGATCGTGTACAGTTGCTGTACACGCTCCAGATATTTTTCCTGATTTCTGTAATCACGTGACACGAAGGTTGCCAGATCACTAATTTCTAAAAAAATCGTTGCCAGATATTTTTTCTGAATTCTGTAATCAATCATAGCGTTCGGATACTTTTTTAACCGACTGTACGTCCACACAACGTTCCATCAGACGGGCGGCGGTTTTTCCAAGACCGTCAGTGTCCCTTTATTGACCGAGATAGAGTGGGGTTTTGCGGAGATAAATATTAACGTGCCCAGGTGGGATTCGAACCTGGGAAATGCAGATTACTAGCCTAGCGCGCTACCAACTCAGCTCCCAATCACCACCCTCCGCCACACTGAACTGTAGTTATACAATTATATTTTTCTGATGTAAAAGGAAAAATACCAATAAATCAGATCGGTTTCAACAGATTATGGATGAATCAGAATTTTTTTTTATATAACGTTAAAATGAAGAAACAGGAAATGTGACAATTGCTCAATTCACCGGATGTCTGTGCGCCTGATAAACGAGCTTTTGCGTAAGAGTTTGGCTTTGCGACATAAAACACCAAACAACAAATTTTTTGTGACATCATTAAAATTCCCAAACCAACGAACAACTACTTCGCTAGCAGATTCTGGTCATGGAGGTTGATTGGATTGTTTCACCTCTGAGTGAACAACCTAATCAACCTCCGTTTCACAATGAGCTAAATGGACAGGTCACAAGGTCCCTAAGGCTCAGAGAAGTTGTTAAAGGGGACTCACTAGACAGCTATTAAGAGACAGGGGGAAGCTTCCTGTCAAAATGGGCGGGGGTGGCTCAGTCGGTAGCGCGCCAGGCTCATAATCTGTACTTCCCAGGTTCGAGTCAAAGCTGGATCAGCGTTGAGATTTATCTCCGCAAAATTCTCCGCCCTGCCCACGGTCAGTAGGGGACACCGATGGGCTTGGAAAGGCCGCCGTCCGTCGGATGGGACGTTAAGCCGTGGCCCTGTGTGCGGGAGAGCCATACCCTGTGCACGTTAAAGAACACGCTGGATGGCCTTGACGGGAGGCTACCATCTGTCTCCCAACAGCTGTTCCAGTGGGTCCCCTCCCCAAACCTTCTCTGAGACTTCGGGGTCCATATGACCTGGCCATTTAGCCCATGGTGTGCAAAAAAGTGCCGCTCAGAGGTAAAACAACCCAACGTTAAAGAACACACTGGATGGCCTTGACGGTAGGCTACCATCTGTCTCCCAACAGCTGTTCCAGTGGGTCCCCTCACCCAACCTTCTCTGAGCCTTCGGGGTCCATATGACCTGGCCATTTAGCCCATGGTGTGCAAAAAAGTGCCGCTCAGAGGTAAAACAACACAACCCAAATTCCTGTCAAACCGTGCTTCCGAGGTGGAACTAAATTGTTTTTCCTCTGAGCGGGGGAGCGAGAATTGATTCAATTGGTAGCGCACCAAACTCTTAATTATAGTTCAGATTCGAGTCCCACCTGCCTCAGATTTCTTTCCCCTAAATCCTTATCCTGCCCTCGTTCAGTAGAGGACACCGATGGTGTTCGAAAAGCCCCTTTCCATCGGATAAGACGTAAAGCCGTTGATCCGTGAGTGGGTGGTTGTTTTACCTCTGAATGGGATTATTTTCCCACATAATGGACTAAATGGCCGGGTTACAAAGACCCCGAAGGCTCAGAGAACGTTAGGGAGAGGGTACCCACTCGACAGCTGTTTGTCATAAAGCATGTCCTTTAATGTGCACAGGACATGGATCTCCTGCACACGGCGCGACGGCTTAACGTCGCATTCGACGGACGCCGACATTTCCAAGCCCATCGGTGTTCCCTACTGACCGAGGACAAGGTCTGATATTTTGCGGAAATTCAAACCGTGTGCAGGAGAACCATAACCTGTTCACGTTGGGTTGGGTTGTTTTACCTCCTAGCGGCATTTTTTGCACACCATGGGCTAAATGGCCAGGTCAGATGGACCCCGAAGTCTCGGAGAAGGTTGGGGAAGGGGACTCAATGGAACAGCTGTTGGGAGACAGATGGTAGCCTCCCGTCAAGGCCATTCAGTGTGTTCTTTAACGTGCACAGGGTATGGCTCTTCCGCACACGGGGCCACGGCTTAACGTCCCATCCGACGGACGGCGGCTTTTCCAAGCCCATCGATGCCCCCTACTGACCGTGGGCAGGGCGGGGAATTATTTGCGGAGATAAATCTCAACGCTGACCCAGCTGGGACTCGAACCTGGGAACTACAGATTACGAGCCTGGCGCGCTACCGACTGAGCCACCCCCGCCCCACTCAGGGGTTAAACAATCCACTTTTGAAAGGTACTTTTTTTTGCACAGAATGGGCTAAACTTCCAGGTCATAAGAAACCCAAAAGTTCGGAGATAGTTGAGGAAGGAGCCCACTGGACAGGTATTAGTCGAAATATCGAAATCTCTTGTCAAGGCCATCCAGCATGTTCTTTAACATTCACAGTGTATGGCTCTCCAGCACACGGCGCAATGACTTAACCTTACATCCGACGGACGACGGTCTTTTGAAGCCCAGTGGTGTCTCCTTTCTGACCGAGGAGAGGATAAGTGTTAGCGGAGATAAATCAAGCACAGTTCGGACTCGAACCTGGCGACTACAGGTTAGATTGGATTGTTTTACCTCTGAGCGGCACTTTTTTCCACACCATGGGCTAAATGGCCAGGTCACATGGACCCCGAAGGCTCAGAGAAGGTTAGGGGAGGATACCCACTGGAACAGCTGTTTGGAGACAGATGATAGCCTCCCGTCAAGGCCATCCAGCGTGTTCTTCAACGTTGGGTTGTTTTACCTCTGAGCGGCACTTTTTTGCACACCATGGGCTAAATGGTCAGGTCACATGGACCCCGAAGGCTCAGAGAAGGTTGGGGGAGGGGAGCCACTGGTACAGCTGTTGGGAGACAGATGGTAGCCTCCCGTCAAGGCCATCCAGCGGGTTCTTTAACGTTGGGTTGTTTTACCTCTGAGCGGCACTTTTTTGCACACCATGGGCTAAATGGCCAGGTCACATGGACCCCGAAGGCTCAGAGAAGGTTGGGGGAGGGGACCCACTGCAAAACAGCTGTTGGGTGACAGATGGTAGCCTCCCGTCAAGGCCATCCAACGTGTTCTTTAACGTGCACAGGGTATGGCTCTCATGCACACGGGGCCACGGCTTAACGTCCCATCCGGCGGACGGCGGCCTTTCCAAGCCCATCGGTGTCCCCTACTGACCGTGGGCAGGGCGGGGAATTTTTGCGGCTTCTCTTACGAGATCATGTGTTTGTCACATTAAAAGGGGGCGGGGGTGGCTCAGTCGGTAGCGCGCCAGGCTCGTAATTTGTAGTTCCCAGGTTCGAGTCCCAGCTGGGTCAGCGTTGAGATTTATCTCCGCAAAATTTCCCCGCCCTGCCCACGGTCAGTAGGGGACACCGATGGGCTTGAAAAGGCCGCCGTCCGTCGGATGGGGCGTTAAGCCGTGGCCCCGTGTGCATGAGAGCCATACCCTGTTCACGTTAAAGAACACGCTGGATGGCCTTGACGGGAGGCTACCATCTGTCTCCCAACAGCTGTTCCAGTGGGTCCCCTCCCCCAACGTTCTCTGAGCCTTCGGGGTCCAAGTGACCTGGCCATTTAGCCCATGGTGTGCAAAAAAGTGCCGTTCAGAGGTAAAACAACCCAACCCTTGTCACATTAAAAAAGAAGGAAAGTTTTTTTCCGTTTCTATTTCGTTTTTCAAAGGTCACCTCGGTGCAATACCTCCTGTATAAGAAGGCCGTACAGCTAAGTTATGATGTCAGCCTTGGTGGTCTTGCAATTTATATATTTCTTATAGATTCTTTCCTTTATTATTACTGATATATTTTAATAGTATTATTTATATTAATGTTTATAAATATATATTATCTAGAAAAATAATTTTCCGCACATATTAGCATTACACTGCTAATAAATAAATAATATTCCTTCTGAAAAATGGTATATTTTCAAATAAGCGTTAGTATAAAGATTAGTTTTATAATTCACCTGTAATAAGAAAAATTGTATAAGAAATGCCTAGTCTTTTTTAGGACTATCTCTTGCTGACGTCATAAGTTAGTTCTACGATCATCTGTTATAGGCGATGTGGCTCGATTGTGCAGTAGTTTCGCGTTGGTTCGAGGCTACCTCTATGATTAAGGCCATGACGGCTATTTAATGAAGTCCCGTATGGAGGGTATTTATTTTAATAAATTGATATAATATTATTGCAGGTAGGTGCAGAATCCTTATGGAAAGAACACAAAATGAAAAATTAGGAACACTCTAATCAAATATGTATTTGATTAATTGCTTACAATAATTAATGTAAATTAATTATTGTAATTAATTGTAATTTTATTCATTTGTATGCATCCTACAATAATATTAGATCAAATTTCGAAAACGACTTCCCTCCATACGTGACTTCATCAAAAGAGCTGTCATGGCCTTCATCGTACAGACAGCCTTGAATGGTTCCTAGTCTCTCCAACTGCCGGAGTCCTGCTGGTTCGAATCAATTAATATTATCTGAATTACAAAATATTTTACCCGCTTTGGGACGAAACACTGAATCTTGTTTACCATTTTCAACACCTCCTACACGACCAAATTGAAGTCTTAGCAATGACTCAGTCTCCAGAAGACTTAACAAATGACATGTCACAGGTAAATGTTGGGCGGATCCTCGAAAAACCGTGAATACAGGAACAAGCGAAGGAGAACGACCTTGATGTCACAGAAGAAGAAAACACATTTTCCTCTTGGAGCTATTCTTTTCTTCCAAACAGAGTTTACTCTTACGACTCAACGCTATATATTACTGTTTGAAATGTACACGTGGGTTGCTGTTTGGGCGCTAAGTCTAATACAGATTCAAAAGCTTCGGAGACGAATTCTGTTTACTTATTTTGAAACGAAAGGAAATGCAAACCAGTTAGGTGTTTATTACCTACAGCATAGAAGTGCATATTTATAAATAAAATATATAATTATTAATAAACTGGTAGTTAATATTTTATAATTTCAAATTTTAATTGGTTAATTTTAATATATAAATATTAATACGTGATCATTGAATATAATGGTTTTTGCAATTGAAATGCACTGTTTTACATCTAAGTGATGCTTTTAGCACATATCGCGTTAAATCGCTAGGTCACAACGACCCCAAGAGCTCGTAAAAGGTTCGGAAAGAACAGCTGCTAGGAGAGAGCTGAAACACCTGTAACAGAAGGCCGATGGACGAGTTATGACGTCACAGTATGTAGACCTATGTCTTAAGAAAATCCTTAAAAATCTATTTGAATTTTTATTACTGGTGAACTATTATATATAATAATATTTATTTACAAATATAGCTTATTTAAAAGAAAAATTAATCGTATTTTATAGAACTTATAATGCTAATACAAACGAATAATTTTTCTTCTAATTATGGTATATTTATAAATAAAATTAGTTCAGAGTTGGGTTATTTTACCTCTGAGCGGCACTTTTTTGCACACCATGGGCTAAATGGCCAGGTCACATGGACCCCGACTGGTTCTTCATGGGTCAGGTCACCTGGACCCCGACTGGTTCAGAGAAGGTTGGGGGAGGGGACCAACTGGAAGAGCTGTTGGGAGACAGATGGTAGCCTCGCGCCAAGGCCATCCAGCGTGTTCTTTAACGTTGGGTTGTTTTACCTCTGAGCGGCACTTTTTTGCACACCATGGGCTAAATGGCCAGGTAACATGGACCCCGAAGGCTCAGAGAAGGTTGGGGGAGGGGACCCACTGGAACAGCTGTTGGGAGACAGATGGTAGCCTCCCGTCAAGGCCATCCAGCGTGTTCTTTAACGTTGGGTTGTTTTACCTCTGAGCGGCACTTTTTTGCACACCATGGGCTAAATGGCCAGGTCACATGGACCCCGACGGCTCAGAGAAGGTTGGGGGAGGGGACCCATTGGAAGAGCTGTTGGGAGACAGATGGTAGCCTCCCGTCAAGGCCATCCAGCGTGTTCTTTAACGTGCACAGGGTATGGCTCTTCCGCACACGGGGCCACGGCTTAACGTCCCATCCGACGGACGGCGGCCTTTCCAAGCCCATCGGTGTCCCCTACTGACCGTGGGCAGGGCGGGGAATTTTGCAAATTAGTTCAGAAGTACACCAGTATAATAACAGAAAATAATGTATAAAATTAATCCAGATTACAGGACTACTAATACAAATGCCTTTACTCACCGATAGCAGAAAAGATTTCAACACAGACGGAATTTTAAACTGTGCACGTCAGACATAGCCGAGTGGTTAGCCACTTGGCTACTAATCTAAGGGACCTGGGTTCGAGCCACGGAGAAAGCATGGACATTTGTGTTGTTTTTCTGCTGAGGGCCTGCCATCCTCTCAGACCGATGGGCTTGGAAAGGCCGCCGTCCGTCGGAATGGACGTTAAGCCGTAGCCCCATGTGCGGGAGAGTCATACCCTGTGCACGTTAAAGAACACGCTGGATGGCCTTGACGGGAGGCTACCATCTGTCTCCCAACAGCTGTTCCAGTGGGTCCCCTCCCCCAACCTTCTCTGAGCCTTCGGGGTCCATGTGACCTGGCCATTTAGCCCATGGTGTGCAAAAAAGTGCCGCTCAGAGGTAAAACAACCCAACCCAACTCTCTCAGACCTTCTACTATGGCATATAAACTGACAGGCTCTTGTCAGACCTCTATGGCAAGCAACTGCTTGAAAGGGTATTTATTAATTAATTTTTTTATGAACACCACACTGGTGCGCTAGTAACCCTGGCCAGGGCTTCTTTGACGAAAACATTACACCTATTTGAATAACGGTACAATGGTAGGAAATTGTTTTAAATTTTGATTTAATGTTATTGCAGGTTGCTTTAAGTTATATGTTAAAAATGAATAATACTATAATTAATGACAATAACTAAAGTAACACTAATCAAATATGTATTGAATTAAGAGTTTGCTAATTTTTATTTGCATTATACCCATAAAAATAAATACCCCTTCAAGCAGCTGCTTGCCATAAAGGTCTGACAGGAGCCTGTCAGTTTATATACCAGAGTTGAAGGTCTGTGATGATGACAGGACCTCAGCAGAAAAACGACACATACTTCCATGCCTTACCCGGGGCTCGAACCCAGGTTCTTAGATCAGTAGCCAAGCGCGCTCACCACTCGGCCACGGGATAGTAGCATATTTAATATTTTATTCATTAGTTAGGTATATCTTGCAACTATCTGCCATAATATTATACCAAAGTTTATAAAAAACAATCCTCCATATGTGGGGGCGGGGATGGCTCAGTCGGTAGCGCGCCAGGCTCGTAATCTGTAGTTCCCACGTTCGAGTCCCAGCTAGGTCAGCGTTGAGATTTATCTCCGCAAAATTCCCCGCCCTGCCCACGGTCAGTAGGGGACACCGATGGGCTTGGAAAGGCCGCCGTCCATCGGATGGGACGTTAAGCCGTGTCCCCGTGTGCGGGAGAGCCGTACCCTGTGCACGTTAAAGAACACGCTGGATGGCCTTGACGGGAGGCTACCATCTGTCTCCCAACAGCTGTTCCAGTGGGTCCCCTCTCCCAACCTTCTCTGAGCCTTCGGGGTCCATGTGACCTGGCCATTTAGCCCATGGTGTGCAAAAAAGTGCCGCTCAGAGGTAAAACAACCCAACGTTAAAGAACACGCTGGATGGCCTTGACGGGAGGCTACCATCTGTCTCTCAACAGCTGTTCCAGTGGGTCCCCTCCCCCAACGTTCTCTGAGTCTACGGGGTCCATATGACCTGGCCATTTAGCCCATGGTGTGCAAAAAAGTGCCGCTCAGAGGTAAAACAACCCAACCCTATGCGTGTTTACGATAGGATCCTCATGATATTGTAACATATTACAAGAGCCCCCCTTCCAAACAAAAGATAGTAATAGATAATAAGTAAAAAATGGCATAGTACTCTAACAAAGTACTAGAGAATCCCCATGTGATGTCAATGACTATCTATTTTAGACGCTCTATAACTTCCAAATATTCATTTAATGGAAAAATAATAATAAGCCGTTTCCGTGTTCAAGAGAGCCTACCTTGTGTACTTTAAAGAACACGCTGGATGTCCTTGACAGGCTTACATTTATTCCATGTATCCTTTTTTACAGCTTTTGGGATCCTTATGACCTGGCCATTTAGTCCATTGTGTACACAAAAGTGATACTCAGATGTAAAGAAACTCGGGTCAATATAAACAGACGAAAGTGTGTTTGCAACATCTGTGGTAATCTATAATGGAGCATACCTAGTTTAACCATGGGGTAAATGGACAGGTCACATGGGCCCGGAAGGCTCAGAGAAGGTTGGGGGAGGGGACCCACTGGAACAGCTGTTGGGAGTCAGATGGTAGCCTCCCGTCAAGGCCATCCAACGGGTTCTTTAACGTTGGGTTGTTTTACCTCTGAGCGGCACTTTTTTGCCCACCATGGGCTAAATGGACAGGTCACATGGACCCCGAAGGCTCAGAGAAGGTTGGGGGAGGGGACCCACTGGAACAGCTGTTGGGAGTCAGATGGTAGCCTCCCGTCAAGGGCATCCAACGGGTTCTTTAACGTTGGGTTGTTTTACCTCTGAGCGGCAGTTTTTTTTGCACACCATGGGCTAAATGGCCAGGTCACATGGACCCCGAAGGCTCAGAGAAGGTTGGGGGAGGGGACCCACTGGAACAGCTGTTGGGAGTCAGATGGTAGCCTCCCGTCAAGGCCATCAAACGGGTTCTTTAACGTTGGGTTGTTTTACCTCTGAGCGGCACTTTTTTGCCCACCATGGGCTAAATGGACAGGTCACATGGACCCCGAAGGCTCAGAGAAGGTTGGGGGGAGGGGACCCACTGGAACAGCTGTTGGGAGTCAGATGGTAGCCTCCCATCAAGGCCATCCAACGGGTTCTTTAACGTTGGGTTGTTTTACGTCTGAGCGGCACTTTTTTGCCCACCATGGGCTAAATGGACAGGTCACATGGACCCCGAAGGCTCAGAGAAGGTTGGGGGAGGGGACCCACTGGAACAGCTGTTGGGAGTCAGATGGTAGCCTCCCGTCAAGACCATCCAACGGGTTCTTTAACGTTGGGTTGTTTTACCTCTGAGCGGCACTTTTTTGCCCACCATGGGCTAAATGGACAGGTCACATGGACCCCGAAGGCTCAGAGAAGGTTGTGGGGAGGGGACCCACTGGAACAGCTGTTGGGAGACAGATGGTAGCCTCCCGTCAAGGCCATTAAGCGGGTTCTTTAACGTGCACAGGGTATGTCTCTCCCACACACGGGGCCACGGCTTAACGTACCATTTGACGGACAGCGGCCTTTCTAAACCCATCGGCGTCCCCTACTGACCGGTCAGGGCGGAGAATTTTGCGGAAATAAATCTCAACGCTGACTCTAACCTCGGAACTACAGATTGCAACTTTATCGCACTACTGACTGACCCAGACTCGAAAGTTTATTATAGACTGGTTTCCATAAATTAAGTAACAATCCTATATATCTTATTCTGAAACCATAAATGGAGGGGCCGGTGGGGGTTGCCGTGATCAGTAGGGAATACTGGTGGGCTGGGAAAGACTGCCATCCGTAGAATTGAATGTAAAGCCATGGTTCTGTGTGCAAGAGAGCCCCTACGCTGTACACTTCGAAGAACAAGCTGGATGCCCTTGATGGGAGGTACCATCTGTCTTCAACACCTGTGCAGTGGCACTCCTCCCCCAAACTTCTCTTAGCCTTCGGGGTCCTTGTGACCTGACCATTTAGCCCATTATGTCCAAAAAAAAGGCCGCTCAAAGGTAAAACAACCCAACCCAATCCAGTGGGTCTTCTTTCCCAACCTTCTCTGAACTTTCCGGGTCCTTGTGACCTGGATATTTAGCCCATTGTGTTAGAAAAAGGCCGCTAAGAGGTAAAACCATCCAGCCATGAATCTCTCCTCTTATTTCATTTTTGACGAATTAAACAATATATCGTAATATCCAACAACAAATAATTCCCGCCAAAAGTTTGGCGCGAAAGGTCAATCTGTTCATAACTTTTCCCATCGACCACCGATTCCATTCGAAGGTTGGCAACGGCAGCCTTTGTGTCACGTGACACGAAGGTTGCCAGATCACTAATTTCTACAAAAAAAAAACATTGCCAGATATTTTTTCTGAATTCTGCAATCAACCATAGTGTTCGGATACTTTTTTGAGTGACTGTACAGAGGGATAACTCCCAACCCATTGCAGCTAGGAACCGATATCTTAAATTGTATGGGACGGGGGTGACTCAGTCGGTAGCGCGCCAGGCTCGTAATCTGTAGTTCCCAGGTTCGAGTCCCAGCTGTGTCAGCGTTGAGATTTATCTCCACAAAATTCCCTGCCCTGACCAGGGTCAGTAGGGGACACCGATGGGCTTGGAAAGGTCGCCGTTCGTCGGAGGAGACGTTAAGCCGTGGCCCCGTGTGCGGGAGAGCCATACCCTGGGCACGTTAAAGAACACGCTGGATGGCCTTGACGGGAGGCTACCATCTGTCTCCTAACAGCTGTTCCAGTGGGTCCCCTCCCCCAACCTTCTCTGAGCCTTCGGGGTCATGTGACCTGGCCATTTAGCCCATGGTGTGCAAAAAAGTGCCGCTCAGAGGTAAAACAACCCAACGTTAAAGAACACGCTGGATGGCCTTGACGGGAGGCTACCATCTGTCTGCCAACAGCTGTTCCAGTGGGTCCCCTCCCCCAACCTTCTCTGAGCCTTCGGGGTCATGTGACCTGGCCATTTAGCCCATGGTGTGCAAAAAAGTGCTGCTCAGAGGTAAAACAACCCAACAACCCTTAAAACAGTATAGTTGGACCTAAGTGGGACTACCACTCGAAATCCGGGATCGATCAAGCACATGTTAAGTCACATGACACCGAAAATTTCCTCCACCGATGACGTCACACCGCAGACGTACAAAAAACACGTCGACGCCCATAGATTCGCCCGCCGCAATTACGGTTGTCATATAATGAAAAGCATTAAAAAAGATAGTCAATGGAACCATTATAACTGAATTTAGGTTTTAAAATAACATTAATAAGGAAAACATTTTTCAAAACTTATTTAATAGGAAGACCGGAAAAAGTATGTTTTTTAGACAATAGATGACGTCATTGAACGTTACAAAATGGCAAAAACAACTTGAATTATGGACACGATTATCAAAAGACAATTTGTAATAATAATTGATAACTTTCTTGGAGACATTAATGTCTTGAGGAAACTCATTAACTAACTCTCAGTGACATAGATTCCTGCTTCTTAGCAGTAAATCATGGAATTCTGGGGAAATTGTTATATATCGTCATCAAAAGAGGAAGTATTTATGCAGACGGAGAGGAATTATTTTCCCAGAAAAGTACTTCGATTTTAGTGCAATGCGATATTGAGAAATTTTGCCAGGTTGAAGATCATTTTAATCGACGTCGGCATTTGTGGTTCGAAAGGGTTGGGTTGTTTACCTCTGACCGGCACTTTTTTGCACACCATGGGCTAAATGGCCAGGTCACATGGACCCCAAAGGCTCAGAGAAGGTTGGGGGAGGGGACCCACTGGAACAGCTGTTGGGAGACAGATGGTAGCCTCCCGTCAAGGCCATCCAGCTTGTTCTTTAACGTTGGGTTGTTTTACCTCTGAGCAGCACTTTTTGCACACCATGGGCTAAATGGACAGGTCACATGGACCCGGAAGGCTCAGGTTTGGGGAGGGGACTCACTGGAACAGCTGTTGGGAGACAGTGGTAGCCTCCCGTCAAGGCCATCCAGCGTATTCTTTAACGTTGGGTTGTTTTACCTCTGAGCGGCACTTTTTTGCACACCATGGGCTAAATGGACAGGTCACATGGACCCGAAGGCTCTGAGAAGGTTGGGGGAGGGGACCCACTGGAACAGCTGTTGGGAGACAGATGGTAGCCTCCCGTCAAGGCCATCCAGCGGGTTCTTTAACGTGCACAGGGTATGGCTCTCCCACACACGGGGTTATGGCTTAACGTCCCATCCGACGGACGGCGGCTTTTCCAAGCCCATCGGTGTCCCCTACTGACCGTGGGCAGGGCGGGAAATTTTGCGGAGATAAATCTCAACGTTGACCCAGCTGGGACTCGAACCTGGGAACTACAGATTACGAGCCTGGCGAGCTACCGACTGAGCCACCCCGCCCCTTTGAAACATGTGATAGCAGATAAAGACCTCAATCAAATATATATGAATATCTCGATTTTCAACAATCTTGGTTCAGTATTTAATGAGATATGGAAGTTTGGCAATGTTATTGTTAAATATTCAGTCTTAAGAAACGTATAAAAAAATTGATGAATTCCAAAAGAATTCTTTGCTTAAACTACTAAAATGCACATTTATTAAGCAGTTTGATAAACAATTTATTTTTAGGTTTTGATTAACTTCCGAAGTCAATTTTTGCGACTGGCATTTATATTTTGTAATACGTAATATCGTAATATTTATAATATCCATTTACAAATATATAAATATTCAAACTTCCATAACTCATTGGAGCAGGGTGGCTCAGTCGGTAGCGCGCCAGGCTCGTAATCTGTAGTTCCCAGGTTCGAGTCCCAGCTGGGTCAGCGTTCAGATTTATCTCCGCAAAAACTCCCCGAACTGCCCACATTCAGTAGGGGACACCAATGGGCTTGGAAAAGCCGCCGTCCGTCGGATGGGACGTTAAACCGTGGCCCTATGTGAGGGAGAACCATACCCTGTGCATGTTAAAGAACACGCTGGATGGCCTTGACGGGAGGCTACCATCTGTCTCCTAACAGCTGTTCCAGTGAACCTTCTCTGAGCCTTCGGGGTCCATGTGACCTGGCCATTTAGCCCATGGTGTGCAAAAAAGTGCCGCTCAGAGGTAAAACAACCAAACTCTCACACCAAGCCACGACTTAATATCTCATCTGACAGACAACAACCTTTTCAAGCCCATCGGTGTCCCCTAGTAACCGAGGTCAGAGCAAGATTTTTTGCAGAGATAAATCTCAACGCTGGGCCAGGTCGGACTCGATCCTGGGAATTACAGATTGCAAACCTGGCGTGCTACTAAATGGACAGGTAACAAGGATTGGATTGAGTTATTTTACCTCTGAGCGGCACTTATCTGCACACCATGGGCTAAATGGCCAGGTCACATGGACCCCGAAGGCTCAGAGAAGGTTGGGGGAGGGGACTCACTGGAACAGCTGTTGGGAGACAGATGGTAGCCTCCCGTCAAGGCCATCCAACGAGTTCTTTAACGTGCACAGAGTATGGCTCTCCCGCACACGGGGCCACGGCTTAACGTCCCATCCGACGGATGGCGGCCTTTCCAAGCCTATCAGTGTCCCCTACTGACCGTGGGCAGGGCGGGGAATTTTGCGGAGATAAATCTCAACGCTGACCCAGCTGGGACTCGAACCTGGGAACTGCAGATTACGAGCCTGGCGCGCTACCGACTGAGCCACCCCCGCCCCAGGCAACAAGGAAGAAAGGGACCGATTGGACAGCTGTTAGGCAGATGGAAATCTCTTGTTAACGCCATTCAGGTTGTTCTGTAACGTGCACAGGATATGGGTCTCCTACACACGGACCACGATTTAACAGTCCATGTGACGAACGGCAGCTCTCTAAGGCAATCAGGATTCCCTACTGACAAAGGGCAGGGATTTTTTTATTTTTAATATATATATATTTTCATTTTAGTGTTTACCCCTCGAGATGGAATCTCTTTTAGGCATTGCTACTTATCGCAAAAGCAATTACCTTGTCTACAATAGGGTCACATAGGTCATCTCCTTTAGAGTTTCCATAACCGAACCAGAAGAGTTGTTGTTTTACCTCTGATCACAGGGGCGGGGGTGACTCAGTCGGTAGCGCGACAGGATCGTAATCTGTAGTTCCCAGGTTCGAGTCCCAGCTGGGTCAGCGTTGAGATTTATCTCCGCAAAATTCCCCGCCCTGCCCACGGTCAGTAGGGGACACCGATGGGCTTGGAAAAGCCGCCGTCCGTCGGATGGGACGTTAAGCCATAACCCCGTGTGTGGGAGAGCCCTACCCTGTGCACGTTAAAGAACCCGCTGGATGGCCTTGACGGGAGGCTACCATCTGTCTCCCAACAGCTGTTCCAGTGGGTCTCCTCCCCCAACCTTCTCTGAGCCTTCGGTGTCCATGTGACCTGGCCATTTAGCCCATGGTGTGTAAAAAAAGTGCCGCTCAGAGGTAAAACAACCCAACCTTTTTGTTGCACGAAGGTTGCATATTATTCTGATACAACTGTGTATATTGGTACATAAAACACAGACAAGTTCACAGGTGGAAAAGGAGAACATAATAAGCAGTAGCTTTTGAGTAAATGTTTCCTGAAATACACTTAAATTTAAAACATTACAGGTGGTCTTAATTTGTACATTTATTTGTGCACATGAATTTTAGTGGTCAGACTCTGTCAGTGACTTGATAATAAGTATAGTTTATATTTATATTTAAAAGTTCTATATTGTTCCATTGCAGCAGTATCCTCTGGTATCTCGTCATTCCAAATCTTAATGCCAATGTACCGTATTGATCTCTGGTCTATAGACTTCTTATAAAGGGGCAACATGATCTTGTTCTTAAGTCGAGTATCATAACTGAAAGCCTTCGTTCTTTCTAAACAGCAGTAAAGTTCCGAGTACTCTATCATTCTATTCTTCACTCTGTATACAAAATTCTCCATAATATACTTGTAAATATTATAAATATAGTATTCCATTTTCTGCCGTCAAGTGTTGTACCGGATTTCTGTAACTTAATCTTAGAATATATCTCATAATTCTCTTTTGCAGACAAAATAAACTATTCAAATTGGCTGAACTAGTATCTCCCCAAACATTAATTCCATATATTAAATGTGGGTACACTAGTGCATATTATAAATTTATCAAAGTTTGTTGATTTATATAATATTTTATCCTTCGAATCGATTCAATATTTTTGAAATAGTAGCTCTTAGCTGGTTAATATGATAATTCCAAGTTAAGTTAGCATGTAACCAGAGTCCAAGAAAATTTATATATTCACATATTTCAATCTTTTAAACATTCACCAAAATACGTATTTCATTATAATTCAATCGTTTTTTTTTTGTTCTTAAAGACCATACACTTTGTTTCAGAAATATTTATAACGAGTTTATTATATGTGATCTATTTATGCATATTTCCAATTAGAGTATTATTTTTTTCTTCTACTAAAAGTCTTACATCAGTATAGAAAGAAATAGCATTTATTTATCTGCATGCACCACTTGTTTATCTGCTTCCTTTTGTGATCGAATATCATTTATATACAAGAAATAAAAAAGGTCCCAGAACAGAACCCTATGGCACTCCCCTATTGAATTTGATTAGTTCAAATGTAGTCCTCTTGACTTGTACAAATGCTGGTCTTTAAATAGTTAGCTCTTAAGCTAATCACTTATTTTTCCTTTTAGACCATAGTGTCTAATCTTTTCCAAGAAAATTTCGTGTTCTACAGGGGCGGGGGTGGCTCAGTCGGTAGCGCGCCAGGCTCGTAATCTGTAGTTCCCAGTTCGAGTCCCAGCTGGGTCAGCGTTGAGATTTATCTCCGCAAAATTCCCCGCCCTGCCCACGGTCAGTAGGGGACACCGATGGGCTTGGAAAGGCCGCAGTCCGTCGGATGGGACGTTAAGCCGTGGCTCCGTGTGCGGGAGAGCCATACCCTGTGCACGTTAAAGAACACGCTGATGGCCTTGACGGGAGGCTAGCATCTGTCTCCCAACAGCTGTTCCAGTGGGTCCCCTCCCCCAACCTTCTCTGAGCCTTCGGGTCCTTGTGGCCTGGCCATTTAGCCCATGGTGTGCAAAAAAAGTGCCGCTCAGAGGTAAAACAATCCAATCCAATCTTGACGTTGAATATGTGCTAAAGGGCATCTTTAATGCAGTAAAAATAAGAATGTGTAGATTAAAAGTGAAACCCGGAAATTGCCAGGTGTAGTTCAGCTATTAAAGAATATATTTATATCTAAACACTTCCGCTATTTTTTTTACAGACAATTCCTTAAAATATAACTCAAAGTGAGGTAACTGTGGTTGTTTGTTTTGTCATATGTGCTGTGATTGTCCTTCAGTAAACAACTTGTAGATATTTCTAGATGTGTTGAAAAAATCGCTATCACAGTGGGACATAAAATGAACAATGGCCAAAGAAAGTAAAAGAAAAAGAAGCTCAGCTTTGACAAAGTGTAAGTGGCGACCTCAAGCGTTGTTTCGATTCATGTCGTGCATTTGATATAGCTGGGAAACAAACATTAAGGGGCAAATGAATTATGCATCAAAAATTAAATTAAAAAAAAAAGAAAAATTGTGATTTGTATCTAAAAAAAAACAACAGCAATATCATGATTTTAATAAAGGTTCATTTTTCTTTTTTGTTGAACCAACAGTTATAAATAGAACAGATAAAAACTCTTTCAAAATAGTCTGAAGTCAATTTATAAAACAAATTATTACAATTGAAAGCTTTCAAGAGTTTATTAAATAACGTTTGGTATTAATGAACTCTATAAGATGTAAATGGGTAATTATTACATAGCGAAAGAGAAGGCAGTGATATTTAACAAAATTTTAACAAAAACATGTAATAACAGAAGAGTCTGTCCCCTAAAAGCCAGTGGGGCTGGGGTGGCTCAGTCGGTAGCGCGCCAGGCTCGTAATCTGTAGTTCCCAGGTTCGAGTCCCAGCTGGGTCAGCGTTGAGATTTATCTCCGCAAAATTTCCCGCCCTGCCCACGGTCAGTAGGAGACACCGATGGGCTTGGAAAGGCCGTCGTCCGTCAGATGGGACGTTAAGCCGTGGCCCCGTGTGCGGGAGAGCCATACCCTGTGCACGTTAAAGAAGACGCTGGATGGCCTTGACGGGAGGCTACCATCTCTCTCCCAACAGCTGTTCCAGTGGATCCCCTCCCCCAACCTTCTCTGAGCCTTCGGGGTCCATGTGACCTGGCCATTTAGCCCATGGTGTGCAAAAAAAGTGCCGCTCAGAGGTAAAACAACCCAACAACCCTTGGCATCCTTGTGACCTGTGCATTTAGACCACTGTGTGCACAAATTGCCGTTAAATGAGAAAATAACCCAACAATAATTCAATTAATGCAATGTGCAACGTCTTTGTAGACGTGTAAGGACTTCGTAAGAGAAAGCCAAGAGTATATCTTGATTCCTATTTAAAATACTTTAATCAGAATCCAGTTGCATTATCGATCAGCAAATGCATACAGCAGAAGCCATAAGAAAACGCTCCGTAATACCGTGGTATAACGGAGCGTTTTCGGTGTAGCAGCATCTGCAACTTCAGCAGTCTGAGCTCTTAATTATGTTAAATAAATCATAGGAAGCAGTGTTCCAGTTGGACGAGGGGGTGGGGGTAGGGGGGGTAGTCGCTAGCACGCAAGGCTCGTAATCTGCATTTCCCAAGTTCGACGGGCGGGGGTGGCTCAGTCGGTAGCGCGCCAGGCTCGTAATCTGTAGTTCCCAGGTTCGGTCCCAGCTGGGTCAACGTTGAGATTTATCTCCGCAAAATTCCCCGCCCTGCCCACGGTAGTGTAGGGGACACAGATGGGCTTGGAAAGGCCGCCGTCCATCGGATGGGACGTTAAGCCGTGGCTCCGTGTGCGGGAGAGCCATACCCTGTGCATGTTAAAGAACACGCTGGATGGCCTTGACGGGAGGCTACCATCTGTCTCCCAACAGCTGTTCCAGTGGGTCCCCTCCCTCAACCTTCTCTGAGCCTTCGGGGTCCTTCTGACCTGTCCATTTAGCCCATGGTGTGCAGAAAAGTGCCGCCCAGAGGTAAAACAACCCAACGTTAAAGAACACGCTGGATGGCCTTGATGGGAGGCTACCATCTGTCTCCCAACAACTGTTCCAGTGGGTCCCCTCCCCCCACATTCTCTGAGCCTTCGGGGTCCTTCTGACCTGGCCATTTAGCCCATGGTGTGCAAAAAAGTGTCGATGACAGGAAAAACAACCCAAATCCCAAGTTCGAGTCCCACCTGGGTCAGGGTTGAAATTCATCTACACAAAACTCGCTGCCTTGTTCTCGGTCTGTAAGGGACACAGATGGGCTTGGAAAGGCCGCCACCTGTCGGTTGGATGTGTACGGCAGAGAAACTATAAACGTAAAAGAACGTGCTGGATAGCTTTGACAGCATGCTTTCATCTGCCTTCTAACCGCTGTCCAGTTTTTCTCCTTCCCGCAACCTTCTCTGAGACCCTTAGGGGCCTTGAGACCCGGCCATTTGTCTTATTGTGTGCCAAAAAAAAAGTGGTGATCAGGGTTAAACAAATCAATCCAGTTAGAAGAAAGTCGCCAAATAATCCTTCTTTTACATATTCGCAAGACTAACTCTTTTAGCTCGATTTATTGGGTTGGGTTGTTTTACCTCTGAGCGACAGTTTTTTGCACACCATGGGCTAAATGTCCAGGTCACATGGACCCCGAAGGCTCAGAGAAGGTTGGGGGAGGGGACCCACTGGAACAGCTGTTGGGAGACAGATGGTAGCCTCCTGTCAAGGCCATCAAGCGTATTCTTTAACGTGTACAGGGTATGGCTCTCCCGCACACGGGGCCACCGTTTAACGTCCCATCCGACGGACAGCGGCGTTTCCAAGCCCATCGGTGTCCCCTACTGACCGTGGGCAGGGCGGGGAATTTTGCTCAGATAAATCTCAACGCTGACCCAGCTGCCACTCGAACCTGGGAACTACAGATTACGAGCCTGGCGCGCTACCGACTAAGCCACCCCCGCCCCACACTGTAACAGGAATTAACTGCAACCACGTATGTCACCACTTTCTTTAGTTTCTTACAGTAAACACTTCCCTCTAGCAGAAAACCCCACAATTAACCTATGACGTCACAATTGAGAAATCAAAATAAAACGGATATAACAATTAAATATATATTTTTGTCATTATTACCGGTGAATTTCAATACTATTCTTTATATTAATCTTTATTTACAAATATGGCGTTTTTAGAAGGAAAATATTCGTATTAATTTGTATTTTCATAACACTGAACATCATCATCCTCAAGCAGCCATGGGCTACGGAGATCCAATCAGACCGTGCAATTTAGTTCTCCAAGAATATCTGTCCTGAGCTACATCTGCTGCATCTGGCCACTGCACACCAATTCTAACAAGGTCCTGTTTGACATTGTCTGCCCACCGCATCCTAGGTCTCCCCTTCTTTCTGAGGCCTTTAAGCACACTGTTCATAACCTTTAAGCAACTGCTCATAACTCTATTCGCTAATCTATAATTATCCATACAGACAACATGGCCAAACCAACGGAGTCTCTCTCTGCACAATATACTGCTCAGGGGAAGTTGCCAACTCATTTGCCTAACCTCTTCATCACTTATAAAGTTGAGCCACCTAATGCCCAAGATACTGCGTAAGCATCTCGAATCGAAAGCATCAAGTTTCCTGTTATTTTCTTTACAAAGCATCCAAATTTCACTACCATAAATAACCCTAGAAAGAACCAAACTATTATACAGTCTGATTTTAGTCTTTAGGTGTATACGCCTATTTCTCCACACTCTCCATAGATTCTTAAAAGTCCCGGCAGCAATCCCCATTCGTCTGTTAATCTCATGCCGCACATCACCAATATCTGTTACATAGCTCCCAAGATAATTAAACTGTGACACCTGCTCAAGACTGCAACCATTCAGATGAACTGAATCACAGCCTGCCTGACCAATTTTCATCACTTTAGTTTACTCTCTGTTTATAACCAAACCTACTCTACTACCAGTCTCATCAACAGCTCGAATGAAAGAGTTCATCTCATCAACATCATTTGCCAAAAGGGCTAAATCATCAGCAAAATCTAAATCAGATATTTTAGTATCTCCAGTCCATTTAAGGCCAAAAACTTTCCCTTGAAGTGAATTTTGCATAACATAATCAATAACCAAGCTAAAGAGAAAAGGAGACAAAATGTACCCTTGTCGAACACCAGAAGCAATGCTAAACCAATTGCTACAAGCCTTACCAACTCTCACACAAGACTCAGTGTTATTATAGAGAGCTTTCATTATGTTAACTAACTTGTCAGGTATACCATATGATTTCACAATCAGCCACAAGTTATGACGATCAACAGAGTCGAAAGCCTTTTTGAAATCAACAAAGCTAGCAACCAAAGGTTTCTGAAACTCTAAACATTGCTCAAGAATCTGCCTAAGTAAAAATATCTGATCCACACATCCCCTACCACTTCTGAATCCACATTGCTCATCACGCAATTGCCTGTCAACCAAACTCTAATTTGTATTAAGCACAATAATGCAAAAAACTTTAGGCTGATACCCCTATAGTTATCGCAAGAACTGCGACCACCTTTATGAATAATATGGATAATAATAGCTCTGGTAAAATCCTTAGGATCCATGCCTTTATCATAAAATATATATGGAGCGGGGGTGGCTCAGTCGGTGGCGCGCCAGGCTCGTAATCTGTAGTTCCCAGATTCGAGTCCCAGTTGGGTCATAGTTGAGATTTATCTCCGCAAAATTCCCCGCCCTACCCACGGTCAGTAGGGGACACCGATGGGCTTGGAAAGGCCGCCGTACGTCGGATGGGACGTTAAGCCGTGGCCCCGTGTGCGGGAGAGCCATACCCTGTGCACGTTAAAGAACACACTGGATGGCCTTGACGGGAGTCTACTATCTGTCTCCCAACAGCTGTTCCAGTGGGTTCCCTCCCACAACCTTCTCTGAGCCTTCGGGGTCCATGTGACCTGGCCATTTAGCACATGGTGTGCAAAAATGTGCCGCTCAGAGATAAAACCACCCAACGTTAAAGAACACGCTGGATGGCCTTCACGGGAGACTACCATCTGTCTCCCAACAGCTGTTCCAGTGGGTCCCCTCCCCGAACTTTCTCTGAGCCTTCGAGGTCTATGTGACCTGGCCATTTAGCTCATGGTGTGCAAAAAAGTGCCGCTCAGAGGTAAAACAACCCAACGTTAAAGAACACGCTGGATGCCCTTGACGGGAGGCTGCCATCTGTCTCCAAACAGCTGTTCCAATGGGTCCCCTCCCCCAACCTTCTCTGAGCCTTCGGGGTCCATGTGACCTGGCCATTTAGCCCATAGTGGGCAAAAAAGTGCCACTCAGAAGTAAAACAACCCAACAACCCTTAAAATGTATTCAAAATTTCAGTCATCCATGTAGTAACCGAAACATTCCCAGCTCTAAGCATTTCCGTAGTAATTTCATCTACCCCTGGAATGCTATTACACCAATAATAAAAATAATAGTCAGGTGAATACTTGCTTAGATATTACGTTAATTATTTTAACTATTGTTCTATTAATTTGTTAAGCATATTTTAAAACAATCTGCTATAACACGGAAATAAAACTCGAAAACTTTTTATTTCTTAAGTGACGTCAGCTAGGTAGCTATCATGGATTTCATTATTTTCAAGGTGACTTTGCTTCTTCTCTCGGTGGTGGTGGTGGTGGGGGAGAGCCACACCATCTGCACTCTAAAGAACACGCTAGAGTTCCCTCGGGGTCCTTGTAACCTGACGATTGTGTGCAAAAAACTGCCGTTCCAGGGTAAAACAACCGACCAAGTTTCTCCAGACGATGTGTTTGACGTCATTATCGGAGATAAACCGCAACGTTGACAGAGTTTACATTCGAATCTCAGAACTGGAGATAACGAGACTGGCGGGGGTGGCTCAGTCGGTAGCGCGCCAGGCTCGTAATCTGTAGTTCCCAGGTTCGAGTCCCAGCTGTGTCAGCGTTGAGATTTATCTCCGCAAAATTCCCCGCCGTGCCCACGGTCAGTAGGGGACACCGATGGGCTTGGAACGGCCGCCGTCCTTCGGATGGGACGTTAAGCCATGGTCTCGTGTGCGGGAGAACCATACCCTGCGCACGTTAAAGAACACGCTGGATGGCCTTGACGGGAGGCTACCATCTGTCTCCCAACAGCTGTTCCAGTGGGTCCCCTCCCCCAACCTTCTCAGAGCCTTCGAGGTCCATGTGGCCTGACCATTTAGCCCATGGTGTGCAAAAAAGTGCCGCTCAGAGGTAAAACAATCGAATCCAAGCATTTTATACTGTAGTACTCCAAAATTACTCTAGATGGCAGCACCTATCAAAATTTAATGTGCCTTCTTAAACCGCAACCGGACTTCAGACATCGGCAGGTGTTGTTGCCATTTGGAATGTACTCAATAACAACCTATGACACGAAAAGAAACTAACGTCAAAAATGAGACAGATAGGTTGTTGGGTTGTTTTACCTCTGAGCGGCACTTTTTTGCACACCATGGGCTAAATGGCCAGGTCACATGGACCCCGAAGGCTCAGAGAAGGTTGGGGGAGGGACCCACTGGATCAGCTGTTGGGAGACAGATGGTAGCCTCCCGTCAAGGCCATCCAGCGTGTTCTTTAACGTGGGTTGTTTTACCTCTGAGCGGCACTTTTTTGCACACCATGGGCTAAATGGCCAGGTCACATGGACCCCGAAGGTTCAGAGAAGGTTGGTGGAGGGGACCCGCTGAAACAGCTGTTAGGAGACAGATGATAGCCTCCCGTCAAGGCCATCCAGCGTGTTCTTTAACGTGGGTTGTTTTACCTCTGAGCGGCACTTTTTTGCACACCATGGGCTAAATGGCCAGGTCACATGGACCCCGAAGGTTCAGAGAAGGTTGGTGGAGGGGACCCGCTGAAACAGCTGTTAGGAGACAGATGATAGCCTCCCGTCAAGGCCATCCAGCGTGTTCTTTAACGTGGGTTGTTTTACCTCTGAGCGGCACTTTTTTGCACACCATGGGCTAAATGGCCAGGTCACATGGACCCCGAAGGCTCAGAGAAGGTTGGTGGAGGGGACCCGCTGAAACAGCTGTTGGGAGACAGATGATAGCCTCCCGTCAAGGCCATCCAGCGTGTTCTTTAACGTTGAGTTGTTTTACCTCTGAGCGGCATTTTTTGCACTCCATGAGCTAAATGGCCAGGTCACAAGGACCCCGAAATGCTCAGAGAAGGATGGGGAAGGGGACCCAATGGATCAGCGGTTGGGAGACAGATGGTATCCTCCCGTCAAGGCCATCCAGCGTGTTCTTTAACGTTGGATTGTTTTACCTCTGAGCGGCACTTTTTTGCACACCATGGGCTAAATGACCAGGTCACATGGACCCCGAAGGCTCAGAGAAGGTTGGGGAGGGGACCCACTGGAACATCTATTGGGAGACAGATGGTAGCCTCCCGTCAAGGCCATCGAGCGTGTTCTTTAACGTGCACAGGGTATGGCTCTCCCGCAAACGGGACCACAGTTTAACGTCCCATCCGACGTACGACGGCCTTTCCAAGCCCATCGGTGTCCCCTACTGACCGTGGGCAGGGCGGGAAATTTTGCGGAGATAAATCTCAACGCTGACCCAGCTGGGACTCGAACCTGGGAACTACAGATTATTAGCCTGGCGCACCACCGACTGAGCCGCCCCGCCCAATAGACAGATAGACAAAAATAAATCAGACTGAAGGCTGATTCTCTTTTAATTCCCTTTGATTTAAAGGCAATTCCCTTTAAATCTACTTTCAGTTCCACTAAGTAATTTTCTAGAATTCTTTAAAATTCACCAAACAACAGAGGAGTTCACTTCTAAACCGCAACCACACTTTAAGCATGGGGCGGGGGTGGCTGAGTCGGTAGCGCGTCAGACTCGTAATCTGTAGTTTCCAGGTTCGAGTCCCAGCTGGGTGAGCGTTGAGATTTATCTCCGCAAAATTCCCCGCCTTGCCCACGGTCAGTAAGGGGACACCGATCTGCTTGGAAAGGGCGCCGTCCGTCGGATGGGACGTTAAGACGTGGCCCCGTGTGCGGGAGAGACATACCCTGTGCACGTTAAAGAACACGCTGGATGGCCTTGAAGGGAGGCTACCATCTGTCTCCCAACAGCTGTTCCAGTGGGTCACCTCCCCCAACCTTCTCTGAGCCTTCGGGGTCCATGTCACCTGGCCATTTAGCCCATGGTGTGCAAAAAAGTGCCGCTCAGAGGTAAAACAATCCAACGTTAAAGGACACGCTGAATGGCCTTGACGGGAGGCTAACATCTGTCTCTCAACAGCTGTTCCAGTGGGTCTCCTCCCTCAACCTTCGGGGTCCATGTGACCTGGCCATTTAGCCCATGATGTGCAAAAAAGTGCCGCTCAGAGGTAAAACAACCCAACGTTAAAGAACACACTGAGTGGCCTTGACGGGAGGCTACCATCTGTCTCCCAACAGCTGTTCCAGTGGGTCCCCTCCCCCAACCTTCTCAGATCCTTCGAGGTCCATGTGGCCTGGCCATTTAGCCCATGGTGTGCAAAAAAGTGCCGCTCAGAGGTAAAACAACCCAACCCACTTCAAGCATCGACAGTCGTTGCCATCTAAATTGTATTCAATAACAATCTCTGACAGAAAAAAAAGCAAATATGAAAAACGACTGATAAGCAAAAAACAAGTCAAAGACTTTGACTTGACGTCTGCGAAATAATAAACAACATTTTTTTTTTCTTTCTCTCATAAACCAATTTTCGCAGGAAGTTACAACTACGTGTCAATCGACAGGCGGCTCGACAGAAGCGGCACTTTTCCAAAGAGAAAATTAATGACCTCATTAATGAGCGTGCAAACCTTTTATTACTTTAGACACGGCACTTAGCACGTTTGAAAAGCTTCGGGTAAATGGCGGCTTGCACTGCAAAGACTTATTTTTCGCTTATAGGCAGGTAAGCAGCGAACTGAAAAATGTATAAATGTTACCGCTAAAGTGCAGAAATCAGATATTCTACAGATTATCTAGGTATTGTGCAGATTAACTAGGGTGATCCGTTAACGTGCGGAAAATTGTTTCATTTCTCAAATTACCTAGGTAATCTGCAAATTACCTGGATAATCTGCACATTACCTACTAGGCACTCGTTAAAGTGAAACTAAGATCTTTGCTGGAACAACAGGAACGTTTCTGTACGCTTAAATTAACATAATGTTATTTATCTAGTGTCCGAGAGTAGAGTTGAAACCAGGGTCATCCCTCTGTCAACATGAATCAGTCGTCCGAATTATAAAAAACGCCCCCAAAATGAGCAGGCCAAGTGAGAACGAATCATTTTAGTGATTCGTTATCAAGAATGAATCACTTTACCGATTCGTTCTCACTTGGCCTCCGCTCATCCGGGGCGTTTTTTATAATGCGGACGAGTGAATCACGTGACACGAAGATTCATATTCAAGAGATTCACCACTATGAGAGAAACAAACTTTTGAACTTTAACGATACGGAAGCCGTTAATGTGCACATTACCTAGGTAAAATGCGGAAAACTCTTGATTCCGCACGTTAACGGAGCAAATCAGTTAATCTGCAGATTAGCTAGGTAATGTGCACATTAACGGCTTTCGAGCTTTAGCAGTAACATATATACTGCTCACAAAAATTAGGGGATATTTTTATCACTTCATATTCATTTTGAAATATCCCCTAATTTTTGTGAGCAGTTTGTGTAATAAATTACCAGAAATGTTTGTTTTTTTCGTTATAACTAAAACTGATGAAGTCGGCATTTATCATCATTAAAAGAGTTAAAAGAAAGAATGCAGTTCTTTTTATTAATATGTAGATAGATGATTAATTTGGGCGTATTTGTATGTTAAGATTAGAATTTTCTGTAGCTGTTTGTTAAGTCGTGAAAATTGATACACGAAGAAAGTCGTGTTATATTTTATTGCCGAATCACAGATTTTCGTTTTTTCCTTGGTCATGCCACTGTTGGGGTGGCTCAGTCGGTAGCGCGCCCGGCTCGTAATCTGTAGTTCTCAGGTTCGAGTCCCAGCTGGGTCAGCGTTGAGATTTATCTCCGCAAAATTCTCCGCCCTGCCCACGGTCAGTAGGGGACACCGATGGGCTTGGAAAGGACGCCGTCCGTCGGATGGGACGTTAAGCCGTGGCCCCGTGTGTGGGAGAGCCATACCCTATGCACGTTAAAGAATTTGCTGGATGGCCTTGACGGGAGGCTACCATCTATCTCCCAACAGCTCTTCCAGTGGGTACCCTCCCCCAACCTTCTCTGAGCCTTCGAGGTCCATGTGACCTGGCCATTTAGCCCATGGTGTGCAAAAAAGTGCCGCTCAGAGGTAAAACAACCCAACGTTAAAGAACACGCTGGATGGCCTTCACGGGAGGCTACCATCTGTCTCCCAACAGCTGTTCCAGTGGGTCCCCTCCCCCAACCTTCTCTGAGACTTCGGGGTCCATGTCACCTGGCCATTTAGCCCATGGTGTGCAAAAAAGTGAGGCTCAGACGTAAAACAACCCAACGTTAAAGAACACGATGGATGGCCTTGACGGGAGGCTACCATCTGTCTCCCAACAGCTGTTCTAGTGGGTCCCCTCTCCCAACTTTCTCTGAGCCTTCGGGGTCCATGTCACCTATTCATTTAGCCCATGGTGTTCAAAAAAGTGCCGCTCAGAGGTAAAACAACCCAACCACAACCCAACCCATGCCACTGTTTGTTTTCTGGTCGATCATTCTTCAGTCAGTCTGTTTCTGAGGATCTTTTAGCGTCTCAACAGATCGAATAATTCGGTTAGAATTTTATATTTATGAGAACTAATAAACCTGTGAATTTTCACCTGATCTAGTTATCTCTATTTTCATCTAGCCTAGTGACAAAGGAGATTTTCATGTGGGAGAGGATTTGGTTTTTTCATCTGATCTAGTGATCTGGATTTTCATCTGGCTGGTGATTTGTATTTGCACATGGACGAGTAATCTGGATTTTTCATCTGCACAAGTGAGCCTATAGATTTTCATCTGAACCATTGATTCTGAGGATTTTCATATGGACTAAGGTCTGGACCTTTTTCATTTGTACTAGCATCTGGATTTATTACATCTGGACAAATAATCTAGATTGTCATCGACACTACTGAATCTAGGGAGATTCACATCGACTAGAGATTTTGGATTTTCCACCTGGAATAATGGTCTGGTTTTCGTCTTCAGAACTGACCCTGTGATATTTTTTTGCACCCATTGCGATTTTTTATCTGGACTACTGATCTGGATTTTCATCTGGACAAATGATCTGAAATTTTCCTCCAGACAAATGATCTTAATTTTCCTCTAGACTAGTGAGCCTGCCGTCCCGTGGCCGAGTGGTTAGCTCGCTTGGCTACTGATCTAAGGGACCTGGGTTCGAGTCCCGGATAAGGCATGGATGCATGTGTCGTTTTTCTGCTGAGGTCCTGCCATCCTCTCAGACCTTCTACTATGGCATATAAACTGGCAGGCTCCTGTCAGACCTCTGTGGCAAGCAGCTGCTTGAGGGGGTATTTATTTTTAGCCGTCCCATGGCCGAGTGGTTAGCGCGCTTGGCTACTGATCTAAGGGACCTTGGTTCGAGCCCCGGATAAGGCATGGATGCATGTGTCGTTATTCTGCTGAGGTCCTGCCATCCTCTCAGACCTTCTACTATGGCATATAAACTGGCAGGCTCCTGTCAGACCTCTGTGGCAAGCAGCTGCTTGAGGGGGTATTTATTTTTAGCCGTCCCATGGCCGAGTGGTTAGCGCGCTTGGCTACTGATCTAAGGGACCTTGGTTCGAGCCCCGGATAAGGCATGGATGCATGTGTCGTTATTCTGCTGAGGTCCTGCCATCCTCTCAGACCTTCTACTATGGCATATAAACTGGCAGGCTCCTGTCAGACCTCTGTGGCTAGCAGCTGCTTGAGGGGGTATTTATTTTTAGCCGTCCCATGGCCGAGTGGTTAGCGCGCTTGGCTACTGATCTAAGGGACCTTGGTTCGAGCCCCGGATAAGGCATGGATGCATGTGTCGTTATTCTGCTGAGGTCCTGCCATCCTCTCAGACCTTCTACTATGGCATATAAACTGGCAGGCTCCTGTCAGACCTCTGTGGCAAGCAGCTGCTTGAGGGGGTATTTATTTTTAGCCGTCCCATGGCCGAGTGGTTAGCGCGCTTGGCTACTGATCTAAGGGACCGGGGTTAGAGTCCCGGATAAGGCATGGATGTTCGTGTTGTTTTTCTGCTGAGGTCCTGCCATCCTTTCAGACCTTCTACTGTGGCATATAAACTGATAAGTTTCTGTCAGACCTCTGTGGCAAGCAGCTGCTTGAGGGGGTATTTATTTTATTATTTATTAGTGAGCCTGGGGATATTCGTCTGGTAAATTATCTGAATTTTTCTTATTTTCCTCTGGACTAATGATATGAATTTTCTCCTAGCCTAGTGACTCTGGGGATTTTCATTTGGGCAAATGATCTGAATTTTTCCATTTTCACTGACCAATGATCTGAATTTTCATCTCGACTAATAATTTGAATTTGGACTAATGAAATAATTTGGACTAAATGAATCATTGACCAGAAAAAAAATTCTGGATGATCTCTGGATTGATGATCTGGATAATGATCTGGATTTTCCTCTGGACTAGTGACCCTGGTAATTTTTATGTGGATTGCTCACCTTCAGAATTTGCCTCTGGTCTACTGAATGTGGGATTTTCATTTGGATTAGTATTGTAATTGCATTTCCTCTGAACTAATGGTCCTGTGCATTTTATTTGTACGGCTTCACCGAGCAGTAAATCATATACAAACAGTTCCCGAATAAAGAGGTACTTGAGTTCCTGAAGAAGATTAAGCTAAAATCGCCTTATTCAGTCGTGATTTTGCCTTACGGAATACAGAGTAATTGAGGATAACTGTTCGAGTCCCAGCTGGATCAGCGTTGAGATTCATCTCCGCAAAATTTCCCGCCCTGCCCACGGTCAGTAGGGGACACCGATGGGGTTGGAAAGGCCGTCGTCCGTCGGATGGGACGTTAAGCCGTGGCCCCGTGTGCGGGAGAGCCATACTCTGTGCACGTTAAAGAACACGCTGGGTGGCCTTGACGGGAGGCTACCATCTGTCTCCCAACAGCTGTTGTAGTGGGTCCCCTCCCCCAACCTTCTCTGAGCCTTTGGGGTCCATGTGACCTGGTCATTTAGCCCATGGTGTGCAGAAATGTGCCGCTCAGAAGTAAAACAACCCAACGTTAAAGAACACGCTGGATGGCCTTGACGGGAGGCTACCATCTGTCTCCCAACAGCTGTTCCAGTGGGTCCCCTTCCCCAACCTTCTCTGAGCCTTTGGGGTCCATGTGACCTGGCCATTTAGCCCATGGTGTGCAGAAAAGTGCCGTTCAGAGGTAAAACAACCCAACGTTAAAGAACACGCTGGATGGCCTTGACGGGAGGCTACCATCTGTCTCCCAACAGCTGTTCCAGTGGGTCCCCTCCCCCAACCTTCTCTGAGCCTTCGAGGTCCATGTGACCTGGCCATTTAGCCCATGGTGTGCAGAAAAGTGCCGCTCAGAGGTAAAACAACCCAACCCAAGCCATTCACATTAGTATGCTCCATTATGCGATTTAAAATCATTCTCTCAACAACTTTAAAGCACTTATAATTATATTACATTTTATAAGAATTCAACTGGCAGCTATATATTTTTAAACATTTCGAAATTAATATATAAAATATTCTCAAATATTTTAATAAACTTACAATGACTAAATTATTTCACTTTAGCTAATTTAAAAACAAGCAGCTTTCATTTAAATTTTATGCTTAAATATTTAGGCATAAATAAAATTCCCCTTCTCTCTTCTCTCCTTTTGCTCAAGGCTGGGTTGGGTTGTTTTACCTCTGAGCGGCACTTTTTTGCACACCATGGGCTAAATGGCCAGGTCACATGGACCCCGAAGGCTCAGAGAAGGTTGAGGGAGGGAACCCACTGGAACAGCTGTTGGGAGACAGATGGTAGCCTCCCGTCAAGGCCATCCAGCGTGTTCTTTAACGTTGGGTTGTTTTACCTCTGAGCGGCACTTTTTTGCACACCATAGGCTAAATGGCCAGGTCACATGGACCCCGAAGGCTCAGAGATGGTTGGGGGAAGGGACCCACTGGAACAGCTGTTGGGAGACAGATGGTAGCCTCCCGTCAAGGCCATCCAGCGTGTTCTTTAACGTTGGGTTGTTTTACCTCTGAGCGGCACTTTTTTGCACACCATAGGCTAAATGGCCAGGTCACATGGACCCCGAAGGCTCAGAGAAGGTTGGGGGAGGGGACCCACTGGAACAGTTGTTGGGAGACAGATGGTAGCCTCTCGTCAAGGCCATCCAGCGTGTTCTTTATCGTACACAGCGTATGGCTCTCCCGCACACGGGGCCACAGCTTAACGTCCCATCCGACGGATGGCGGCCTTTCCAAGCCCATCGGTGTCCCCTACTGACCATGGGCAGGGCGGGGAGTTTTGCGGAGATAAATATCAATGCTGACCCAGCTGGGACTCGAACCTGGGGACTACAGATTACGAGCCTGGCGCGCTACCAGCTGAGCCACCCCCGCCCCGCTCAAGGCTGTCCAGGCCTGATGCAAGGATGGGGGGGGGGGTTCTGTCATAACCCACTTGCCCCCCTCACCCCAGATCCCGCCTTTTATACATATATACATACATTATTTAACATATAACACATAACAATGAGGAACGATTCCTAATGTGTAAATTAAAATGAGGTCGACGAGTTTGGCAGGTTATTCGGAAGTTCATCGTTCATTGGCAGGGACCTTAAACCTCTGCACGTTAAAGAACAGCTGGTCGCAAATTTTCTCTGTGCTTCCGGGGGTCCTTGTAAGCTGGCCATTTATCATACTGTGGGCACATAAATTCTCTTCAAATATAATACAACGAACAATCCCAAGACGAATGTGAAACAAGAATTAGCCAACACCACCTACAACAGAAGGCCGGTGAACAAGTTATGACGTCTGACTTAGTTGGGTTGGGTTGTTTTACCTCTGAGCGGCATTTTTTTGCACACCATGGGCTAAATGGCCAGGCCACAAGGACCCCGAAGGCTCAGAGAAGGTTGTGGGAGTGGACCCACTGGAACAGCTGTTGGGAGACAGATGGTAGCCTCCCGTCAAGACCATCCAGCGTGTTCTTTAACGTGCACAGGGTATGTCTCTCCAGCACACGGGGCCACGGCTTAACGTCCCATCCGACGGACGGCGGCCTTTCCAAGCCCATCGGTGTCCCCTACTGACCGTGGGCAGGGCGGGGAATTTTTGCGGAGATCAATCTCAATGCTGACCCAGCTGGGACTCGAACCTGGGAACTACAGTTTACGAGCCTGGCGCGCTACCGACTGAGTCACACCCGCCCGACGTCTGCCTTAGTTATATTATTAATACTGGTGTACTTTTGTACTAATATTTATATTAATGTAAATTTATAAATATGTCATATTTAGAAGGTAAATCATTCGCTTATATTAGAATTATGATAATTTCTAATAAATACGAATAATGAATAAGGTGTATTCATAAATAAACATTATTGTAAATAGTAGTACACCAATAATTATATTAGAAATAAATTTCCAAGAATTTTCCTATGATGGCATCATAACTTAGTGCATCGACCTTCATTCCCCTCCCTGCCCACGGTCAGTAGGGGACACCGATGGGCTTGGAAAGACCGTCGTCCGTCGGATGGGACGTTAAGCCGTGGCCCCGTGTGCGGGAGAGCCATACCCTGTGCACGTTAAAGAACACGCTGGATGGCCTTGACGGGAGGCTACCATCTGTCTCCCAACAGCTGTTCCAGTGGGTCCCCTCCCCCAACCTTCTCTGAGCCTTCGGAGTCCGTGTGACCTGACAATTTAGCCCATGGTGTGCAAACAAGTGCCGCTCAGAGGTAAAACAACCCAACCATCGACCTTCTGTTACAGGAGGCGTTGGATTAGCTCAGTCAACATCACTTAGAACAGAAGGCCGTTGGAGAAAGTTATGACGTCAGCTTTAGAAATTCTTAAAAAAAAAAACTGTTATTTATTTCTGTTGTTTCTACTGGTAAATTTGAAAATTATACTCAATACTAATTTACATTTATAAATATACATTATTTAGAAAAAGCTATTCGTATTATGATAATGCTTTAATATTCGAATTTTTTTTTATAAATAATGTATATTTGTAAATATAAAATATTTCAAAATTTAATTTTAAAAGTTACCAGTAGAAATAATTTGAATAAATGTATCAAAAACTTCTTTTTTTATTTTTTATTTTTAGGTTCATTAATGCTGACGTCAAAATTCAGTGGAACGGACTTCTGTTCTAGGTGGTGTTGGCTCAATCTTTAGCGCACAATGCTCGTAATCTGCAGTTACCAGGTTCTAGTCCCACTTCTGCCAACATTCAGTATTATATCCATTACACCTTCACTCGGTCATAAAGTGGGCACAGATGGGCTTAAAAACGCCGCCATCAGAGGTATAGGTTGGGTTGTTTTTCCTCTGAGCAGCACTTTTTTGCACACCATGGGCTAAATGGCCAGGTCACATGGACCCCGAAGGCTCAGAGAAGGTTGGGATAGGGGACCCACTGGAACAGCTGTTGGGAGACAGATGGTAGCCTCCCGTCAAGGCCATCCAGCGTGTTCTTTAACGTTGGGTTCTTTTACCTCTGAGTGGCACTTTTTTGCACACCATGGGCTAAATGGCCAGGTCACATGGACCCCGAAGGCTCAGAGAAGGTTGGGGGAGGGGACCCACTGGAACAGCTGTTGGGAGACAGATGGTAGCCTCCCGTCAAGGCCATCCAGCGTGTTCTTTAACGTGCACAGGGTACGGCTCTCCCACACACGGCCACGGCTTAACGTCCCATCCGACGGATGGCGGGCTTTCCAAGCCCATCGGTGTCCCCTACTGACCATGTGCAGGGCGGGGAATTTTGCGGAGATAAATCGCAACGCTGACCCAGCTGGGACTCGAACCTGGGAACTACAGATTACGAGCCTGGCGCGCTACCAACTGAGTCACCCCCGCCCCTCAGAGGTATAAGACGTTAAGCCGTGGTCCTAGTGAGGAAAGAGCTATACCCTGTGCACCTTAAAGAGCACGCTAGATAACGTTGACAACATGCTCCCATCTGTCTCATAATTACTATCCAGTGGTTCCATTCCCCCAACCTTCTCTGAGACTTTGGGGTCCTTGTGACTGGCCATTTATCTCATTGTGTGCAAGAAAAATGCAGCTCAGAGATAAAACAACCCAACTTACACAATAAGCTAAATTAAATCGATTCATGCACGATTTTTAAAATACCTGTATAATTGATGAAATAGTGCCCCCCCCCCCCCCCCACGCTTTTCTGTGTAGAGTCCTATCCAGTATCCCCGCCCTGTCCATGGTCAGTAGGGGACACCGATGGGCTTGGAAAGGCCGCCGTCCGTCGGATGGGATGCTAAGCTGTGGCCCCATGTGCGGGAGAGCCATACCCTGTGCACGTTAAAGAACACACTTGACGGGAGACTACCATCTGTCTCCCAACAGCTGTTCAAGTGGGTCCCCTCCCCCAACCTTCTCCGAGCCTTCGGGGTCCATGTGACCTGGCCATTTAATCCATGGTGTGCAAAAAAGTGCCGCTCAGAAAAAGAACAACAACCTATCCAGTAAAATCCCTGAATCAAAGATAATAACACTAATAGGACGAATAAAGGAAATTTATAAACAAACAAATAAATGCTTGGTTATACAAATACCACCAACCCCGTATTCTACGATGGAACATCCTGAGGTACAGGCAGCGCATGACGTCAATGCTACGCAACTAGCGATATCATACATAAACGGAATGAAGAGCAGACCTTCGAAAGACTTCTCTGAAAATGAAATCAAACGGAAATGTGTCAGAGTATGTGTTGCAGCTTATTTTGAAACATATTAGGTTATCGGTAAAACAAGTGTCTTCTAAGGCGCAGGGCAATGTATTGTACTCATTTATTTCTATTTTATACCTCGATAATGTATTATAACTGCTTGGAATTATCGTGACGGAATTATCAAGAGATGACGTAAGCAAGGCCTTCTTCAACGTTGGCATATGTGTTATGAATAGATATCTCTTGACCAATGGATAATCATTCTTTCAAGGACATCGCGGAACTATAGAGGTGATGTAAGATTTCTCAGTTACCAATAAACGTTTCTGGGGAGACGTTGGATTGTTTTATCTCTGAGCGGCACTTTTTTGCACACCATAGGCTAAATGGCCAGATCAGATGGACCCCGAAGGCTCAGAGAAGGTTGGAGGAGGGGACCCACTGGAACAGCTGTTGGGAGACAGATGGTAGCCTCCCGTCAAGGCCTTCCAGTGTGTTCTTTAACGTTGGGTTGTTTTACCTCTGAGCGGCACTTTTTGCACACCATGGGCTAAATGGCCAGGTCACATGGACCCCGAAAGCTCAGAGAAGGTTGGGGGAGGGAACCCACTGGAACAGCTGTTGGGAGACAGATGGTAGCCTCCCGTCAAGGCCATCCAGGGTGTTCTTTAACGTGCACAGGATATGGCTCTCCCGCACACGGGGCCACGGCTTAACGTCGCATCCGACGGACGGCGGCCTTTCCAAGCTCATCGGTGTCCCCTACTGACCGTGGGCAGGGCGGGGAATTTTGCGGAGATAAATCTCAACGCTGACCCAGCTGGGACTCGAACCTGGGAACTACAGATTACGAGCCTGGCGCGCTACCGACTGAGCCACCCCCGCCCCCTGGGGAGACGTAGAAATGTTTGATTACAGTAGGATTAGTTGGTTGGGTTGTTTTACATCTGAGCTGCTCTTTTTTGCACACAATGGGCTAAATTGCCAGGTTACAAGGACCAGAGGTCTGAGAGAAGGTTGGGAGAGTGGACCCACTGGAACAGCTGTTGAGACGCAGATAGTAGCCTCCCGTCAAGGCCACTTAGCGTGTTCTTTAACGTGCACAAGGTACGGCTTTCCCGCACGGAACCACGCCTTAACTAAATAACACTTTAATCATATCCGATGCTCAAGATTAAAACTGAGAAAAAAAAAATGAATTAAATAAGAACTGTGAATAAGACTTGAATGGAGTTTCCCAATTACTAACTTTTAAATTTAAATTATTTAAAATAAATTTATAACTTTTAAAATATTCCACTGAATATAAAAGTTAAAATAATATTCTATATGGAATGAGGTTTTATAGGTATTTTTTAATCTATTTTTAGTGTCGGACAAAAGTTAAGGGGCTAAAATAAAATTATAGAAAGGGAGTCTTTTGGATTTCAAAGCAGGTAGACGAGTTTGAGTTTTAGTAAAAGATGAGAGGATTTCGCGGTGGCGGGGAGGAAGGTCAGCACTACTCGTATTTACTTTGGTGCGGAATAGTTTAATATCCAGCCATTGGAGCGCTTCCATATGAGGTTTTAGCGTCGTGGAGTTGTTGGGTTGTTTTACCTCTGAGCGGCACTTTTTTGCACACCATGGGCTAAATGGACAGGTCACATGGACCCCGAAGGCTCAGAGAAGGTTGGGGGAGGGGACCCACTGGAAAAGCTGTTGGGAGACAGATGGTAGTCTCCCGTCAAGGCCATCCAGCGTGTTCTTTAACGTGCACAGGGTATGGCTCTCCCGCACACGGGGCCACGGCTTAACGTCCCATCCGACGGAAGGCGGCCTTTCCAAGCCCATCGGTGTACCCTACTGACCGTGGGCAGGGCGGGAAATTTTGCGGAGATAAATCTCAATGCTGACCCAGCTGGGACTCGAACCTGGGAACTACATATTACGAGCCTGGCGCGCTACCGACTGAGCCACCCCCGCCCCTGCGTCGTGGAGAATTTATCATTAGCTATGTAAGAAATGGAACCACAGTGCACTAATCTGTCACTGCTTCTATACTCTAAACACTATACTAGAAAATTACACTGATATGCAACAGATAAACTTTTTCCCTCCCTTCCAAAATTTTGAGGGCGGGGGTGGCTCAGACGGTAGCGCGCCAGGCTCGTAATCTGTAATTCCCAGGTTCGAGTCCCAGCTGGGTCAGCGTTGAGATTTATCTCCGCAAAATTCCCCGCCCTGCCTCACGGTCAGTAGGGGACACCGATGGGCTTGGAAAGACCGCCGTCCGTCGGATGGGATGTTAAGCCGTGGCCCCGTGTGCGGGAGAGCCATACCCTGTGTACGTTAAAGAACACGCTTGATGGCCTTGACGGGAGGCTACCATCTGTCTCCCAACAGCTGTTCCAGTGGGTCCCCTCCCCCAACCTTCTCTGAGCCTTCGGGGTCCATGTGACCTGGCCATTTAGCACATGGTTTGCAAAAAAGTGCCGCTCAGAGGTAAAACAACCCAACCCTTAGATGCCAGATTCGGATTCAGCACCCACAAATATTTAATGTACACTCATTTTTTTTCGTGGTAGGATTTTCATTGCACACCAGTATTATAATCATTACATTAATAATAACAGATTCGCTGTTGTTTCTAGGGTCGTAAACTCTGTAAAGTATATATACAGTAGATAACATTCTTCACCTCGCAAGCTTTTTTTTTAAGAATATAGATTTTCTTTTATTCATAAAAATAAAGAATACGGTACATTTATCATTAGACCCGCAAAGCTAAATATCTTATCAGCAGGAAAATGAATGAATTAAACATAGGTCGTTCAGGCACAAAAATGGTATTACATCAAGTAAATTCACAAAACACAACACATAATATTCAGCTAATTTGAAATTCCCAAATATTTTTTCAATTCGATTTTCAGTCTACTAAAAGAATCTATATTAAATATTTCTTTTGGGATAACATTAAATAATTGGCTTAAAACTCATTACCATCAGGGGCGGGGGTGGCTCAGTCGGTAGCGCGCTAGGCTCATAATCTGTAGTTCCCAGGTTCGAGTCCCAGCTGGGTCAGCGTTGAGATTTATCTCCGCAAAAATTTCCGCCCTGCCCACGGTCAGTAGGGGACACCGATGGGTTTGGAAAGGCCGCCGTCCGTCGGATGGGACGTTAAGCCGTGGCCCCGTGTGCGGGAGAGCCATACCCTGTGCACGTTAAAGAACACGCTGGATGGCCTTGACGGGAGGCTACCATCTGTCTCCCAACAGCTGTTCCAGTGGGTCCCGTCCCCCAACCTTCTCTGAGCCTTCGGGGTCCATGTGACCTGGCCATTTAGCCCATGGTGTGCAAAAAAGTGCCGCTCAGAGATAAAACAACCCAACGTTAAAGAACACGCTGGATGGCCTTGACGGGAGGCTACCATCTGTCTCCCAACAGCTGTTCCAGTGGGTCCCCTCCCCCAACCTTCTCTGAGCCTTCGGGGTCCATGTGACCTGGCCATTTAGCCCATGGTGTGCAAAAAAGTGCCGCTCAGAGATAAAACAACCCAACGTTAAAGAACACGCTGGATGGCCTTGACGGGAGGCTACCATCTGTCTCTCAACAGCTGTTCCAGTGGGTCCCCTCCCCCAACCTTCTCTGAGCCTTCGGGGTCCATGTCACCTGGCCATTTAGCCCATGGTGTGCAAAAAAGTGCCGCTCAGAGATAAAACAACCGAACGTTAAAGAACACGCTGGATGGCCTTGACGGGAGGCTACCATCTGCCTCCCAACAGCTGTTCCAGTGGGTCCCCTCCCCCAACCTTCTCTGAGCCTTCGGGGTCCATGTCACCTGGCCATTTAGCCCATGGTGTGCAAAAAAGTGCCGCTCAGAGGTAAAACAACCCAACCCCTCCCCCATCATTGGTAAATATTTAATCCCCATCTTTTATGGCTTGAAAGTATACAGTAGATGGTAGTCTCTACATCGCAAGCCTTCATTTGGCATAAAACTCAAGAAGCAATTTTTTCGTTCGAATTGAAATGATGGAACTTCGAACTAATGTGATAATTTACGATTTTGATATATGTAGAGAATTACACATAATACCTATGCCTGCACCCATGATTTTAATTCAGATCACAATTTTTGGCAGTTGGGTTGTTTTACCTCTGAGCGGCACGTTTTTGCTCACCATGGGCTAAATGGCGAGGTCACAAGGACCACGAAGGCTCAGAGAAGGTTGGAGGAGGGGACCCACTGGAACAGCTGTTGGGAGATAGATGGTAGTCACCCGTCAAGGCCATCCAGCGAGTTCTCTAACGTTGAGTTGTTTTACCTCTGAGCGGCACCTTTTTGCACACCATGGGCTAAATGGCCAGGTCACATGGACCCCGAAGGCTCAGAGAAGGTTGGGGGAGGGGACCCACTGGAACAGCTGTTGGAAGACAGATGGTAGCCTCCCGTCAAGGCCTTCCAGCGTGTTCTTTAACGTGCACAGGGTATGGCTCTCCCGCACACGGTGTCACGGCTTAACGTCCCATCCGATGTACGGCGCCCTTTCCAAGGCGATCGGTGGCCCCTACTGACCGTGGGCAGGGCTAGTAATTTCTAATACTATTTTACTTCATTATTAATGATCAATATTAATTCTCATCTTTATACTAATATTTATTTAGAAGTATAACTTTATTTTAAAAGAAATTTACTCATATTTATTAGCATTATAATAACGTTAATACGTACGAATAAGTTATTTTCCGAATAATGTAAGAAATAAAGGTACAAGAAATGCTAAATTATTTAGGGCTGCTGACTTAGATGTCATAACTTAGTTGTACGGCCTTTTGATATAGGAGGTGTTGGCCCGAACCCAAACAAGTGTTCCTTGATAATGAATGCCATGGCATCTCTTCTGATGGCATCACATAATGGAAGGGAATTAATTTTAAGTTTCGATATAATATTCTTTGGGTTGGGTTGTTTTACCTGAGCGGCACTTTTTTACACGCAATCGGCTAAATGGCCAGGTCACATGGACCCCGAAGGCTCAGAAGGTTGGGGGAGGGGACCCACTGGAACAGCTGTTGGGAGACAGATGGTAGCCTCCCGTCAAGATCATCCAGCGTGTTCTTTAACGTTGGGTTGTTTTACCTCTGAGCGGCACTTTTCTGCACACCATGGGCTAAATGGACAGGTCACATTGACCCCGAAGGCTCAGAGAAGGTTGGGGAAGGGGACCCACTGGAACAGCTGTTGGGAGACAGATGGTAGCCTCCCGTCAAGACCATCCAGCGTGTTCCTTAACGTGCCAGAGAGTGTGGCTCTCCCTACACGGCACCACGGATTAACGTCCCATCCGACGGACGGCGGCCTTTCCAAGCCCATCGGTGTCCCCTACTGATCGTGTGCAGTGCGGGGAGTTTTGCGGAGATAAATCTCAACGCTGACCCATCTGGGACTCGAACCTGGGAATTAAACTGCAGATTACGAGCCTGGCGCGCTACCGACTGAGCCACCCCCGCCCCGATATAATATTATTGCCGGTTCATTAAATTATACCTTACAAATAAATGAATGAAACAATAATAAATTACAATAAGATTGTAATAATTATTAAGTATGTATGCCTTTAAGAATATTGCCACATAGAAAATGTACTGGTTGCCATAAATTAAGAAAAATCTCTATGTTAAGTCAATGGAAAGCTAATGTCAAAGCTCTGTAACTTCTAAAATAAGGTTTTTTTTTGTTTTTAAAAATGTAATTGCAGATAAAGATCTCAATCAAATAAATCAATTTCTCGATTTTCGACAATAATCGTTCAGTATTTAATGAGTTACGGAAGATCAATATTTAACAACAGCAATGCCAGTCTTAAGAAACTTATACAAAACTGAAGAACAGTGAAAGAATTCTTTACACAAAGTTCTAAAATACAAAATTATTTTATTTAACACTTTGATACAATACTTATTATTAAATTTTAATTAACTTCTGAAGTCAATTTTTGTGGCTGGCATTGTTATCGCTAAATATTCAAACTTCCATAACTCATTAAATACTGAACGAATATTGCTGAAAATCGAGATATTGATTTATTTGATTGAGATCTTTATCTGCAATCGCATTTTTCAAAACAAAAAAAAGTTATTTTAGACGCTATAGAGCTTAGACTTTAGTTTCCCATTAACTTAGCATAAGGATTTTCTTTAATTTATGGAAACCAGTGTTAGGATTAGCAACTGCCTTTCCACTGTAAGAAACATAGATTCAGGTGTCCCACAAGGCTCTTCGTTGGGCCCTGCTCTATTCAACTTCTATATGCACGATTTCCCAGAGTTCCATCCTCTCATGACGGCACTTTACGCTGATGATATTGCTCTACTCTCTTCATTCCAGAGCCCCAGCCTGACCATCAAATGGTTGCAGCTTGGGATGGACAAAGTAGAGCGCTGGTACTCCAAATGGAAAATCAAGATTAACCCAGATAAAAGCCAGTCAGTTCTCTTCTCTAGAAAGAAGATTGTTAATCCTGATTCTCCTAAACTTTTTGGAGTTGAAACATCCTGGACACCAATGGTGAAATACCTTGGAGTCATTCTACATAAAAAACTTTGTTGGAATGCACATATTGATCATGTGCTCTTAAAGGCTGAAATCATCAGATGTAAACTTGCATCTCTGACAGGGTGGATCTCGAAACTGCCTCCAGAAAAGAAATTATTTCTTTATAAGACTCTTCTGCGGCCAGTCGTGACATATGCCTCATCAGTATGGGGTAATACTACCTACACCAATGTCAGGAGGCTTCAGAGTTTCCAAAATAAAATCCTCAGATCTGTAGTCAGTACTCCGTGGCTTGTGGAAAAGACCATTCAAACTGATTTGAGTACTGACCACATATACACTCGTATTCGGAAGCTCGCGCAGACCTTTTTCGAGGCAGTGGGAGATAATCCTTATATAATTAGATCTTTAATTGATTATGATCCAGGGGCGATGGTGGCTCAGTCGGTAGCGCGCCGGCTCGTAATCTGTAGTTCCCAGGTTCGAGTCCCAGCTGGGTCAGCGTTGAGATTTATCTCCGCAAAATTCCCCGCCCTGCTCACGGTCAGTAGGGGACACCGATGGGCTTGGAAAGGCCACCGTCCGTCGGATGGGACGTTAAGCCGTGGCCCCGTGTGCGGGAGAGCCATATCCTTTGCACGTTAAAGAACACGCTGGATAGCCTTGACGGGAGGCTACCATCTGTCTCCCAACAGCTTGTTCCAGTGGATCCCCTCCCCCAACCTTCTCTGAGCCTTCGGGATCCATGTGACCTGGCTATTTAGCCCATGGTGTGCAAAAAAGTGCCGCTCAGAGGTAAAACAACCCAACCCCAACCTTCTCTGAGCCTTCGGGGCCCATGTGACCTGGCCATTTAGCCCATGGTGTGCAAAAAAGTGCCGCTCAGAGGTAAAACAACCCAACCCTTGATTATGATCCATTGGTTTTAAACCAATTCAAGCATCCTAAGATAATGGTGTTTGACACTCCCATGTTTAACTTTTAGTTCTGCTTTTTTTAGCAAATTTGATTTGCCCTTGTGGCCCTTTGGGGTTTATGTGTTTGACAACTGGGCAAAACTAAGGTGACTGACGTGACTTTTCTGAATATGTACATTAATAAATATATATTAGTATACAGAGAGCATTAAAAATCACTAGTCCTCACAGATCCCGTATACTATGTCGTACTAAACTGACAGGCTCCTGTCAGACCTCTGTGGCAAGCAGCTGCTTGAAGAGGAATTTATTTATTTTTATATTCACCTAGACATACATATATATATAAAAAATAATAAATACCCCCTCAAGCAGCTGCTTGCCACAGAGGTCTAACAGGAGCCTGTCAGTTTATATGCCAAAGTAGGAGATCTGAGAGGATGGCAGGACCTCAGCAGAAAAACGACACACACATCCATGCCTAAATTCGGGGCTCGAACCTAGGTCCCTTAGATCAGTAGCCAAGCGTGCTAACCACTCGGCCACGGGACGGCTGATATATATATATATGGATATAATATATGTTTAGATGTCTTGAAGTCATAACGTAGTTATATTGGCTTTTGTTATAGGAGGTGTTGTCTAGGCCTCTCTGAACCTTGTTAGAGACCATGCATACGATTATAATGATGTAATACTGAATCACCAAATCCTCCAACTGAAAAAAAAACCCTCAACAATTCTGCAGCTGTTAACAGCAACCTAACCTTTTTTTTCCGCTTTTCCTCCCCCTTCTCCCCCCAACTTCATTATTACATAATAAAGTCATTAGCCAAATGTCTGGCGCACGTCGAAGTCCCCCTGCATCTGAAGTTCTGACAGCAGTCTGATCACATACTGGAGAAGTAATTGAATCTCGTTACCATGGAGACCAGCCTCGGTACCGGGGTCCTGTCACGTCAAACACGTCCCCCGAAATTACAGTGGACACCTGTAGACGAGGATATCGAAATCGTGATCCGAGATGGGAATATCAGATGTCTTCCGTGAGAGGGCAGCACACGAATTTTGCTACCGGATTTGGCCTAATGGTGTATTGTGGTCTAAGAAGATTTAGTCGACGACATGCAGCACGTTTAAATGATATTAATGCATTGAAACAAATTGCTGAAAGCTCTTGTACTAATTAAAGTAGTTGGTGCTATTGTTATTTAATATTTTTTAATCGTGGTTCATGATCGTGGAACCGTTTCCTCAATTTTATATCAAGAGTTCTTGTGTTTAGACTTTCAGAAAATATCAGCACATGTTATTCTACGTGAAACAAAATTCGTTGCGTATTCTGAAGTTTTAAAAATAAGTGTTTGTGCAAACAAAACAACAGTACAGGAGAAGTTAAAGGTCGATTTTATATATTTTATATCCCACTCATCTACTTTTCTAGCAAATATTAGCGCCCCCAACGTCAGATTATGGAACTAGTTATATATATAAATAAGTCGTGACTTTGAGATCAGCGATATTTAAAACAGTGTAAAATAGAATAATTTATTTATCATAATTAAATAAGATAATTTTTATTTCAGATAATGTTTTACAGTATACAAAAACTTTTGAAGTCTCACAAGAGCAGGCTCGTTCGTAAGATCTCAATATAGAAACAATTTCAATTGAAAACATCAGTATATCATAATATCGAAATATCTGAAAGTAATTACTAATTTAAAGACAAAAATGATTAAGAATATTATATTATTTCCAAACGACTTCTGGCACATCAAGTAAAAGAAGGTATTGTAGTCGAATTCAGTCAACATCATCTAGAACACAATGCCATTCCCTGAACGTATGACGTCAGCATTAGTAGATATAGAAACATGCAAATTCATTTTATTTATTTCTGTAATTTCTACCGGTAAGTTTTAAATTAATGTTTATGTTACCGCTAAAGTGCAGAAATCAGTTATTCTACAGATTATCTAGGTATTGTGCAGATTAACTAGGGTGATCCGTTAACGTGCGGAAAATTGTTTATTTCTCAAATTACCTAGGTAATCTGTAAATTACCTGGATAATCTGCACATTACCTACTAGGCACTCGTTAAAGTGAAAATAAGATCTTTGCTGGAACAACAGGAACGTTTCTGTACGCTTAAATTAACATAATGTTATTTATCTAGTGTCCGAGAGTAGAGTTGAAACCAGGGTCATCCCTCTGTCAACATGAATCAGTCGTCCGAATTATAAAAAACGCCCCCAAAATGAGCAGGCCAAGTGAGAACGAATCATTTTAGTGATTCGTTATCAAGAATGAATCACTTTACCGATTCGTTCTCATTTGGCCTCCGCTCATCCGGGGCGTTTTTTTATAATGCGGACGAGTGAATCACATGACACGAAGATTCATATTCAAGAGATTCACCACTATGAGAGAAACAAACTTTTGAACTTTAACGATACGGAAGCCGTTAATGTGCACATTACCTAGGTAAAATGCGGAAAACCCTTGATTACGCACGTTAACGGAGCAAATCAGTTAATCTGCAGATTAGCTAGGTAATGTGCACATTAACGGCTTTCGAGCTTTAGCGGTAACATTTATACTAATTTACACTATTTTATATTGATTAATATACATTATTTACAAAAAAATTATTCGTATGTATTAACATTATGCTAATGCTTATATATGGGTATTTTTACTGAATAATGTATATTTGCAAACATAAATTAGTATAAACACTAATTTTAAAACTTACTAGTAGAAATAAGAGAAATTAATATATAAAGGAAAATGATACATTTTTAGGTCTACCAATGGTGACGTCATAATACAGTTAAATGGCCTATTCTACGTGGTGTTGATTCAGCTCGAGGGATTTAGTTCACTAATACGCCACTGGAGCGCTGCTCTGTGAAAGTTTAAAATTGCGAAAATGTTGCCATTAGCAGTATGGAGAGTGGAACGTTTGTACCTTTCTTAATCTGGGGCGGCTCAGTCGGTAGCGCGCCAGGCTCGTAATCTGTAGTTCCCAGGTTCGAGTCCCAGCTGGGTCAGCGTTGAGATTTATCTCTGCAAAATTTCCCCGCCCTGCCCACGGTCAGTAGGGGACACCGATGGGCTTGAAAAGGCCGCCGTCCGTCGGATGGGACGTTAAGCCGTGGCCCCGTGTGCGGGAGAGCCATACCCTGTGCACGTTAAAGAACACGCTGGATGGCCTTGACGGGAGGCTACCATCTGTCTCCCAACAGCTGTTCCAGTGGGTCCCCTCCCCCAACCTTCTCTGAGCCTTCGGGGTCCATGTGACCTGGCCATTTAGCCCATGGTGTTCAAAAAAGTGCCGCTCAGAGGTAAAACAACCCATACCCTGTGCACGTTAAAGAACTCACTGGATTGCATTAACGAGAGACCATTTGTTTTTCTTTTCCAAGGTCCGTTGTCCTTTACTGATTGTGGGAAGGGTGGGGAATTTTGCGGAGATAAATCTCAACGCTATCCAAGCTGCGACTCGATGCTCAGAACTGAAATTATGAACTTGGCGCTACCGACTGAGTCACCCCGGCCCCTAGAATCCTGGTTATCCGGCTTTTATGAGAAATGGGGTGTGTCATTTGCATGAGAAATATTTCTATACAAACGAAATACAGTAGGCCTGATATTCAAGACTTAGTTGGAAAAAAAAACGCAATTGAAAACTATAATAATAAAAATGAAGTATTGGGTGAATAACACTAATTATGTTATTATATTAATAACACTAATTTATTCCGGACTACTTACGTTAACGTCAGAACTTAGTTAGATGGCTTCTCTTGTAGGAGGTGTTGGCCAACGGTTCCAACGTCAGAACTGAATTTTATGGCCTTCTGTTATTATAGAGGGGGCGGGGGTGGCTCAGTCGGTAGCGCTCCAGGCTCGTAATCTGTAGTTCCCAGGTTCGAGTCCCAGCTGGGTCAGCGTTGAGATTTATCTCCGAAAATTTCCCCGTCCTGCCCACGTCAGTAGGGGACACCGATGGGCTTGGAAAGGCCGCCGTCCGTCGGATGGGACGTTAAGCCGTGGTCCGTGTGCGGGAGAGTCATACCCTGTGCACGTTAAAGAACACGCTGGATGGCCTTGACGGGAGGCTACCATCTGTCTCCCAACAGTTGTTCCAGTGGGTCCCCTCCCCCAACCTTCTCTGAGCCTTCGGGGTCCATGTGACCTGGCCATTTAGCCCATGGTGTGCAAAAAAGTGCTGCTCAGAGGTAAAACAACCCAAATGGCATCAGATCAAATGGACCTAACCTCTAGACCAGTGATTCTCAACCTTTTATGCTTCACGTACCCCCTGGAAATGTGTATGTAATTGGTTACGTAACACGTTAGGTGTACCCCAAAGAAATTTACCCCGTATCCGAAGTTGAGAGCCTCTTTTCTACATAATTTTTATTCATTTCTTTCTAATATTACTACTGGTGAATTTTACAAATTTTTAAATTAACATTTATTTATATTTATTTTTAAATATATATTATTTAGAAAAAAATGTATTAGTGTTGTGAAAATGCTAGATGAGAATAATTTTTCTTTTAAAAGAGGTATATTCATAAATAAACATTACTATAAACGTTAATATTAATATCTACCAGTGTGAAAATAGAAAGAAATAGTTAAATTATTAAGATATTTCAATTTTTTTTTCCAAGCCACAACTCTCTGGTTGTCCCTTCCCTTCCACATTTATCAATTTTTCTTTTTTTTCCTTCGAGCTTATAAATTCTCTGACCGTCCGTCTTCGCATTTTTTATATGCCCTGTCGGGGTCTTTTGTCTTTGCAATTTACCAAAGTATCGGCATTGCCGATGAACTATGAATTGTGCCATTTACTAGCACTTCAGGTGAAGCAGATATGGGCCTAAGGCCCGATATTCTGAATGTCATTCTCCATGATCTCTGGATACCTCCGTTATAAAGAAAATGCTCTTTACACAATGTACTGGAGCACAGTTTGCAAAGCCCCTCTACTGGTTGGGTTGTTTTACCTCTGAGCGGCACTTTTTTGCACGCCATGGGCTAAATGGCCAGGTCATATGGACCCCGAAGGCTCAGAGAGGTCGGGGGAGGGGACCCACTGGAACAGCTGTTGGTAGCCCCTCGTCAAGGCCATCCAGCGTGTTCTTTAACGTGAACAGGGTATGTCTCTCCCGCACACGGAGCCACGGCTTAACGTCCCATCCGACGGACGGCGGCCTTTCCAAGCCCATCGGTGTCCCCTACTGACCGTGGGCAGGGCGGGGAATTTTGCGGAGATAAATCTCAACGCTGACCCAGCTGGGACTCGAACCTGGGAACTACAGATTACAAGCCTGGCGCGCTACCGACTGAGCCACCCCCGCCCCTCTACGATTAAGGTCAAGACATAAAAACGGAAGTCAGGGGAATAAGTTGAAAATGGCAGTCTAGTTGGATATCCAGATAAGGTTATGACAGCTATTTAACGTCATTACCGATGAAAGAAAAATATTTCATAAATTTCAATAGTATTACTGAAGATAGTTTTAAGACATAACAAATTCCTAAAATATTAAAAATATTACTTTTACAGCAATAATAAATTTAAAAATAGTCATCATCATCCTCAAGCAGCCATGGGCTACGGAGGTCCAACCAGACCGTGCAATTTAGTTCTCCAAGCAAGTCTCTCCTGAGCTACATCTACTGTATCTGGCCACTGCACACCAATTCTAATAAGGTCCTGTTTGACATTGTCTGCCCACCGCATCCTAGGTCTCCCCTTCTTTCTGAAGCCTTTAGGCACACTGTTCATAACCCTATTCGCCAATCTATAATTATCCATACGGGCAACATGGCCAAACCAACGGAGTCTCTCTCTGCAGAATATGCTGCTTAAAGGAGGTTGCAAACTGCTTTGCCTAACCTCATCATTAGTTACAAAGTTGAACCACCTAATGCCCAAGATACTGCGTAAGCATCTGGAATCAAAAGCATCTAGTTTCCTGTTTTATTTCAACGCTGGCCCAATCCGCAAAATTCCCCATGCTATCATCGATCAGTAGGGGACACCAATGAGCTTGGAAAAGCTTCTGTTTGTTGGATGGGACGTTAAGCCGTGTCTCCGTGTGTAGGAGAGCCATATCCTGTGCACATTAAAGAACACGCTAGATGGCTTTGATGGGTGGCTACCATTTAAATCCAAAGAGCTGACAAATGGGTCCTCTACCCCCAACCTTCTCTGAGTTCCTCGGGGTCCTGGGGCGGGGGGGGGGGGCTCAGTCGGTAGCGCGCCAGGCTCGTAATCTGTAGTTCCCAGGTTCGAGTCCCAGCTGGGTCAGCTTTGAGATTTATCTCCGCAAAATTCCCCGCCCTGCCCACGGTCAGTAGGGGACACCGATGGGCTTGGAAAGGCCGCCGTCCGTCGGATGGGACGTTAAGCTGTGGCCCTGTGTGCGGAAGAGTCATACTGTGCACGTTAAAGAACACTCTGGATGGCCTTGACGGGAGGCTACCATCTGTCTCCCAACAGCTGTTCCAGTGGGCCCCCTCCCCCAACCTTCTCTGAGCCTTCGGGGTCCATGTGACCTGGCCATTTAGCGCATGGTGTGCAAAAAAGTGCTGCTCAGAGGTAAAACAAATCAATCCAATCGGTGTCCTGGTGAGCTGGCCATTTAGCCCATTTTGTGCAAAACAAGTGCCCCTCAGAAGTAAAACAACCCAAACCAAAGTTAATTTTCAATTCTCTTGTCTCCTGGATAAAAGGACGAAAATGTGAAAATTATTTTTCGATATTTTAAAATGAGCTACAAGAAAACTTCAGTTAAACGACTCAAAAATAAAAATTAAAGTTTTTTTCCAAAATTCCTTTAACAAAATCGCTATTGTGCTTTTAATGTAGTCTACCAAACATCAACACAGACAGGCAGAAACACAACTGAACTTGCCCTAACAGAACCAAACTGTTTATTATGATTTTTTCACAACATACCAAACGTAGAAAAAGATAACTTAAGGTTTTAAAACTGGCATCGCAGAGGAATGATCTATGCACTATGGGGACCTCTACTGGTAAAAATGTCAGTGACTGTACAAGAACGCTAATTGGGGCTCTCTAATGACAGGTTAAAAACAATTAAATGGTAAAGTGTTTCAGATTTTTTTGTTCCGAAGCGTTGACAATGATTGTATTCTGAAGATCGGAAAGAAAAAGGAGTATGAAAAGAAGGTTCTGAATCTCTATAGCCTTGGCATTCCGACATGAAAATTACATTTGCAGCAAACGAGTTGGAAACGATCGGCGAACAGGGAGCACTTGAAATCACTTGGTCATATTGTTTAAGAAAAACATTAGCACAATGGCTGCCCGGATCTTTGTTGTAATTGATTATTTTTATAACACGATATTTTAGCCGGTAATTATAGGCAGCAATGTAAATAAGTTCAAATACTTGTTTCATTAATTCGTAATTTAAATTGCAAACTTAGTTGGGATGTTTTACCTCTGAGCGGCATTTTTTGTACACAGTGGGTTAAATGGACAGGTCACAAATACCTCAAGGGCTCATAGAAGGTTAGGGGAAGGGACTACTGGGGATTTGTTAAGATGCAGATGATAGTCTATCGTCAAGGCCATTCAGCGTGTTCTTTAACGTGTATAGGGTATGGCTCTCACGCACACGTGACAATGGCTTAACGTCCCATCCGACGGATGACGCCTTTCCAAGCCCATCGCTGTGCCCTACTGACAGAGGGCAACGCGGAGAGTTTTGCCGAGATAAATCCCGCCCTGCCCACGGTCAGTAGGGGACACAGATGGGCTAGGAAAGGCCGCCGTCCGTCGGATGGGACGTTAAGCCGTGGCCCCGTGTGCGGGAGAGCCATACCCTGTGCACGTTAAAGAACACGCTGGATGGCCTTGACGGGAGGCGGAGGCTATCATCTGTCTTCCAACAGCTGTTCCAGTGGGTCTCCTCCCCCAACCTTCTCTGAGCCTTCGGGGTCCATGTGACCTGGCCATTTAGCCCATGGTGTGCAAAAAAGTGCCGCTCAGAGGTAAAACAACCCAACAACTGAGATAAATCTCAACGCGGACGCAACTGGGACTCGAACCTGGGAACTGCAGATTACGAACCTGACGCGCTATCGAGTGAGCCACCTCTGTCTCCAAACTTAATCGTAAAATGTTGGGTTGTTTTACCTCTGCGGCACTTTTTTTTTGCACGTAACGGGCTAAAATGGCTATAGGTCACAAAGACCCCAAGGGTTAAAAAAATTGGGAATGGGGACCCACTGGATTGTTGTAAGTACGTGTATATCTTGTGGTTGCAAGCACTATCCTGGTTGTGTGGGTTGGGTTGTTTTACCTCTGAGCGGCACTTTTTTGCACACCATGGGCTAAATGGCCAGGTCACATGGACCCCGAAGGCTCAGAGAAGGTTGGGGGAGGGGACCCACTGGAACAGCTGTTGGGAGACAGATGGTAGCCTCCCGTCAAGGCCATCCAGCGTGTTCTTTAACGTGCACAGGGTATGGCTCTTCCGCACACGGAGCCACGGCTTAACGTCCCATCCGACGTTTCCAAGGCCATCGGTGTCCCCTACTGACCGTGGGCAGGGCGGGGAATTTTGCGGAGATAAATCTCAACGCTGACCCAGCTGGGACTCGTACCTGGGAACTACAGATTACGAGCCTGGCGCGCTACCGACTGAGCCGCCCCCGCCCCTGCCTGTTTGTGTGGAGGAGTATAAAAATTTCAATGTGTAATTGTGTTGCGTTATGATTCCAACATTACGCAATTAAATACCATTCCCTTTAATCAGATAATGGAGGCCGCTCTGGATTGGGGCGGGGGTGGCTCAGTCAGTAGCGCATCAGGCTCGTAATCTGTAGTTCCCAGGATCGAGTCCCAGCTGGGTCAGAGTTCAGATTTATCTCCGCAAAACTGTACACGTCCTGTCCACGTTCCGCACCACGTTCTGTCCACGTCCACTGGCGCGCCATGTAGCATGCCAGTCTCGTAATCTGTAGTTCCCAGGTTCGAGTCCCAGCTGGGTCAGCGTTGAGATTTATCTCCGCAAAATTCACCGCCCTGCCCACGGTCAGTAGGGGACACCGATGGGCTTGGAAAGGCCGCCGTCCGTCGGATGGGACGTTAAGCCGTTGGCCCGTGTGCGGGAGAGCCATACCCTGTGCACGTTAAAGAACACGCTGGATGGCCTTAACGGGAGGCTACCATTTGTCTCCCAACAGCTGTTCCAGTGGGTCCCCTCCCCCAACCTTCTCTGAGCCTTCGGGATCCATGTGACCTGGTCATTTTGCCCATGGTGTTCAAAAAAGTGCCGCTCAGAGGTAAAACAACCCAACGTTTAAGAACACGCTGGATGGCCTTAACGGGAGGCTACCATTTGTCTCCCAACAGCTGTTCCAGTGGGTCCCCTCCCCCAACCTTCTCTGAGCCTTCGGGATCCATGTGACCTGGTCATTTTGCCCATGGTGTGCAAAAAAGTGCCGCTCAGAGGTAAAACAACCCAACCCATTAATTTATTAATGCTTACATCTCATCTTTTTTCAAAAGATAAGGTATGGGTTCAATCAACACCTCCTATAATAAAAGTCGATAGATAAGTAATGACGTCAAAATAGGGAGTTTTAACATATAGATATTTCTTATATTTTAATTTCTGTTGGTTAGCACGCTTGGCTACTGATCTAAGGGACCTGGGTTCGAGCCCCGGGTAAGGCATGGATGCATGTGACGTTTTTCTGCTGAGGTCTTGCCATCCTCTCAGACCTTCTACTATGGCATATAAACTGACAGGCTCCTGTCAGACCTCTGTGGCAAGCAGCTGCTTGAGGGGATATTTATTTTTATTTTTATTATTACTGGTACTCTTTTTCTAATCTTCTTATTAATGTTTATCAAAACACGTATTTTATTTTGAAAGCAAATTATTCATATTTATTATGAAATATCATAATGCTAATTAATACAAATAATTTTTTCTTAAATAAAAATATTTATAGATTAACATTAGTATAAAAATTAGCACGAGAGTTCACCAGTAATAATATTAGTTAAAAATATAAGAACTGTGTATATGTTAGGACTACTAAAGCTGACGTCATAACTTGATCTACTGGCTTTTTGTTAAAGGAGATGTTGATTCAATTCACCCGGTACTCTGGTATAGTGATTTATGATCTCTGATTCCATGCAAATGAGTTTAATGAACATTTTTTTTCCTGCAGGGTATCAAGATTTTATCCACGACAAGAATAAAAGCTTTCTACAAAGAACAGGATAATGTTAACGAGGCGCTGAAGATATGGAAAACAACATCATAATGATGAACTCTTCCAATATAACAGCAGAGGCATCTTCAGCCACAGATATCAAAAACAACACAATCTACCACGTCAGACTGAGAGACGAGGTATGGGTGATCCCTCTCATCACCATTGCTTCCATCAACATCGTCTCCATCTTCTTCTTCGAGATCTACGTCCTCTACAAATCATGCGGCAGTCGCCGCCACCTGTTCCTAGGTCAGATGCTCCTCCTGGGCCTCTTTCTCTGCTCAGCCGTGGGGTTCGCCTTCGTCCCCACCCCTCACTGGATCACGTGTGCAGTGGCCCGTGCTGGGGTGGGAATAGCGTACGTGTTAGTATTCGCCACGCTTCTGGTCAAGTGCGTCTTTCTTTTGAGCCTACATGAAGGAGTTTATCTCAGCTCTGCGTATCAGGGATTGCTCCTGTTTTTCGCCTTTTCCGTCCAGGTAGTCATCGCAGTCCAGTGGCTGTTCTATCGACCACCAGAAGTGGTCTCTGATGACCACGTGTGTATAACCTCGTCTCCTGACATGACTCTGTCTCTCGTGTATGCAATGTTTCTTCTATTCTTGGTCGTGATATCTGCTATCAGTACCAAGGGATTCAAAGAAAATAGCAAAGAATCTCTTTATATCGGCGTGGCTGTTGGACTGATCGTTCCCATCTGGGTTGCCTGGACAACGGTTGGCTTGGTGATCGGCGGTCCTTACTATGAAGTGGCTGAAGCTTTCGGAATAGTGTTAACAGCCAGTGCTGTGTTCCTGGTCGTGTTCTTGCCCAAGGCTCATCAACTAGCGACTGCAGACAGACACGTGGACCGGGGATCCACTGGGAGCCATTCCGTGTACACGCCTTCTTTTCTCCAGTTGCAGCCTCATTCTGTTCTTCCTACTCCACAAGGAACACTCATCAAGCAGCAGATCGGAGCAGGTCAGCAATTAGTTCCTAGTATAAAACGTTTAACATAAATCTAAGTGGGACGGGGGTGGCTCAGTCGGTAGCGTGCCAGGTTCGTAATTTGCAGTTACCAGGTCGAGTCCCAGCTGGGGCAGCGTTGAGATTTATCTCCGCAAAATTTCCCGCCCTGCCCCCGGTCAGAAGGGGACAATGATGGTCTTGGAAAGGCCGCCGTCCGTCGTATGGGACGTTAAGCCGTGGCCCCGTGTGCGGGAGAGCCATACCCTGTGCACGTTAAAGAACACGCTGGATGGCCTTGACGGGACGCTACCATCTGTCTCCCAACAGCTGTTCCAGTGTGTTCCCTCCTCCAACCTTCTCTGAGCCTTCGGGGTCCATGTGACCTGGCCATTTAGCCCATGGTGTGCAAAAAAGTGCCGCTCAGAGGTAAAACAACCCAAACCAACCCATAAATCTAAGTAGTGCGTGTCGAAATTCCACAGTTGCAAACTGAAATTTCAAATTAGAGGACAACTAGAAGAATAATCTTTGGGTCGAACTTTGCGACCAGAAGTAATCCGCCTCTGGTGAAGACGAGATGCTCGTTTCAAATGACAATGGGCTGGATTAACACCTCCTATAACAAAACTTGGGTTGGCTTGTTTTACCTCTGAGCGGCACTTTTTTGCACACCATGGGCTAAATGGCCAGGTCACATGGACCCCGAAGGCTCAGAGAAGGTTGGGGGAGGGGACCCACTGGGACAGATGTTGGGAGGCAGATGGTAGCCTCCCGTCAAGTCCATCCAGCGTGTTCTTTAACGTGCACAGGGTATGGCTCTCCCGCACACGGGGCCACGGCTTAACGTCCCATCCGACGGACGGCGGCCTTTCCAAGCCCATCGGTGTCCCCTACTGACCGTGGGCAAGGTGGGGAATTTTGCGGAGATAAATCTCAACGCTGACACAGCTGGGACTCGAACCTGGGAACTACAGATTACGAGCCTGGCGCGCTACCGGCTGAGCCCCCCCGCCCCCCTATAACAAAACACCGTACAACGGCGTTATGATGTCAGCGTACGTAAACCGTAGATCGTAGATCGTACATTGACTTTCGATGTATCAGGCACAATGTGCCCATAACCATCTCCATCTGATTAATAGGCCTTGAAGACATAAATAAGTGAAACATAATACGTGAAGCACAGAGAGTAGACCCCGAGGAGTTAGATAACAATAAACAAAAACGGTAAAATAGATTCTAAAGCGTAAAGCTTTCCCGAGAGAAAGCAATGGTCTTAGGCCTCTTATATCTGTTTAAAACCTCATGATTATAATCCATAAGGGAGGAAATAATCTCATTTGGATTATTTGAAACTGCCTCGATAAACAATGCCAAGATCCCTATGTATTTGACGGTTAGAAACAAACTAAGGGCATTGATGGCAGATCTTAATATCATACGTTAAATCCAACATTTAGATATTTCTTATAAATTTATTTCAACTCTTCCTACTGGTGGGCTATTATATTAATCTTTAAACAAATGTTTATTTACAAATTGCTGTTAAATTTTAAAAATCATGTAACTAATTTTAATATCTTTCTTTTAGAAGGGCATTTTTTTATATATATTAGCATTATCATATCAATAACATGTGAGAATATTTTCTTAAATAATTTATATTTATGAGTAAATATTATATAGATTAGTGTTAAAATAGACTAGTAATCATGATAAAAATAAATATAAAAGAAATATCAAGATGTTTCAACCTAGCAGTATAGCAGGTTACCAAATTTTCACTTATTCCCTGTATGACTGCCTACGCTGATGTCATAACTTATTGTGCGGTGTCCTATATTATACCAGGCTTTCATAATACAATTTTGAAGAGTTTGTGTTATTTATAGCTGTATTATTTAAAAATTATTTATTTTTTAAATTATATTGGTAGTTTTTGATTTTAAAAATTTGGTAATTGATTTTCAAATATACATGAATGTTATCTAAATTAATGAATTATTCCATTTTTGTAGATTTAAAAATCAAAAGGTAATTATTATATTTTGCGCATATTAAATCCCTAAATTTTCATGCATATTAAGCCTTTTTTTCTCTCCTTTTATTCAACAGTTTTGTCAATCTTCTGCTCACCTTTTTCACCAAATCTATATATTTCTACATTAGAATTAATCGTATGATATTTTTATTTTACTGGTAGAATAGATAATTATTATTGGAATTTATTAATATCATTATACTCAATTGAACCTTCGGTATAATTGTTACTGAACTTTGGTAATTTATAGTAATTCGCACATTGAAGACTTGTGATTTTGTTTTTCTGTATTTGATATATTTCTACTCTAATTTTATTACAAACTAAATCTTGTTTTATTCATCACCATGCAGATTACTATCGGCCTCCTCCGCATCGATTCTGGCGCTATGACTGCGGAAGCTTCCACCAGATGGAGGCACCAACGAATGGCTACGGGACAGCGGAGCTGATGTTGCAGAGGAAGCCGAACGTCACATTTGCGCATGCACCACTTTACTAAGACACAGCGATGGATAAGGAATGGTACTTCGGATTTAATGGCAATTCTCTTTCCATTTATATCATTTCGATTAGGCAAAAGTCTTTCATTTATTGGAGATATATTAATTTATCAAAGGTTTTCGACAGCTTTCTTATTAAGTGAATGAGTTGTTGTTGTTGTTTTAACTCTGAGCGGCACTTTTTTGCACACCATGGGCTAAATGGCCAGGTGACATGGACTCCGAAGGCTCAGAGAAGGTTGGGGGAGGGGACCACTGGAATAGCTGTTGGGAGACAGATGGTAGCCTCCCGTCAAGGCCATCCAGCGTGTTCTTTAACGTGCACAGGGTATGGCTCTCCTGCGCACAGCCCACGCTTAACATCCCATCCGATGGACAGCGACCTTTCCAATCCTATCAGTGTCCCCTACTGACCGTCGGTAGGGTAGGGAGCTTTACGGAGGTAAATCTGAACTTTGACCCAGCTGGGGTTCTAACCTGAGAACTGTAGATTACGAGCCTGGGCGCTACCGACTGAGCCACTCCCGCCCCGCCTTGACGGGAGACTGTCATTTGTTTCCTAACAGTTGTCCAGTGTTACCCTTTCTCCCAGTTTCCTGTGACTTGTCCATTTAGCTCAGTGTGTGCAAAAAAGTGCCGCTCAGAGGTAAAACAAGCCGACCTATGAAATAATACGTTACTGACTGAGTCACCTAGATACACCGAGCGTGGACAGGCATCGAACAAATTAAGGAAGAAAAGAGGAAAATTGAATATGCACAAAATTTAATTACAGTCCTTTTAATTTAGATCATCGTATGAAAGCTTATTTTCTACAAGTTTATTAAAATATATTTCAATACTTTAAAAAAATTTCTAACTTTTTTAAAATTAATAATTTCCAGAATTATTTTAACCCTTTCACGACTAAGAGAAACATTTTTCCCCATTTTAAAATTGGTGATTGTCGTATTTAATTATAACCTTATCTGCATTTTTTATACAGAATGTCAAAATAGAACGTATGCCGAACGCAATTACGTAAACGGGAACGTTTAGAAAACAAAAACAGAACTGTCAGGACGCATAATATATGTACTATGTGCAATGTCCATCTTTGCCTCACTACCAAAAGAAATTGCTTCGCAGAATATCATAATTAGCACATCATTTTGTATAGTAATTTTATTTCATAATTTTGTTTTATTTTAGTTAACATTTTGTTATAATAAACCAATAAATAAAAGACATTGCATAAATAGCCTAACTATAATTTGTGTTACCTATATAGTCCATTGGGAAAAATATTTCCCATAAAATTCCAAAAAAACTACCCATTGTTATGTATTTTTCTTATGATTTTTATTTATTTTACGTCTAAACAAACTAAAATAAACAGTTAATACTAATATTTACTCTTAGAAACCTTATGGTCTTGAAAGGGTTAAGAGAACTTATTTAAAAATCTGTGGCTGAGTGTAGTCAGATTTGGTATTTCTGTTCACTGTTTGGCCCTGGCGTATTTAGATGGCCTTAGGCCAACACCACCTGCCCTCAAAGTTTTGTTTTCCAGTGGCATTAGTCCGTAAATAGCTTTTCGAAATTAAGAGACTTATCAATGTTGACCAAAAGGATGTTGCTTTTCGTTCAAGTAACGTGAGAGAGCCCTAATGCTTTTGATAATATAATGCACATTTCTCCACAGCCAACACCCCATATAAGGCCATGCAACAAAGTTATGACGTGAAGATCACTTCTAACAACCTAGAACTATCTTATA
>JAWZYU010000008.1:18959114-19094900 GCA_038380435.1 Ryuthela nishihirai
CAGCATTAACCTACTTACTGGATTACTGAAAAGAACAGTCAGTTTGGAAAATGTCATAGGCTGTGGACAATTCATCCTAAAAATTAAAATATTAACAATACTTTAAAATATTTTATACAATAATATATATTAAATAACAATATCCTAAAAAATTTTAAACTCTCATATGCTCATTAATATACTCATGTGAATGTTTAAACAGCATATTAAGCAACATGAAAATTGCTACACTATGAAGGAGGGCATCCCGTGAGATCAGACACATGTATGAGAGACATCAAGAGAAGCAAGTTGGAGAAAGAAATGTGCAAAACACTAGCCTTTATCCAACAAGCTTCTAACAGTGAAAAAAGCATTAAGACAATGAGGAATACTGTTTATCTATTATAGAGTTGTCAAAGACTATCAATTATACAGTTGTTATTTTCCCAATTACAAGGAAAAACTAAAAGCACATATTTAGTAACATAGTAAAATACATAAATTAAAAAAAAAACATCTTCCTCACCCTTAAAAGCAAAAAAAAAAACTAAATTATACTAATGGTAAATCACTCACTTAATTTGTATTTCACTTAAAAGGAAGCAAAAGGCGCCAATTTATCTACTCAACTGAAAGTGCCCATACCCTTTCTTCCTTTGAAGTGAATATGAATTCAGTGATTTCACCATTGGTTTCCCACAGTTTTATTTCTTATTTTTTAAGGTGAAGAAGATATGTATTTTTTACATTTTTTAGTTTATATTTTTTTTAAAGAATGTACTAAAAATAGAAAGTAGATGCTTAATATTAATATTTCTACAACATACTTTGTTTAATAACATTTTATGTCATTCTTGTCATCTCATTCAATCAACATTTTTAGTCATCTTTGTCTCACTACACTTTAAGAATGCTTTAAAGATTAGATTTTTGAATAAAGTTGAGTTGAATATTTTCCTATGGTTCAAAATTGAACTATTAGTGTAAAAAAAGATGCAAAAAAGTAAAAACTTGCATATAGCGGTAATCATGATTTCAATTAACTCAATTTAAAAATCACAAAAACGAATCTCTGCCTTAAAATGGTAAAATTAATGTAACACACTACCCATCATCAATGAAATTGAAGTGCTCTGAAGGTAGGTTGGGTTGTTCTGAGCAACAATTTTTTGCAAACAATGGGCTAAATGGCCATGTCATTAGGACCTTGGGGGCTCAGAGAAGGTTGGCTGGAGGGGACCCACTGGGTAGCTGTTAGGAGACAGATGGAAGCCTTCCATCAAGGCCATCCAGTATGTTCTTTAATGTGCACAGGGTATGGCTCTCACACACGTGGGGCCACGTCCCATCTAACAGATGGCAGCCTTTCTGTGTCCAGCAGTATCCCCTACAGACAGGGCAGGGTGGGGAATTTTGTGGACATAAATCTCAACACTGGCCCAGCTGGAACTCGAACAGGGAACTGCACATTGTGATTACAAGCACAGCATGGTATCAACTGAGCCACACTGAAGGTGTAACCAAATCCATCCTAAATATTACAGAGGTTCAGGTCACCATATAAACAAGAAGTGGTTACAGATTTTGGTCAAAATAAGAATATTCAATAACAGAAATGTACACAGTAACATGCATATTGGAAATATTTTTGGGTAGGAACCCGAAGTTAAATACTGTGGGGTGAAATGAAAAAAAAAACTAGGATAACATAATGCTTCTGACAAATATGGGATGCTCATTTTCCAAAAGAATGAAGTTTTCTATTTTATGCTTTTCATACCCACTAACAGTGGAAATTTGAACTAATAGATGATTGGGAAAATGAAAATTGTAATTATTAGTACTTATAAAACAAAAAGAATATTTCGTTTACCTCTTAAAACAAAAAAATTGCATTCTCACCTCCATCTGACATAAAGAAGCAAATCATTGCTATCAATATTAACCTCTTAATCATCACAATTTACTACAAATTTCAAAGTATAAAAGTAAAATAAATGAACTGTTTGCAATATTTGTTTAACATTTTATTATTTTCCATCTTTTTTTCCTCCATTAGAGGGTGCTATTGTGAGATTCAGAAAATTCAAATTGTAATATTTTATCAATCAGTTATTCAACCCAAAAAGAATATTTATCTCTAAAAAATGAAAAATTTAATATTTGCAGATGGACTGGATTGTGAACAGAGACAAGCAGGTGAGCAAGTTCATCTGTAAGAAATGGAAGAAGGATATAAGAATATACAAAGAATGGAGATAACCTAGAAGCTTTATCTAGCTCGTCCTGTTTTCTCATACAGATACTTAAAGGACATGTTCATTGATTTAGCAGATATTTATACTAACCACTATACCAGGTAGGACTTGAGACTGTGGGAAAATGGTATGGTTAATGTAAAAATAGCCACATACTCATCAGGTAACAACTTGAGAGTGAGGAAAGTGGGATAAGGAAGCTTCTATTTACAAGAGTTTAAAATGTGCTTTTTTCTTTTTGTCTTCAGCAGTATAAAACAATTTAACAAACATGCTTAGTGAAAAGAGCAAATTTCAAATATGCATTAATAATTATAATTATCAAGTACTGAAGAATATTCATTCTCATATTAACTATTACAGTATTTTTCTTTAGAATCCAATCAAGTGAATATGAATGAAAAGGTAGATTGCATATGTACTTACGATGGTAACTACTTATCTTCTTGTAAGATGAAAATTGGAAAAAAAAAATAACGATAAAACTGGAATGAAAATTTCTGGTGTATAATTCTAATTAAATTTAAAATACAATGAAATTTATGAGAAAATTTCTAATATAAAATGTGGTACAACCACAGGCCACAAACAGAGCAATTAATGTGAAGACTTGTTAGAAAAATTATAATTTATTTACAGAACAGTACTTACCTAAGGTATACTGTAACTGTTACTCTTTGGTCAACAACATAGCTCTTACATGTGAAACCAGCTTTGCATTCAACTGCAATTTAATGTATTTTTTATTAGTTATAATACTAATATAAACAAGCCTAATGAATTTAGCATAAATGAATTTTTAATAGACAAAATTATTCCTGCAATTATCAGGGTTTTTTTTTGCAAAATAGGTATATATATGCAAACAATCTCCAAAAATTCTGGGTGAAATATTAAAATTTACTTTTTAAACCATTACTTTAGGAAATTATCAACATATAAGCATTAAACCTATAATTCATATTTAAAGGGTGCTATTGCATTCAATAGCTTTAAGAATAGGGATTTTGACCAATTGTTATGCAAAACACTTTTATATATTTCATTCCCACAATTTATTCTCTTTTTGCAAATTTTCCTGTTTATGAATAAGTTTAACAATTACACACCATCCTGGTGGCTAAATGGCTAGCATGTCTGGCTGCAAATTAAAAGGCCCTTGGTTCAAGCCTTGGATAAGGAGTGAAAGGTTTCTTGTAGTTTTTTTTTCCTGTTGAAAAATCTTACCTACCTCACAGGGCTCCTATCAAACTTCTACGGAAAGCAGCTGCTTGAGGAGTAATTTATTTATTTGTAAAAATTTTAAGGTAAAAATTTCAAGTGATTTAGTTTAACCAAACTTTCTATTGTAGAGTTTATCTCAATTTTTTTTTACAACAAATGTCTTCCCTGCTATGATAATTATTCTCTTTTCATCTCATTTAAATCCATAATTCTGAAAAACTACTAGTTATGGTAACCAGCTTTTTTTGTTAAATTATAAGCATTATGTTCATATTATAGGACAGTTTGTTTCATCTGAGAAATATCAATAAGCTCAGAAAATTATGTTTCGAGAGTGCTAGTTGTTCTAGGATGCAAATCATAACATTAATGTTTACAGAAAACTTCATTTCAAAAAATTTTAGTTCTACTGAGGAATAAATTTAAAAAGATAATTTACTGTTGTGCTTATATTCAATTGTGAATATATATATATTTAAAAAGGAATAGAGATAATAAAGAAACTCTATCAGGCTTGTCCTGGTTTCTCATACAACACAAATATTGCACATCCACTAACTTAGTAGTCAGGTATACTAATTACTATACCAGAAATGGTTATTAAGTGATCATATTTACTATTGATTTCAGAATGAATGTTTTGAATTTTTTTCTAATCAAACTGTCAGTTCAACAGCACATAAGAAATTTCATAAGAAATGAGGGTGTATCTATAAGTAATGGAAAATAGGTACCACTGTCACCTGAAGATTGAAAATGTGATTTAAATTATATAAATGAAAAAATAAGCTTGTAATAAGAAATAAACATGAATGAATGCTCAAGGCTCAGTAAATCCAAAAAGGAATGGTTTTAATATAGTAATTTTCAACAATTTTCAATGTTAAAATTGTCTTCTGTATGACTTACTGTATGGAATAATACTGCCCATCTGTACAGTAAATATTTGTGGTTCTTTAGTTGATGCTATACATTCTAACCATAACTGCTCTGCATCTTTATTGTCCTCTTCTGAAATTCCCATTATTGGAAATGGAGGTTTGCCCTGAAGTAAAAATAAATGTATCATGTAGACATCCCTAGACAAAATGCATTCTAAATTATGGTAACAAAGCATTTAGTTTTCAGCACTTAATACACACATAAAACAATGTCTTTCAGCAAGGAATATTGTCTAGCATCTGATATGCATCAAATTTAGCCTACATATCCACTTATAAGTAAACATCTAAACCTTTCATTCAATCAGAACTTTATCTACAGGAATCTCATTAAAATTTACCAGTTAATGAAATAACATTCCTGTTACACTTTCCATTTTAAGTTAGCCATTTTTCTCTAAATTACACCAATTATAGAACACATTCTTGTAAACTACACCTCAGAATGCAGATGTCATGATGCAGAAAGCAACAGTCAATGACATTTCAGAGTAGTAATCTGCAGATTACAAGCCTGGCGTGTTACTGACTGAACCACCCCACCCCCAACTGGGTAATAATATATTGGGTAGAAATATTTTCATGATGTTATATTTAAAGGAATCAATTCCACAACTGCAATACATTTCATTTAGGCTTGCAAGAAGCAGGTTCTAAAAGGACAATCAAAAATTACTTTCAAGAAGCTAGGATTTTAGCTAGAAATTACTGATGACTACTATTGCACATAAAATATTTTTTCATGATTATTCATGATCTTTAGATCAAAGATTTTTCATGATCTTTAGATCTTGAAATGTAAGATACACATTTTTACTGAACATTATGTTGACTGTGATGAAAATGTGTGGTTGAAAATGTATCAATAGAGGATAGATCTTCAAAACTACTTACAATACCTACAGTGACAAACAAACAATGATAAATTTAAAATACTTACTTGAAACAAATTGTTTATACTGGCTTGTATTAGACTTTTCTCTTCAGTACTGCTTAAACTCCCTTTGTTTCAGTTAAAGAAATATTTAAAAAACCTTAAACATTGTTTTTGATTAAATAAACTATATTCAATATGGAAAATTAAAACACTAAAAAAAAGCTATAATTTGAAGTGTGAAATTTCACACATAAAATACATAAATATGCAAAATCCTCAAACTAAACAAAAAAAAAAGAACTTTAACTGATTTTCATTCTCCAAGCATCTGAAGACAAGGTTTGAATACAATATCAGGCAGTAACAAATGCAAGCAAGTAGGCCAATCAATTCCTCTCCTTCCTATACAAGATGCTGCTCAAGATGATTCACGATTCTATCATATTGCAACCTCACTAACAAACCAGCGAATACAAAGTTCCTACAAAATCATCTGTATTCAAAATAAGAACTTACTGCTAACCTGTTTACATAAAATCTAAGTTTCATTACCATTAAAAATTCTGAAAATATATCAGAGTATTAATAAAGTTAGTTTTAAAAAAAATGACAGATTGACTTGTTGACTTGTTGTTATTCCACTTAGTTTTCAGACTTACCTTCCCTTTCATATTATGACAAATTCTTAAAAATTTCAAAGGCAGTCCTAACAATAAATAACGTATCTTCACATTATATATTATTCTCACATCTATCTGAATCACATCTATCTAACAATTTCCATCAAGGCTGTCTAACACATTCTTTAATATGCACTGGTTATGGCTTTCCTGCACACATGGCCATGGCTTAACATCCCATCCAACAGGTGGCTGCCTTTCCAAGCCCATTGGTGCCCCCTTTCTGACCGAAGCCAGTTTATCAATACCTACCAACCCAAACAGATTTTTTAATTTATTTCTAAAAACAAACAATCATCACTTAAAACAAATAAATTGCATCTCCCCTCTAAGAGTAAGAGTTAAAAATCATTGAGGTTTGAATGATTTCTTTAGAACAGCCCTAATTATAGGTAGGGCTGTTCTAAGTACAGCGTAACCTTAGGCTGTACTTAGATTAAGGGCAAATCCCCTAATCTAAATACATTACAGTCAACCATTTCTTTTTGTCTGGCCCCTGAGCTAGTGATGACAAAATAATTTTGCAACGGAGAAAAATAATATATATATAGGCCAAGAAGTCCAACTTTGGCAAAATGAATTCTCATCAAAATAGTTAATTTTAATAAAATTATATAGTTTATGTTTTTACAATCAACAATATTGATTTCATTTTTTTTTATGGCTCCATCATTCCATTTCGTTTCGTATACAGCCCTCCAGTCCATTTCAGTTTTATATGCAACCCTTCTGCTAAAATGTTTGCCCAAGCATGACCTAGAACTTACCAAAACTGAGAATTCCCATATTATATCAATGAGAACATAACTTCTAAAATGTGGAAAAACATAATGGTGATAATTAAAGATCATAATCGAATCTATTTAAATCTCGATTTTCAGCAATATTTGTTCAGTATTTAAAGAGGCAAGGAAGTTGGAATATTTAACAATAAATTATTTTCATAAATATAATTAATTATTGCCTAATACTGAAATAATCATTATGCAAACTTTTAAAATGCATATTTTATTAATGGTTTAAAACAATACTTGTTATGCAAGTTTTAATTTCTGAAATAAATTTTTCTGATGCATGTTTAACCTTTCAAACTCTAAATTATTGTCTCTAGAGTTCATCTGAACAGTCTACAAATGCAAAAAGTCAATAAAACCACATGTCTAACATTGTAATAAATTGATGCTGTGATGAGTTGACATTACGATGAATCGATGCTGTGAGAATTGACGTTGCGCTGAATTGACACCATGATGAACGATGCTGCGATGAACTGACATTGCACTGAATTGACACCACAATGAACTGATGTCATGATGAATTAATGCTGAACTGACATTGCAATGAATTGACCCAATGAACTGACAGAACACCTAATATGATAATGTTAGTGCAAGAATTATTACTTGCACTAAGTTCTCATTTCTTAAATTTTTCATTTTTTTTCTAAAGGAATATTAAAATTTACCAGTTATTGTACATTCTTAGCTACACCTCAAAGAGATATCAGTACAACATCCAATTTTATTTTAACACCATTATGATTGATGCTTATAAATAATATATGGAGCCACTCTTTAAGCTTCAATGAAGCTTCCAAAAATTCAGATTCCAGTACACTACTGGTAACAGCTAAGGATACAATTGCTGACAACTTCAAATCCTAGGGAGATGAATTCTTCTGTATTAGCTGACAAATATGCACATTTAAGAGCAGTGTTCAATATGCTTGATACAATTGGCCTCCATTTTTCTATACGGTAATCCCAAAGAACATGCTTCAGCAATCTAAAATGGAACACAACTAATGTTTTACGAAAGGTATATTTTATAAAAGTATAAATATTGTAATCATAAAAGTGTACTTTATACTTAACAATTCATTTACTTGTCAAAAACATATAAATGAATTTGGCATTGACAAAAATTAAATCATGCATTTACTAAGTATTTAATCACTATTAAGCTGTTTAAGTGACAGTATGAAGTAGGGTGTAGAGGAAAAATTGTCTTGAGCCAAGTGTGATCTGAACCCACAGAATTTGCTTAAAATCATACAAGCAAATAATATGCCATTTTATGTCTAGTGAAAAGCAAGACAATAACAGACCTAAAAAAGCATTCAAATTAATTTTTTTCTACCATGTTCTACTGGGTTATACACATCAGCTGCTCTTATCAAGTGCAGTTAGTAGAAAAATTGAATTTTAAAAGTAGTGGGATTGGGTTGTTTTACCTCTGAGCAGCACTTTTTTGCACACCATGGGCTAAATGGCCAGGTCACATGGACCCCGAAGGCTCAGAGAAGGTTGGGGGAGGGGACCCACTGGAACAGCTGTTGGGAGACAGATGGTAGCCTCCCGTCAAGGCCATCCAGCGTGTTCTTTAACGTGCACAGGGTATGGCTCTCCCGCACACGGGGCCACGGCTTAACGTCCCATCCGATGGACGGCAGCTACTCCAAGCCCATCGGTGTCCCCTACTGACCGTGGGCAGGACGGGGAATTTTGCGAAGATAAATCTCAATGCTGACCCAGCTGGGACTCGAACCTGGGAACTACAGATTACGAGCCTGGCGCGCTACCGACTGAGCCACCCCCGCCCCTAAAAGTAGTGGGAAACAAACTCATAATCTCATGATAATGTGTCCAGTCTATTAAACTATTCTATCACAACACAACTCCTTGGCTTATAGTGACTCTGAAGGGACTTCTGCAATCAGCAGTTGTCCATGTCACCATTTATAAATTAAAAAACACAGCCAATGTATACAGGAATGTGTTACTTTTATAATCAAACACACACAAATTCAATGTTACCAGAGAGAAAATTTAATAACACACAGGTGTTGAAATATCCTTCAATTTTTTATTAGTCATATATAGCCTTTCATAGTCACTGTTAATTAAAGAGTTAAGTATGAAAGGATAATTCAATATGAACACCTGACATTTTAGCAGAGATCATTGGTTTAGTTCCCCCTTCTTCCAACACTTTTTGACTAACTCAACTTTATATAATACAATGTGTTGTAATATATGAACATACATGAATATCCTTCTGTGAGAGATGATCACTTTGTTAGGGGTATAAAAAGAATCATGACACTGCAGAACAAAATACAGAAAAACTCTCAGTTTAAGAAGTTTTGAAAGAACACATATTGCTATACTCATTTGCTTCCACAGTCTACAATTTCGTAGTAAAACGAACACAATCTTAAACTATTTAATTCAAACAGAGCTTTTAGCCCTTTGGCTACTTAGATGTGTCCCATTTTGACTTGGAAATCCTGCAGCTTCACTATATTGGATGACTAGTCTCTTCAACTTCTTTTGAATGTAACTGTTAACAAATGGACTTTGATACTTTTCAGTAGTCTGAAGCTAATCTCATCCCTGAGATATCTTAAGGTTAAATGAATGTGTGAACTATCTGATGTATTCAATGAAGTTTATTCACATAATTCTGCCATGGTATGGGAAATAATTTGTTGCAGCTTGCGAGAACCTTGTTTCCCTCTATTCTTATGAATTTGAAAATTTCAATGTACCATGAAATAGCTACCATTTAAAGATTTCTATTTGAAAGTTTTGGAGGAAAATATGCTACAACAAATATCTAACATATTAAAAAATGTTTGTTACTTTATATCAGGACCCTATATAATAATTACAAAAATGTATGAATTATAATACATATATGAGATTAGAAAACATAAAAAAAACTGCACATACGTCAAAGCTTTGGAGTAGTCCTTACAGAAATAATACTCTTCTCCCATTTCCACCACTGCAGAGAAAAGCAAGATATAAAAAATATCTTTTCATCAAATATACTTCTTAGTATTCTCATACAAAATCATTTTCAAAATTTCAAATACAGTAGAACATTGGCTATATATTTTTCAGAGGAATCATTTATCTGTATTTTCATATTAAACAGTATTCTTTGGCACTTTCCCAATGTTTGATCATTCAACTCCAAATTTAAATACCAGTATCCCCTAAGCCCCCTCCATACTGCATTAAAATTCCTACCTTTAATAAAACTCAAGTTTAATTTTAATACCACTTTCTTTTTTCCATTCTTAATTTCTTTTTGATTTAAACACCTGCTCCTTGTACACCAAAAGCCCAAATTACATACCAAAGGCCCCAATTAACAACTAAACACTTGTCCATCAAAGCACTAAATTTTAAATATAACTACCGTCCAAGCTAACCTGTAATAGTGAAAAAATTCTTGTCTCTATCTATAACAGAACACAAGTTCAAGTTTAAAACAACCTTTATTTTTCAATTTTTAAATATTAAAATGCAAATATATCTTGAACACTTAATAAACTCCTAAATGCTTGGCCAATTGGATGCATATTTCAGATATAGGCAGCAAACTACTACATACCTAAGAATCTAGATATGAATTACAAATTACAGGAATTTTCTTATAGTTGTGAATGTTGAGACCAATACTCATAGACCACTGCTTAAAATGACAGCATGTATTCTACGGCATTCTTAGTGATCAGCAATATTGGGGTCACTAAGAATGGGGGTTTAATTTACAATCAAAACTTTTATCATCATTTCTGATATCTAACAAACTAGTTATATTGAACTGGTAATATTAAGATGAAAATATCGACACCATTAACACTAAGCATATTGGAAAAAAATCAACATTATTTTCAAACTTGCAGAAGCTTACATTTTGTTCAATATCATGTGGGACCTGGAATATAAACACATAAATTCTATTATTTTTATATAATTTTAACAGAAAAAATAATCACTGAAAAAAATGAGAAGGGTAGAAGGAACAGCACCAATTGAAAACTTGGAAGAAAAGAGCTCTAATGATAAGACCAAAAGAATAGTTAAAACTCAGAAGTTTCCCAGGTAAATCAGAATTGGAAGGCATGTATCAAGGCATGTATAAGTGAGTTAGTGCTATTCCATGTCTTATAAAGAAATGGTATAGCACTAACTCACTTATATGGCAATTGATGTTCAATCAAACATTTAGCAAGTGTGGAAAATTAATCTATTCCCCAGATATGAACATGAGATTTCCTGGTTATGCAATAGTTGCTCACCATTTCAGCTAAGAGAGCAACAATTCATGCCTACCTCAGTATAATCCAGAAGCAGAGAAACCGCTTCTTGATAAGTCGGTGGGTATAATCTTTTACCTGCTCCTGACTGAAAAACTTTAAGCTAACACTCTTTCAAATATTTTCCTCTAAATAACAATGGTTAAACTTTTCTTTCATCTATATAATAAAAGAAGATGTCTGTGTGTGTCTGTGGCAGCCATAACTCATTGGGAAATCAGAGTACATGCTTCAAATTTTCAGAGAATGTTTCTGGTTGTGATCCGGATTGCAGTGCCAAATTTCAGGTCGAAAGTCCAAAAGGGGGGCTTTGCTAGAAGCAAAAATATTTACCATGCTATTTCTATGGAAAACGAGAATCATTGTCTACTTATAAAATTTACCTTTGGTGCAGTGAAAAGAAGAATATACAGGTTAAAAGTGACACCTGGGCAGTGCCGGGTACATTCAGCTAGTATACATTAAAACTATTTGAGTTAAGTGTTCAACAAAAACAAAACTTACTTAACTGTCTTTTCATGCGAGGACACTTATATTTCTTAAATTGAGCTACAGCACTACTCAGAAGTGGAATTATTAGCATCTAGAAAAAAATAACATTTACTTATACTTTTTACTACAGTTAAATGTAAAATAGTAAGTAAAAGTGATCAGAATTTTACAAAAAAAATATGAAAACTTTATTATTCTGCTCCTATAGACAATTTATCATTTATATCTAAAATTGAAGGCTAATTTTTAATGATGTTGAAATACTAATACATATTATAGTAATTCCACCTTCCAGGAATGAGTGTTCTAAGATCTAACCATTCCCATTAAGGGTAAGGTGAAAAAAAAAGGGAAAAGATACTGAAAGCAATACAATTGGTACCTGAACATGAGAAATCTGAAGTTACATATCTGCTATATTTTGCATCCTGAAAGGAACTAAGTATCGAATAACTAGCAGAAATATACAGTATATCCAACAATCTCAAAAATAATTCTTCACATGTTTAGGTAGATACGTTACTTTGAACAAAATAAAAATTATATACAGGGTGAATCTGAAAAAGTGGGCAAAACTTTACGGGGTAGTAGAACACAGCGAGCAATATTCGTCATAGAATGTATGGTCGAATAGAATGTAATGTTACGAGCAATATTCGTCATAGAATGTATGGTCGGAACGCAAACGGCGAGCCGCTAGGTGGCGTTGGAAATGGTATAAAAGGGTCGGTCCTCGCACCCAATGGCATTTCTACCGTGGATTGCCGAGAGGATGGCTGGTTATACTAACCACGAAATGGTGGATATGCACTTTGTGTACGGTGCGGCAGACGGGAATGCAAGTGAGGACCGACCCTTTTATACCATTTCCAACGCCACCTAGCGGCTCACTGTTTGCGTTCCGACCATACATTCTATGACGAATATTGCTTGTATAGCTGCGTTCTACCACCCCGTAAAGTTTTGCCCACTTTTTCAGATTCACCCTGTATATATATGGAAAAACTGCAGAATTATTTTGCTTATAGTTTGCAAAAGAATTCACTATTTAACTCTTTCCTGGCAATTTCTTGAGATAAAAGGGGTTGAGATAAAAGGGGTTGAGAAAAGAAGAGTTGAAAATTAGTATCTAAAATTAAACAATTACTTTTACAATTGTTAACTTACAGAATGATTCACGTCATTAAACTCCTGATACTTCAGTGCCTGAATTCCTTCTTGTTCTTTCTGAGGATCAGGTGGTTCCAAACCTTTGAAAATTGTAAATAAAAAAACTTTTGCTACTATGCAAAGCAGTGGAAAGAAAGTCATTAAAATGAAAATCATTTGATATCCATTATTTGTCAAATATTTGAACAAAATATTTGACAAACTATTTTTATTATGTTATCAAGATATGATGTCTTTTGATGAATTATAACAAAGAAACAGATTAAGAGATGAAACTTAGCTAGTAAACAACAACTTCTGGTAAAGTATCTACATAATGGATCATAGTGTGAAGAACTTAGTTCTCCAAATATATCTATCCTGAGCTACATCTACTGCACCTGGCTGCTGTACACCAATTCTAACAAGGTCCTGTTTGACATTGTCTGTCCATTTCATCCTAGGTTCCCCCCCTCTTTCTGAGGCCTTTAGGAACAGTGTTCCTATTGTATCTATGTATTGTACTGTACCCTATTGGCTAGTCTACAATTATTGGTACAGGCAACATGTCCAAACCAACGGAGTCTCTCTCTGCACAATATGCTGCTTAAAGGAGGTTGTCAACTCCTTTGCCTAACCTCATCATTACTTACAAATTTGAACCACCTAATGCCCAAGATAATGCATAAATATAAAGAATCAAAACCACAAGTTTCCTGTTATCTTGTTTACAAAGTGTCCAAGTTTCACTACCATAACTAACTCTAGAAAAACTAAACTATTATACAGTCTATTTTTAGTCTTTAAATGTATATATGCCTATTTCTCCACACTCTCCATTGATTCTTAAAAGTCCGGGCAGCAATCCTTATTTGTCTGCTAATTTCATGCCGCACATCACCAATAACTGTTATATAGCTCCCAAGATAATTAAACAGAGACACCTGCTCAAGACTGCAACCATTCAGATTAACTAAATCACAGCCTGCCTGACCAACTTTCATCATTTTAATTTTCCTTCTCTTTATCATCAAACCTACTTTACTACCAGTCTCATCCACAGTTCAAATGAAAGAGTTCATCTCATCAACATCATTTGCCAAAAGCACTAAATCACCAGTATTCTAAATCAGAAAAACTCAGATCTCTAGACCATTTAAAGTCCAAAATCTTTCCCTTGCAGTGAATTTTGCATAACAATAATCAATAATAATCAATAACCAAATTAAAGAGAAAAGGAGACAAAACGCACCCTTCTCAAAAATCAGAAGCAAGGCTAAATCAATTGCTTCAAGCTTTACAATCTGTCACACAACTCAGTGTTATTATAGAGAGCTTTCATTATGTTAACTAACTTGTCTGGTATGCCATATGATCTCATGATCAACCATAAATTATGATGATCAACAGAATCAAAAGCCCTTTTCAAATCAACAGAGTTAGTAACCACAGGTTTCTAAAACTCTCAACATTTCTCAAGAATCTGCCTAAGTGAAAAAAATCTTATCTACACACCACTTCTGAATCCACACTGCTCATCATGCAATTGTCCATCAACCAGATTCTTAATTCCATTAAGTACAACCATGCAAAGAACTTTACCTGGAACAGAAAGCAGGCTGATACCACTATAGTTATCACAAGAACTACAATCACCTTTTCTAAAAAATAGGGATAATAATAGCTCTGGTAAAATCCTTAGGAACAATGCCTTTATTGTAATAAATTTATTGTAAAAGATATTCATATTGGTAACTGACACATCCATGTGGTAACTGACACATTCTCGCTGTAAGCATTTCAGTAGTAATTTCATCTACTCCTGGGGATTTATGTTGTTTAAGTTTAGAAATAGCCAAAATAACTTCAGACTGTGATATAGGGTCAACATTAAAGCCAGTAATGCATCTATCATTTACAAACAGTGGGAGTAGAACTAATCACATTGTTTACAACATCACTGAAATGCTCAGCCCACCTACCCACAACAGAATTCTCACCTTCTATAATCTTACTTTATTTATTCTTCAATCCCTGTATACCTGTCCGTTTTCTACCACACAAAAATTAATTATCTGGTACAGCTCTCTACTGTTGTGCTGTCTAACTGCTTCCTCGGCTTTGTCAGCCAAACCATCAAGCCAGATTCTTATCAGCAGCTAACTGATCTTTTACACGTTTATTAAGTTCTCTGTAATGCTTTCTATTAGGACTAGTAGGGTATTGATTAAGGACATTCCTGCAGTTCTTTCTTTCCGAAATAAGCTCAAGTGCCTTATCACTCAGATAATTCTGTCTCTTCTGCTCCTTTTTTCCTAAAAGAGTACTGTTAGTGTCCAAAAAAAAGCCTGTTTAAAATGGTCTCATTCTTCCTCAACTTCAGTAGTAAGCAAACCATGATTGTCATAATGACTAAGTAACCTATCATGGTAAGCTTTAGCATAACTGGTCTTTCAGAGCTTCAGAATTAAAAGTAAATTTTTTAACCTTAGCACACTTCTTAAGTTTAAGTTGCAAGACACTTTTAACAAGGTAATGGTCAGATCCAATTTCAGCTCCCATATATGACCTAGTATTCCTAATAGAACTAACTCATTTATTGTTAATTAATATATAATCAATCATATTCTTATGCAGCCTATCTGGTGAAATCTGTGTGTGCTTATGTATGTTGCAGTGTTTGTAATGTTAGTTATTCTGAAACCACTAAGTTTACTTGTTTGTAGGAGATGCTGCCCATTGCAGCTACCAATACCAAAGGGACCTATCACCCCTCCCCTAAGGTCAGTCAGTATCAACTTTGGCATTAGAGTCACCTAGAACAAGGGTAATATCTCCTTCCTTGACAGAATTCAAATTATCCTTGAATTCTCCATAAAACCTATCCTTCTTATCCTCAGTGGGGGCATAACAACAGATAACATTCAAGTCTTTAACATTTCTCTGAAATTTTGTTGCAAGAAACCTTTCATTAATGCACTCATATCCTAGAAGAGCATCATTAGCATGTCTGCTGAGATGCAAACCTACACTTTGGAGATGCTTTTTATCTTCTCTCTCTGAATAGAAATTGAAGATTATTTTTAAGAATCTGACCATTATCTATTTATCTATCTAGTTTCTTGCAAGAACATCTAAATTTTAAAGGTGGAATTCTTTGTGAGGATATCAAGAGAATAATATCTGTGCAGAGTCCTCACATTCCAACTACCTATGGAGAGAAAATGGTTAGTGGGATGTTTAAAGGAACTGTATTTATTGAGAGAGGGAATGGTGATAATATCAAACAGCCCCCTAATTGCAGGCACAGGGCAAAGACCATTCCCTCACTACTAAAGTGCATTTTCTCTCCTTTTCTCTTTAGTTTGGTTATTGATTACATTATGCCAAATTCACCAAAAGGGAAAGATTTTGGGCTTTAAATGGTCTAAAGATGTGAATTTTTCTGAGCTAAAGGCTAAAGCCATCTACACTGGAAGATTTCCTCCAGTGTAGGTTTGACAATGCCCATAGAATCAAGAATTCAGTACCTGTGATGGTCTCAGATCAGGATTACCTACCAGCTGATAAAACATATCCTGTAAATCTATTCACTTGGGGCTGTCAATTCACAAACAAACAGAAAACACAGTGGAAGATTCTCCCTCAACAGAAGCCCACCAGTGCAGGAAATTCAGTATCCATAATCAAGCTGAGCCATATTCAATTACACTTGATGTATATGGTCAGCACCAGAACCCTGTGTGGTTGACCACTCCTCGGCAAGGTAGAAAAACAATGAAAAGTAGCTATAGCAGTCAGATCTAGCTAAAGTAGTCCAGATCAGTAGGCCACACTGATCTGGCAGCCCTCCCCTTCTGTTCCCTTCCACAACAGAATATCTCTTTTGAAAGATACTAAAGGTCTGCAGCACAAGGCAGGGTTGGAGATTAGGTGCTAGGCCTGACTGGTTCTATGCATCATCACAGAAGATTGGTGCATAGCTCTCCTTCCAGTGACTACCTAGCTACCATTTACAGCCCCGTACAATTTTAGAATAATATATAATATATAGATTTATGTGAACAATGGTATATGAGCTTTCAAAATAACCCAAAGGTTTAAAAAAAAGTAGTTTTATGTTCCTTCCATATTACTTTTTGATAACTCAGCAAAGTCACCTTCTTCATTATTGGTAAATGAAAGAAAATTGTAAAAATAAATATCTGTGCTATCAAGATTGGGGATAGAATTTTGAACCGAAGGATGTGAACTTAGCAAGCTACCATTTGAGACATTGGTTGTGCTTATTTTTTTCATGTGTTGCTGTTTTCACTAATTTTGAAATTTTATTTGAAAGTTTTTCTATTAATGCAGCATAAAGTTTGTCATTGTCATCTCATTTTAATTATCTTTCACATGTGTTAGTAAATTACACTTTATACTTTTTTATCAATTTAAAATTCACGAACTTTTAATATCATGTGAAATTTGTTGCTGAATCTCATTTCACATTTTTTTTATTATGATATGCTACAATGTGTTACAGAACTTACTTTGGCAGCATGGTCTCCATGGTCGTTGTCCATAGAATTCCATATTGTCAGCTCCTTGTAATATATCAGGTATTGGACACTCTTGAACATTCTGCAAATGCAATTTTAGTTTAAATCTTTTTAATTAAAAATTTTAATAGCATATATAGTAATTTCACATTTTTCATATTCATTTCATTAAGCAGTTTATATATCTCTTACTTCAGGTGAGATTTATGTGAACAATGGTACTGGTGCCAATGCACTGACTTCACTTAGCTCAAAATTAATAACTTACTCAAAATCTTTTGGCTAATGCTTACATGTTACTTCGTTATTAGAAATCTGTTCAACATAAATTTAATAAAATTCTATAACACTACTGGTAACAATAATCAACTGTTACCATTAGTGTTATAGAATTTTATTAAATTGCCAAGATATATGCTTACAAAAATCTAAAGATGGATGCCAAAATGGCACATGAGACATTTGTCTAATTTCAGGTACACCGGTATCTCCTTGACATAGAATGAACATTTTTATATCTTTATATAATGAAATTCTTCAAGAGAGATAACAATATTTGGGATTTGTAAAGGTGAATGCCATTGCAAGGTGAGTTGTTATGTTTGGTGCTTTTACAGTTCAATCATTAATTTCAAGTGCAAAAACAGCGCTAACCAAAAAAGTCAGTAGCTTTGGTGTTGTAAAGTCTAAGTCTAGAGAACTGTTTTAAGTTGGTGGTCTACTTTACCTGATCAAATTACCTTACCTTACAGTCCCTCTCAGTTTCTCATGGAACCTCATCAAGCTATTATTCAAAGATAAAATAATACAGAAAAACATTTAACTAATTAACAGTTAAAATAAATTCCCTATCAAGCTGTTATTTGTCACAGAGTTCTGACAAGAAGCTGTCAGTATAATACAACATAGATAAGGTCTATGAGGTAGGTGAGACTTCAGTAGAAAGATACACAAAGAAATATCTATGCCATACCTGGGTTCAAACCCAGATCCCTTAGATGTGTAACCAAGCATGCTAACTACTTGGCAATCAGACAAAATTTTTAGCCTTCAAATAGAGACCACAGGTATAGCATACATTGCACAAACTCTCTCATATTCTTAAACCATAAGTTCTTAAACTGTGATTCACACCCATAGAGGTCTGCAAATTCCTACAGTAGCTGTATCTCTAACTTTTTGCATAATATTAAAATTCTTATGGGTACTTAAACCTAAATTATATCAATATGTTTGGGGATATGTCTTGTTTACTGGCCAAAAATGGGGCTTCTACATAGGGCTAAAATTTAAGAACTCTGGCTCAAATTACACTAGACAACAAATTGTAACTTTTTTTTTTATAACATTGGTCAAATAGGATGTTTTTAACTAATTTTCGGGTGCTGAATTCAAATATGGCTGTGAAAAATCTGCAGCATGTAGGTTTTTTTTTCTAAATTATGGATTGATGTATTTAAAATTTCAATGAATACACATATCTGGGAAATGAAGATAAATGTGATTATATTATTAAATTGTAACTTAAAACTCATTAATTAATTACATTATTACAGTGAAAAAAATTAGAAACATCATAGTTATAGACCACTGAATATAAGTAACAAATGAAATAATATTGAAAAACAAAATAAGAAAACATGGGTAAGGATCTTTTATATTTACAAGTTCATTTTTGTCTTTTATGTGTTGAGGTATCTTCCTTCTGCAAGAACCAGCAGTAGTCATCCATCATTGCTGGATTCCATCAGCCTTGGTATCCCTCCTCTGTGGTTCGGATATCCTGGTGAAATATTTCCCCTTGCTCATCACTGACAGCTCCTAAGCTCTTGGGAAAGAAATCTTTTTGCAATTGCCCAGAAAACCCTGGACCACAGACAGGAAGGATTTCCATTCAGCATGCTCCTTCATTTCAGGTTTTCTTCAAAGATTCATTCAGTAGTTTCCTGATCTGAGGACTAAAAAAGATCCCTTCCTTGAGTTTGGCATCACTTAATTTTGGAAATTTTTCCTTCAATGCAAAAACCCTTTACCAGTTTGTCCATAGCCTTTATAAAGTTTTTCATAAGCCCCAGTTTGATGTGTAGTGGAAAAGCAGAACATTAGAGGGGTCAACTAGAGGCTTATACCTCACATTACTCTTTCCAGGAATAAAAACATCTTTTGGGCCAGTCTTTGTTTTGTAGTGTTCCTTTCTGGTTCTACTGTTCCACAAACACAGAAAACAGCAAAATTTTGTGAACCTCCTTGAAGCCTGAGCAAGAGAGATACGACTTTTAGGTCACCACATATTGTCGTCCACTTAAACTAGTCATATTTTATAGCAGTGAGTATTTTTTCCATGCTTCCATGTTTTCTTCATTCCCACAGTGTCACTAGAATGGAAGGTTTTTGGTTTCACTTAGGCAAAAGACAGCTTTTAAGCTGAATTTTGACAAATCTATAAATAGACACCATTCCTTAAGGTCATGAGTTGTTCCAATTTCTTCCATCAGCCCTGAAATATCTGTGCAGAAGCAAAAAAACAAATTTCTCTTTCTGAATTGAGAAACTCGGGTACCCTTGGCCAAAAGATTCCATTTTTGAAGTCTTGAACCTAAAACCTCAGCTTGTTGTTTGGAAAGTCCTAGGTCTCGAACAAGATAATTTTTCATTTTGCTGAATCAGATGAGGCTCGTCTAACTTTTTAGGGTGTATGTAGGATCAGAATCTGTATGTGCCTCACAGTCTTCCTCTGATGAATATGAATCCATCTCTAACCAGTTGGTTGGAGGCGTTGGTATAAGATCTACATGAGGAACCAGCCTTATGGCTGAAGGCACATTTGGATATTGTATTTTGCTTTTGTTCTTTTTTGAAAAGCCCGACACTTTAGTTAAATAAAAATAGCAATGATGCTATTTTTAGTTGGCTCACACCAAACCATTGGAACTGCAAAGGGCATGGATTTTATCTTACCTTTCAACCATTCACTCAGGCCAACAAAGCACAAAATGCAGTACACATGTAGAGCCCATGTAGGGCCCCAACAAAACTGGCACATTAACACATTTGTGATGCTGCCTTTGTGCTTGGGTTGGGTTGTTTTACCTCTGAGCAGCACTTTTTTGCACACAATGGGCTAAATGGCCAGGTCACATGGACCCCGAAGGCTCAGAGAAGGTTAGAGGAGGGGACCCACTGGAATAGCTATTGGGAGACAGATGGTAGCCTCCGGTCAAGGCCATCCAGCATGTTCTTTAACGTGCACAGGGTATGGCTCTCCCGCACACGGGGCCACGGCTTAATGTCCCATCCGATGGATGGCGGTCTTTCCAAGCCCATCGGTGTTCCCTACTGACCGTGGGCAGGGCGGGGAATTTTGCGGAGATAAATGCCTTTGTGCATTTAAACACCAAAATTCACTCTTCAACATACAGCATGTGTTCCTCCTACAATGAAAACAACAAAAATGGTGGTTTGAGGTTAGATTACTGTTACATGTTTCCTCCCACTTGGCAGTGTTGCCAGCCACAAAAAGTAAAATATCTAGTATCCTCCCATACCTGGAGGTGTTGGTATAGGAAGATCTTAATAGGAGTCAAAATGACCAATAACATAAAAACATGACGTGCTAACCATTTTTAAGTCCAGATCTGAAATCAGTTTAAGTCCAGATATGAAAAATAGTTAAAGGCAGCTACAATTGTTCATGTTATAAAAACCTTGTAAACCAGTGTTATTAATTAAGAATACAGCTTCATAACTCAAAGTTCCACTGTCTCCAAACTAAGGACTCTTACATCTGAATGTAATATGCTGTCCCTTAAGGTAGTGGTGAGGAAACTTTTGCGAGTGTAGGCCAGAAGTATATTCTACCATCTGTTGGTTGTAGCAAATATTATCAATAAAACCATACCAGGTTTGAATTTGCAGCAGTCAGTAACTGACAACAGTAATCATGGCATGATTTTCTGTTCATAAATATTCTCAATAATAAAATACAACTTCAGTTCAGAAGCTATTTTTAGGAAAATCTTAGCACGCCAAATAGAATGTCTTCACAGGTTGCATTTGGCCCATGGGCTGTAATTTCCCTATCACTGTTCCAAGGTGTATGATTACCAAAAAGGTTAACTATATTTTAATGGACATGTACAGTTATTGTTTGGAACATGTGGCATAACAATAGTATTTAGAACTGTTTTCTCAAAAATAGGTAAAATTTTAAGAAAAATCATTAAAGCCTTAATAATTATGTTACAAGATCCATCTAGTCTAGATGGAAATATTGCTAAACATAAAATTTAAAGTTGATAACTTAAACTGTTTAAGCACCCAAAGACACTATTTCAAAACTATTTTTTTATTCAAATTCAGAGCCTTCATGTGTCTGATTGGAAATCTCAAGATCAATTTAAATTTTTGCAATAACAAAATTCTCTAAGTATCAAAAAGCAAAAACAATTTACATCATATTAGGAAATTTTCTGAAACTGCTAACCCATTGTTTAATTGATATTTTAAAACAGTTCAGGTGAAAACTCAAGTATATGTAATACAATTTTTGCAGAATATATTAATTTGGAGTAGTCATGCCTATATTGTCATGTCAATGTATGCATTTCATTTACCCCCCCCCCCCCCCCAATTTATTAACTCACTAAATGCTCTTACCCTGAAATATTTTTTTGGCATTTTCCACAATTACATATATTTCAAAAATATACAAAATATAAGCTTTTTATTTTGGAAAAATAAAAAAAATGTTTAAAAAAAGCATTAATTTTTCTTTCTTTTCATTTTTAATTTTATATGCATTCTGCAATTTAATACAGCTTTTGCAACCATAGATTACCAAAATAAACATTGTTTATCTGCTAAAATACATAGGATGCAATGGCAAAGAATTAATTTAAAAGAAAAGCCTAAATTATGACAAAGAAAGAAATGTTACTATGCTCTGCTGTCTTTCCCCATCAAACATGATTTTTGGCACTCACAGAATGAAATATGTTGTTCAAATGGAAAATCTCTTTATGTAATGAAAACATTCAAGACATGCTAGAGAAGCAGACAGGTGTAGATGCTGAATTAATTTTTGACAATCCAAATACACACATGTGCAATGGAAAAGGCCCACGACCCCTGAGTTTAAAAAAATGTACAATATCAGTTACCTTGCAGAACTTATAACACAAGTTTTTCCTCATAATTGCATGATTTGCTGCTTGTTGATAATAAAATCCAGGATGTTGAGTCTGAATGGCATTTAGCCCTTGTTTCACTGCTTCTTCAAATAAATCACCAAAATGACTGAATCTAATGTAGAGAAAAGAAAAAAAGAAAAAAAAGACAAGTTTATAATATTTTATAAAATTAAATCACTCAGTATTTGTGTGTATAAAAAGGAGAATTCACAAAATTTTATTTAAAAAACAATTATCTTTATCCCAAACTATGGAATAAAAAATCTTTCAATTTTAATTTTTTTAAGTGTTAACAAAATTTTGATTTACTTAATAAGTGCCTAAAACTTATAAAATATAATTAGTGTGTTGGGTTGCATTAGGTTGTTTTACCTCTGAGCAGCACTTTTTTGCACACCATGGGCTAAATGGCCAGGTCACATGGACCCCGAAGGCTCAGAGAAGGTTGGGGGAGGGGACCCACTGGAACAGCTGTTGGGAGACAGATAGTAGCCTCCCGTCAAGGCCATCCAGCGTGTTCTTTAACGTGCACAGGGTATGACTCTTCCGCACACGGGGCCACGGCTTAATGTCCCATCCGATGGACAGCGGCCTTTTCAAGCCCATCGGTGTCCCCTACTGACCATGGGCAGGGCGAGGAATTTTGCAGAGATAAATCTCAACGCTGACCCAGCTGGGACTCGAACCTGGGAACTACAGATTACGAGCCTGGCGCGCTACCGACTGAGCCACCCCCACCCCTAATTAGTTTGTGGACAGCCACTATGTTGCAGAGAATGCATATGTACCTAAACCTGCTTTTGACTTCTTCTTTAGCTCAGTTGGTTAAGGCACCATTCTCCAGGAGTGTTTATTGATTTCCTTGGGTCTTCAGTCACAGGAAACCTCAGTAACATGCATTTGCTTTAAAATGGAAATTTTATATTATAAGCTGCTTTTTGTTCAGTAGTGATGTGTGAGAATTCATAGCAGGATTTTTCTGATACTACTTATCAATTCAATTACTGACTGAAAAAGAATTCAAAGGTTGGTTCATTGGCTTGTGCTTAGATGGATGGTAACATCTAAGAAAAGTATGATAAAATTAGCAGGTTGGTATAAAAACAATGTGTTTGGCAGAGGAAAACAAAAGATAACCTTAAGTATTGTAAAACTTTTTTTGAGAATATAATTTTCTGCAGGAAATTTTTTTTTATAACACTTTAAATGAACAGATCTATACAAAGCATTAAACTACACTGAAAAACCTATTAAAAAAGAACTGTTTGGGAAATTGTATACTGAAAAACAGTTTGAATGAACTACACTAGTGAGTATTATTCAGAGGTCAGCACTGAAAGGTTAAGGGATATTAAAGCGAGACTGCTTAAATGCAAAGGAGTTTAAACAAAATAAAGAGGAGGAAACAAACACAATGTCAGTAAAATAAACTGGATATAAATAAAAAGGATTTGAACAATTATCCAGATGACTAAAAATTTATATCAGTGTTCAAAGCCACCAAGGTAATAGCTTAAATACATCTGGCAATAAAGTCAATAAAATCTACATTAAGTGTTTTTAAGCCTGGATTAAGACTTGTAAACTTCTTGCTAGCTAGTAGAAGCCAAATGGCATGGATGAACCCAAAGGTCATTGCAAGTATTGATAGTTGTTAGCACAGCTGACACTATACTATGCTGCATGCTTTAGTGACAGGCATCTTTTATATTAAATAAACAACCGAGTCTGAAATAGGTATCATTTGCTATACATGTATACAGATGCTAAAAATGAATATTTCAACTAATGAGATATAAGTTTTTGAAAATTTTAAAACCTGTTCCATTATAGCTTTTTTTTTGTGTGTGTGTGTGTGTTCATGTATGTGTGAAGATTGTTGCTTTTGGATAGGCCATGAGAAAGAATGCCAATGATATCTAAAAACTGTTTAGTTATTTTTAGCACACTTAATAAAATAAAATATAAAATCTACATAGCATTGCAGAAATTTTAATAATTTAAAAATCAAAGACTTTTATTCTCTTTGAATGCAATCATCAGTTAGTGTGCTGCCATTATCTCAAAATTTGTGCTTTTATTTCACAGGTTATATGTGATGGTTTTACTTTTGTTAGAGTGTAGAGCAGGGGTTCTCAATGTGGGGTACGTGGTAAAATTTTTTGGGGTACGCCGTGAGAGCTCAAAAGTCACTAGAACTAGTAACAAAGTTGCTAAGTTGGCATTATTATATTATAACTATAGTTTTATCTATCTATATAAGGGGTATGCCAGTTACATACACATTTTCAAGGGGTACGGGAAGCATAAAAGGTTGAGAACCACTGGACTAGAGTGTGAGTGTTAAACTGATTTTGATTATGATAGGTCTTTGTAACACAAGTTTATATTCATCAAAATAGATATGAAATAAAAAAATTTCTGGCACCAGAATATTGTCTAACTTTTTCTATTAGCATATGTTTCCCAGCCAATATTTTCCTCACTTTTTAGGAGAATGAAATAAGAAAACTATGTAAAAAGTAAAAAAAAAATCCTTCAAGCATCTGCTTGGCACAAATGTCTGGCAGGAGCCTGTCAGTTTAATATGCCACAAAGAATATCTGTGAAAGAAAACTGTGCACACCTGGAAATATGTTTAAAAACTGGATGAATAAATGGAATGAAATAATGAAAATCACACCTCAAGGATCTCTTGCCAGTATATACACAGATAAAATCTATGAAGGAGAGATTTCAGCAGAAAGATTACATTTATGTTTACATCTATGCCTTATCTGAGACTTAACCCAGGTCTTTTTCTATGAATCCAAGCCTGATAAGTACTCAACTACTTTTGTATTAATGAAAATGTATCATACTAAAAATTGAAAGGATATTATGTGGTCATTATACAAATATTTTATTGTATACCTTTAATTTTTCAGTCACATCTAGAAATAAAGGAATATTTGGTATCATACAAAACCAAGAATCCTGTACATTTTTTTTCCAGATTTTTTTCATTTAAAAGCCTACAAATTAAAGATAATAAAAGTAAAAAAAAACCTCTCTAAAAGCTACAGCTGAAGCCAAAAATATCCTGCTCTTAATGAAGAATGCACTTAAAAAATTTAATTATACAATTTTATGGAATATACTATGAACAGATATTGTATAATTCATAAACATAAAAGCCCCAACAGCATAAAACTTCTTCAAACATCAAGTGCAGTTCTTACTTACTGTTTAGACATCCAGGCACTGTGCTCAAAAGCTAGTTCCTGAGGTCCAGTTTTGTTCTTGAATATATCAACATGCTTTCTGAATTGGGCAATTGAATCAAGAGGTGTACCATTCAAAAAGGATAATCTACACATCTGCCAAAATACATTACATTTTTCAGATCAAAAAATTAATTTTAATTTGCTAAAAAAAATGTGAACAAACACTCATATATTAAAAAGAAATGACAACAAATTTCCAAAGGTAAAACAATATATGATTAATACAGCATAAATATAGAGTAAAAGTTTTTTTTTTTCAGACTTAGCATTTTTGGAAGTGAGTAGAATTTCTGCCATTTCCATAATCATTAAAATATATACTATATATCTGTATTTAAAATTCTAATTTTTAATTTATTATCTAGATATTCTTCACTAGAATCTAATTTCATTCATTTTTTTTACATTTTTGTGTTATTCTATGTAAATATTTAACTGTTCATTTACAATAAAAAAAAAACATCTTTCTGTCTACTTATATGTTAAGGAAAAGGAAACTCAAATCCATGAGAAAATGTTTCAAAAATATATTGCATATCTAATTAAACATAAGAGCATAACATTTATTATGCATACAAAATTCTGAGCAGGCCTTTCTCAAAGAGACATTTATGACTTTTTAGAAATGATACATCTAAAATAAATTCAAAAATTCTTTGTCTTCACCAGTCTGCCACAAGCAAACCTAAAGAACTTTCTAAATTTAAGAAAATACTACATACTACCCTGCTTCCTCATTCTTCCAGCAGTAACTTCCTTGCATTCCCCAAAACAATTCACTTAAGTCAATGAAAAAACAGCAAATCATATAATCTTAAAATATAGTACTTTTAAGGTCTCAGAGATTATTAAATATTTAACCACATGAAATTCTTTAGTACTGAACTACCATGCATATACAATTATCAGTCCTATCAAATCTAATGAATATCATCTCAAATTCAGTGAATAATTTCCCCCCCCCCCCCCATTGGTTTGAGCTGTTTATAAATTTGTGCTTTTACTATATACATAGTCTTTTCGCAAAATATCAGTTTAATGTATCATTAATTTTAAATCACAAAATATGTGAACTTAATATCTCAACAGATTTAAAGCTTATTAAAGAGTCATATTTAGAAAATATGGAAGTCATTTTGGTAAATGACTATGATGCACTGAAGTCAAAATAACAAACTATAAAATACAATATTAAAAACAAATCTGAATAATTAGGACATATTATTTTACACAGATTGAGCAACAATCTTGTACAGTGGAACAAGCATTTCTGTTGAAAATGGACATTCTGTCATGACACAGTGTAACATCATTCACAGTTACTCACTAAACATTTTTGCCAGTTAGATATAAATTTCTATCAGTCCTATAATTTTTTTTTTTAGTTTTTAGTGTTATTTCATTTATACACAAATCATTTATATGCTTTATGTTATTCATATTACATTTTAAGAAAAATAATGGGAAAATATGCTTTTCACCTGATGGGTTTCTCTTTTCATTTCTATTAAGTAATGTCCAAAGGTTTGATAATTATGTTTTACTCAGATTGGATTTCAATACTAGAGAATGGCAAGGAATCCTGTGGCTTGGGTTGTTTTACCTCTGAGAAGCACTTTTTTGCACACCATGGGCTAAATGGACAGGTCACATGGACCCCGAAGGCTCAGAGAAGGTTGGGGAGGGGACCCACTGGAACAGCTGTTAGGAGACAGATGGTAGCCTCCCATCAAGGCCATCCAGCGTGTTCTTTAACGTGCACAGGGCATGACTCTCCTGCACACGGGGCCATGGCTTCACATCCCATCCGACGGATAGCAGCCTTTCCAAGCCCATTTGGTGTCCCCTACTGACTGTGGGCAGGGCCAGGAGTTTTATGGAGATAAATCTCAATGCTGACCCAGCTGAGACTCGAACCTGGAAACTGCAGATTATAAGCCTGGTGCACTACTGACTGAGCCATCCCCACCCCAAATCCTGTGGCTCTTTAAGACTGCAGTGTTCTTAAAATGGCTCTTTACTATGTTTGGATTCCCTAGCCATGCCATAAACTATAAGAAACTGATAAAGAAAGCATTTAGTATAATAATGGTATGACTTTCAGCTACTTACCTTGTAATTTACAAACCCAGCCATTGTCTTTATTTCAAGCATATTTGCATCAGAAGCTCTAACTTCCATAAGATTAGCATATGCTTGTTTAAAATTTCTAAATAGAAATAGATTAAAACACTATAAAATGCTCATCATAAATTAAAGAAATTTATGTTAACACTTTTTTGCACATAGTTTTACACTCACATATCTGAAATGCAATAAATTCAAAATTATTAACCATTTATAAGATGTATTCGTTATGAATCCTAAATGTGTTGGAAATCAGTATTTAGAGTTATTTTCATGGGTATTTATATAATTCAAAATTCAAATATCCCTCCTATATACTATCAGATTTAGAGGAAGATTTTTTTTCAACCTGATAGAATGTGAATGAACAGGATCAGGGTTCATTTATGCATGGAGGGTGCTGGTAATCAAGGACATTAAAAATTTTAAGGGTGTTTGTCATATTATTAGCAATGTTTGATATACAGCCTTTATTATAAATAATTTATTATTTTTAAATATATTTATCATTCACCTCACCTGATGGGCTGCATAAGAATATGATTGATTACATATTAATTAACAGCAAATGGGCTAGTTCTGTTAGAAATACCAGGGCATATAAGGGAGCTGAAATTGAATCTGACCATTACCTTGTTAAAAGTGTGTTGCAACTTAAACTTAAAAAGTGTTGTGCTAGGGTTAAAAAATTTACTTTTAATACTGAAGCTCTGAAAGATCCAGTTATAGCCAAAGCTTACCATGATAGGTTACTTAGTCATTATGACAGTCATGGTTTGCTTAATACTGAAGTTGAGGAAGAATGGGATCATTTTAAACAGGCTTTTTTTTTACACTAACAGTACTCTTTTAGGAAAAAGGAGCAGAAGAGGCAAAATTATCTGAATGATAATGCACTTGAGCTTATTTCGGAAAGAAAGAACTGCAGGAATGCCCTTAATCAATACACTACTAGTCCTAATAGAAAGCATTACAGAGACCTTAATAAACTTGTAAAGGATCAGTTAGCTGCTGATAAGAATCTTTGGCTTGATGGTTTGGCTGACAAAGCCGAGGAAGCAGTTAGACAGCACAACAGCAGAGCTGTACCAGATAGTTAATGTTTTGTGTGGTAGAAAACGGACAGGCATACAAGGATTGAAGGATAAACAAGGTAAGGTTATAGAAGGGGAGGATTCTGTCATGGCTAGGTGGGCTGAGCATTTCAGTGATGTTCTAAACAATGTGGTTAGTTCTACTCCCATTGTTTGCAATGATGATAGATGCATTGGTGGCTTTAATGTTGGCCCTATAACACAATCTGAAGTTATTTTGGCGGTTTCTAAACTTAAACTTCATAAATCCCCAGGGGTAGATGAAATTACTATGGAAATGCTTAGAGCTGGGAATGTTTCGGTTACCACTTGGATGACTGAAATTCTGAATATCTTTTATGATAAAGGCATGGTTCCTAAGGATTTTACCAGAGCTATTGTTATCCCTATTTTCAAAAAAGGTGATCGCAGTTCTTGTGATAACTATAGGGGTATCAGCCTACTCTCTGTTCCAGGTAAAGTTCTTTCCATGATTGTGCTTAATAGAATTAAGAATCTGGTTGACAGTCAATTGCGTTGATGATCAATGTGGATTCAGAAGTGGTAGGGGATGTGTGGATCAGATATTTTCACTTAGGCAGATTCTTGAGAAATGTTTAGAGTTTCAGAAACCTTTGGTTGTTAGCTTTGTTGATTTCAAAAAGGCTTTCGACTCTGTTGATCATCATAATTTGTGGTTGATTGTGAGATCATATGGTATACCAGACAAGTTAGTTAACATTATGAAAGCTCTCTATAATAACACTGAGTCGTGTGTGAGAGTTGGTAAGGCTTGTAGCAATTGGTTTAGCATTACTTCTGGTGTTCGACAAGGGTGCATTTTGTCTCCTTTTCTCTTTAGCTTGGTTATTGATTATGTTATGCGAAATTCACTTCAAGGGAATGATTTTGGCCTTAAATGGGCTGGAGATACGAAAATTTCTGATTTAGATTATGCTGATGATTTAGCCCTTTTGGCAAATGATGTTGATGAGATGAACTCTTTCATTCAATCTGTTGATGAGACTGGTAGTAGAGTAGGTTTGGTTATAAACAGAGAGAAAACTAAAGTGATGAAAATTGGTCAGGCAGGCTGTGATTCAGTTCATCTGAATGGTTGCAGTCTTGAGCAGGTGTCACAGTTTAATTATCTTGGGAGCTATGTAACAGATAATGGTGATGTGCGGCATGAGATTAACAGACGAATAGGGATTGCTGCCGGGACTTTTAAGAACCTATGGATAGTGTGGAGAAATAGGCGTTACACCTAAAGACTAAAATTAGACTGTATAATAGTTTGGTTCTTTCTAGGGTTAGTTATGGTAGTGAAACTTGGACACTTTGTAAACAAGATAACAGGAAACTAGATGCTTTTGATTCCAGATGCTTACGCAGTATTTTGGGCATTAGGTGGTTCAACTTTGTAACTAATGATGAGGTTAGGCAAAGGAGTTTGCAACCTCCTTTAAGCAGCATATTGTGCAGAGAGAGACTCCGTTGGTTTGGCCATGTTGCCCGTATGAATAATTATAGATTGGCGAATAGGGTTATGAACAGTGTGCCTAAAGGCCTCAGAAAGAAGGGGAGACCTAGGATGCGGTGGGCAGACAATGTCAAACAGGACCTTGTTAGAATTGGTGTGCAGTGGCCAGATGCAGAAGATGTAGCTCATGATAGACTTGCTTGGAGAACTAAATTGCACGGTCTGGTTAGACCTCCGTAGCCCATGGCTGCTTGAGGATGATGATGATGATGATGATATAAAATTTTAAATATTTGTTATTTAAATATCTTTATCATATATAAAATTTTGAGTCTAATATTAGCAAAGTTTGATATAAAGCCTCTATCATAAATATTAAATAAAAATATTTCATATTGGTAGTAATTTCTACATCAGGCAACACATAAAAGAGTCATAATGACAAGAACCCAAAATGTGCCACTGATTTTTATGTCTGGAAATCTTACTCAACCTTTTGGCAAAATAAGACAATAGGGGAAATACTGAAGAAATTATTGTTCAAATCACAATATCCTTAACTTGAAACTTTAACTACAATTCTTCTTGCACTTCACTTGGAGTTTCATCTATGAACATGACTATAAATGGGTAAATCAAAGACACATAAGCTGCAATATTTATCATTATTGATAAACTGGTTGTCAGCTACCTGATATATTCACAACTGATCAAAAATCCCAATTCATGTGATCCAATAAGCAACTGGATAATCTCAATGGGCATTACATGAGAACTTACATTATGTAACATGGAAAGTGCAACATCAGAAAAAAAGTAGAGCCATGCAAATATTACAGTTGCACAATGAATGATCATTTCCGAAGATTATGTGGATGGAAAAATGGTGAGGGAGATCAGGTGTTGGATGTTTGACACTACGTTCTCAGCTGGAGGAAGAACAGAACATGCCTAGAGTATGATCATCATCATCATCATCATCATTCTCAAGCAGCCATGGGCTACGGAGGTCCAACCAGACCGAGCAGTTTAATTCTCCAAGCATATCTGTCCTGAGCTACATCTGTTGCATCCGGCCACTGTACACCAATTCTAACAAGGTCCTGTTTGACATTGTCTGCCCACCGCATCCTAGGTCTCCCCCTCCTTCTGAGGCCTCTAGGCACATTGTTCATAACCTTATTCGCCAATCTATAACTATCCATACGGGCAACATGGCCAAACCAGCGGAGTCTCTCTCTGCACAATATGCTGCTTAAAGGAGGTAGCAGACTCCTTTGCCTAACCTCATCATTAGTTACAAAGTTAAACCACCTAATACCCAAGATACTGTGTAAGCATCTAGAATCAAAAGCATCTAGTTTCCTGTTATCTTGCTTACACAGCGTCCAAGTTTCACTACCATAACTAACCCTAGAAAGAACCAAACTATTATACAGTCTAATTTTAGTCTTAAGGTGTATGCGCCTATTTCTCCACAATCTCCATAGATTCTTAAAAGTCCCGGCAGCAATACCTATTCGTCTGTTAATCTCATGCCGCACATCACCAGTATCAGTTACGCAGCTCCCAAGGTAATTAAAACTGTGACACCTGCTCAAGATTGCAACCATTCAGATTAACTGAATCACAACCTGCCTGACCAATTTTCATCACTTTAGTTTTCTCTCTGTTTATAATCAAACCTACTGTACTACCAGTCTCATCAACAGTTCGAATGAAAGAGTTCATCTCATCAACATCATTTGCCAAAAGGGCTAAATCATCAGCATAATCTAAATCAGAAATTTTCGTATCTCCAGCCCATTTAAGGCCAAAATCATTCCCTTGAAGTGAATTTCGCATAACATAATCAACAAACAAACTAAAGAGAAAAGGAGACAAAATGCACCCTTGTCGAACACCAGAAGTAATGCTAAACCAATTGCTACAAGACTTACCAACTCTCACACATGACTCAGTGTTATTATAGAGAGCTTTCATTATGTTAACTAACTTGTCTGGTATACCATATGATCTCACAATCAACCACAAATTATGATGATCAACAGAGTCGAAAGCCTTTTTGAAATCAACAAAGCTAACAACCAAAGGTTTCTGAAACTCTAAACATTTCTCAAGAATCTGCCTAAGTGAAAATATCTGATCCACACATCCCCTACCACTTCTGAATCCACATTGATCATCAACGCAATTGACTGTCAACCAGATTCTTAATTCTATTAAGCACAATCATGGAAAGAACTTTACCTGGAACAGAGAGTAGGCTGATACCCCTATAGTTATCACAAGAACTGCGATCACCATTTTTGAAAATAGGGATAATAATAGCTCTGGTAAAATCTTTAGGAACCATGCCTTTATCATAAAAGTTATTCAAAATTTCAGTCATCCAAGTGATAACCAAAACATTCCCAGCTCTGAGCATTTCTGTAGTAATTTCATCTACCCCTGGGGATTTATGAAGTTTAAGTTTAGAAATAGCCAAACTAACTTCAGATTGTGTTATAGGGCCAACATTAAAGCCAACAATGCATCTATCATCATTGCAAACAATGGGAGTAGAACTAACCACATTGTTTAGAACATCACTGAAATGCTCAGCCCACCTAGCCATGACAGAATCCTCACCTTCTATAACCTTGCCTTGTTTATCCCTCAATCCCTGTATACCTGTTCGTTTTCTACCACACAAAACATTAACTATCTGGTACAGCTCTCTGCTGTTGTGCTGTCTAACTGCTTCCTCAGCTTTGTCAGCAAGGCCATCAAGCCAAAGATTCTTATCAGTAGCTAACTGACTCTTCACACGTTTATTAAGTTCTTTGTAATGCTTTCTATTAGGACTAGTAGGGTACTGATTAAGGACATTCCTGCAGTTCCTTCTTTCTGAAATAAGCTCAAGTGCCTTATCACTTAAATAATTCTGCCTCCTCTGCTCCTTTTTCCCTAAAAGAGTACTGTTAGTTTCTAAAAAAGCCTGTTTAAAATGGCCCCATTCTTCCTCAACTTCAGTATTAAGCAAACCATGACTGTCATAATGACTAAGTAACCTATCATGGTAAGCTTTAGCTATAACTGGGTCTTTCAGAGCTTCAGTATTAAAGGTAAATTTTTTAACCCTAGCACAACACTTTTTAAGTTTAAGTTGCAACACACTTTTAACAAGGTAATGGTCAGATCCAATTTCAGCTCCCCTATATGCCCTGGTATTTCTAACAGAACTAGCCCATTTGCTGTTAATTAATATATAATCAATCATATTCTTATGCAGCCCATCAGGTGAAACCCATGTGTGTTTATGTATGTCGCGGTGTTTGTAATATGTGTTAGTTATTCTGAAACCATTTAGTTTACTTACCTGTAGGAGACGTTGCCCATTGCCATTGCAGCTACCAATACCAAAAGGGCCTATTACTCCTCCCCAAAGGTCAGAGTCGGTACCAACTTTGGCATTGAAGTCACCAAGAACAAGGGTAATATCTCCTTTCTTGACAGAATTCAAAATATCCTGAAGTTGTCTGTAAAACCTATCCTTCTCATCCTCATCAGAATCCTCAGTGGGGGCATAACAGCAGATAACATTCAAGTCTTTAATGCTTGTCTGAAATTTTGCTGTAAGAAACCTTTCATTAATGCACTCATACCCTAGAAGAGCATCACTAGCATGTCTGCTGAGCAGCAGACCCACGCCTTGGTGATGCTTTCCATCCTCCCTCCCTGTAAAGAGAAATTTAAAGTTATTTTTAAGTATCTCACCTTTACCTGTCCATCTGGTCTCTTGCAAGCCTAGAATATCTAGGTTATAGCGCTGGAATTCCTGCATGAGGACATCAAGAGAATAATCTCTATGTAATGTCCTCACGTTCCACGTTCCTGCAGAGAGAAAATGATTAGTAGGATTTTTAAAGAAATTAGGTTTTTGAGATTGGTAGGGCCAACAATATCAAACAGCCCCCTGATCGCAGGCATGGGGCAAAGACCTGTTCCTCCTCCGCTAAAGGCTGAAGTCACCGATGCTGGTAGGAACTTCAGGCACCACCTTTTCAAGTGGACTTTTTCAAGAACCATATGGCCTGCCTGAGACACATTACTCCAGTTTAGGCTTGACGATGCCCAATTAGCTAAGTAAGGTTCAGGTACCTGCGATGGCCTCTGATTAGGATTATCCACCAGCTGATATAAGGTATCCCATGCCTCTGTTCACTTAGAGCTGGCAACCCAGAAGCAAACAGAAAACACAGCGGCAGACTCTCCCTCAACAGAGGCCCACCAGTGCAGCAAGTCCAGGATCCATAATCAAGCTCAAATCCATAAACAAGTCCAGTCTAGTAGGTATAAATGGTCAGCACCAGGACCCTGTGAAGTTGACCACTCCTCAGCAGGGTTGAAAAAAAAAGAAAAAAGTGTCCATAGATGACCAGATCAGTAGGCCATACTGAACTGGCAGCCCTCCCCTTCCGTTCCCTTCCAAAAGAGAATATCTCTTTTGAAAGGTACTAATGGCCTGCACCACGAGAAGGCGGGGTCGGACATTAGGTGCTAGACCTGGCCGGTTTTGTGCATCATCACTGGGGATTGGTACACAGCTCTCCTTCCAGTTTACGCCTAGCTACCATTTACAAGCCTAGAGTATGATAATGTCACACATATCACCAAGTGACAAACACCAATTGAGATCACTGAATTGTGGCAAATAGGACTATCCATGAGAGCCATTGCCATATGGATTACCATGATGTCAGAACTGTATAATGCTGTTGTCATTAATTAAAGCACAACAAAGACAACAGCTCATTAGGATCACCAACTCTGGTGAATGGTGTTGCAGGACTAGTTCCCTATGGCAAAATAGTTCAGCAGTTCAATTGTCTACCTAAACAGCCCAATTTCCCATACATGATTATCAGTCTCCAGGTACAAAGATCACTTCGACACCCATCACTATCACAGGACCTGTTGGCTGGAATGGTGTATAGACTGGAGATCCATGCTGTTCACCAAGTCACTGATGGAATGATGGCAGGACACATATATGGGGCCATATTAAGTTTAACCCTTTCACGACTAAGGGAAACATTTTAGCCCATTATAAAATTGGTGATTGTCGTATTTAATTATAACCTTATCTGCATTTTTTATACAGAATGTCAAAATAGAACGTATGCCGAACGCAATTATGTAAACAAAAACAGAACTGTCAGGACGCATAATATATGTACTATGTGCAATGTCCATCTTTGCCTCACTACCAAAAGAAATTGCTTCGCAGAATATCATAATTAGCACATCATTTTGTATAGTAATTTTATTTCATAATTTTGCATTATTTCAGTTAACATTTTGTTATAATAAACCAATAAATAAAAGACATTGCATAATAAGCCTAACTATAATTTGTGTTACCTTTATAGTCCATTGGGAAAAATATTTCCCATAAAATTCCAAAAAAACTACACATTGTTATGTATTTTTCTTATGATTTTTATTTATTTTACGTCTAAACAAACTAAAATAAACAGTTACATACTAATATTTACTCTTAGAAACCTTATGGTCCTGAAAGTGTTAAAATTAATAACAATTTTAAAAAGACATTTACTATAAGATTATAGTGTTCTTACTTCAAGGCTGTATTGGTATCCTGTTTTAATTCAGCAAGGAAAGCAATCTTAAATTGATGACGTACAAACAGCAGCTGAAGAATTAAAATAAAACAATTAAAACCATTTTAATCTCTTTATATAAATTATGATGAAACATAATATGAACATTTCAATTACTATCTAAATAGATCCCTAACAAGTGATATTACAATCCCTCTACTCTCACGGAGTGAAATGATGAGTTGCAAGGGAAAGAAATATTAGCCAGGGACCATGTGAGAGTATAGAGATTGGGTTGGGTTGTTTTACCTCTGAGCGGCACTTTTTTGCACACCATGGGCTAAATGGCCAGGTCACATGGTCCCCGAAGGCTCAGAGAAGGTTGGGGGAGGGGACTCACTGGAACAGCTGTTGGGAGACAGATGGTAGCCTCCCGTCAAGGCCATCCAGCGTGTTCTTTAACGTTGGGTTGTTTTACCTCTGAGCAGCACTTTTTTGCACACCATGGGCTAAATGGCCAGGTCACATGGACTCCGAAGGCTCAGAGAAGGTTGGGGGAAGGGACCCACTGGAACAGCTGTTGGGAGACAGATGGTAGTTTCCTGTCAAGGCCATCCAGCGTGTTCTTTAACGTGCACAGGGTATGGCTCTCCCGCACACGGGGCCACGGCTTAACGTCCCATCCGACGGACGGCGGCCTTTCCAATCCCATCGGTGTCCTCTACTGACCGTGGGCAGGGCGGGGAATTTTGCAGAGATAAATCTCAACGCTGACCAAGCTGGGACTCGAACCTGGGAACTACTGATTACGAGCCTGGCGCGCTACCGACTGAGCCACCCCCGCCCCCTATAGGGATTGTGTCCCTGGCTAATCTTTCCTTCCCCTGCAACTCATCATTTCACTCCAAGAACTGCAATCCTAAAACAACTCTTCTAGATAAATCTAACAAGTACTAATTTCACTTTTTACTTTTTTATTGCTACTCTACTTTCCTGGTCATAGTTTTAGCTCAAAAAATGACGAAAAAAATTTTTTTCTGATGTGATCTTTTTAACTTGACCAATTTTAGAGAAAGTATTCAATTGATGCAAAAAGGGCCTGACAAGAAAAACCCTCTCTCTTATTATTCAGGTTTGAATACTTTGTCATTATAGAGAATTTATTTTCATAAGAAATTCTTTAATAATTTGGTATTTGTAAATTTATTAAATATTTACTTGTGTTAACATTCAGATTGAAAAAATAAAGTCAAAAGCTTATCTGCCCATTATTACTTTTACATTGCCACTAGCCATTTCCAGACTTTTTTTAAAAAATTATCTGAAGTATTCTTACAGAATATATATTTAATGCTATTTCAATCACATTCATAGGGCTGCTCGAGGATGTCAAAGTGACATTAAATTGTCCAGTAGGGATTTAAAAAGTATGACTACCAGATATTTTAAATTATTTGCACAAGTGTTTAGCATAAAATGCTAGTAACTATTTTATTGTTCACTTAATGTTTAATTTGTTTAATTGTTCAAATTAATATTCATCACTATGGTAAATGTAAATATCAATATTTTAAAAGCTTTATTTTTACTTTGCATGTTAGTTTAGATTTATTAATCATATCTGTATCATTGTTCAATTATCTCTACAATTTGATGTACACTAATTTCAAATACGGTGAGTATAAACTATTTGTATTACATTATGAACTGATTAATAAACATGGAAAGAAACTTTAATTGCAAAATTTCAAATAACATTTTTGCAACAAAATTTCCTCCTTAAAATATTTAACATTTCAACAAAATATGCAAGAAAAGTTTTCAAGTTAATAATTAATAAGTGAAACTTACCTGATGAGTAGTTTTGTTAAGCTGCTCTCTGTGGTTTTTAATGCGGCGACTTTCTTGGTGATAATATGTTTGTGCAAGTTCATATAAGGCATTTTGAAGCCTGAAATGTGGACATTAAATACTTAAATTATTTATGATTTTGAAAGAAATATTATCCCCACACAAAAAAATTTCACTTTAAAAATTCTTTCAGTAAGGTGATCAACATAAGCAATTGCAAAATTTCTTAAGCATCCATTGAATACAAATTATAAAAAATATATTTTTTTTAATTTAGTTTCCATTTAGGTAAAAACAATTAATACAGCATGCACATTTCAAGAAAAAAGATCACCACATTGTATTTGGTAAAGCTACTGGGTACAATGCACCCCAATGAAATATCAAAGCATCAATAATGCTGATACCTGAAATAGCTGTTCATGCACAATCCAGTAGATAAAGAACAGAGGCGTGAACAAATTATAAAACTGGATAGTTGTTTTCAAATTGTGTGTTTATACCACGAAAACTAAAATGAGAATTTATTCATGGAATAAGCACACAATTATAGAACAATTACCTTATATCAATGAGATGTTCTTTTAATAAAAAATGCAAGTAGTTGGACGCCATCAGTTGTGTAAGAAGAGTGTGGTTAGTTGATATCTAGAGATTCCAAGATGCTAACATGAACAATAATACATTATGAAATAGTTAGGCAATTTCATAGTTCAAAGCAAATTGTGATTGGTCTGCTTTGCAGATGCTGGACACAAATTCTTTCCTAAGATTAAATACTGGTTTAATATTGAGAAGAAATGAGCACAACTTTAAAAGCTATTTATTAGAATAAAAATATATTTCCTAAAATGATCTTTACAAATCTTTTTAATGTTAAATACCATGAATAAAGCTGTCAATACCTAAACCACACAAGTACCTAACAATATTTGATATACTATCATAATGCCCAAAATGCAACAACAAACAGAAGCTTTGGGTTGTTTTACCTCTGAGCGGCACTTTTTTGCACACCATGGGCTAAATGGCCAGGTCACATGGACCCCGAAGGCTCAGAGAAGGTTGGGGGAGGGGACCCACTGGAACAGCTGTTGGGAGACAGATGGTAGCCTCCCGTCCAGGCCATCCAGCGTGTTCTTTAATGTGCACAGGGTATGGCTCTCCCGCACACGGGGCGACGGCTTAACGTCCCATCAGACGGACGGCGGCCTTTCCAAGCCCATCGGTGTCCCCTACTGACCGTGGGCAGGGCGGGGAATTTTGCGGAGATAAATCTCAATGCTGACCCAGCTGGGACTCGAACCTGGGAACTACAGATTACGAGCCACAAACAGAAGCAAAAATACTGTTTTGCTTATTTGAAAGTATGAGCTACATTGATCAAATTTCAGTTAACAAAAGTTTTGAAATACACACTATAGCTTAAAATAATTCTGAAAATGCACACCAGAAGGAGTGACTTAATCCATGAAAAAGAAATATAAAAGCAGCAAATTACAAAAGACATTGCTTTCTATAATTTTTGTGCTTGCACACTTGGTTATGATAGCTCTGTACATTATACTTCAATCTCATTAATTAAATTCTTGTTTGAATAATTTTTCTGTTTTCTTTTCTTTTTCAACATCTCCAGAAACATTTAATGTGCATATATTTTGTTAGTTTTCAAAATTTTAATATGGGTAGTTGTAATAAATGAGGCTATTTTCAGTTGCTGCAGCTGAAAATATATTTGTTCAATAACAATATCTGACATCTGAATAAATCGAGATATTTCCCTTATTTCTGGCATGAACATTTTACACTATCTTAACTGGAGTTATAAAACAAAAACCACTGAGTTTATTGTTACTTGCATTTGTCACTAATAATTTACATATTAGATTAGTAATTCTTAAGTAAACTATGATCTGTCAAACACTAGGAGTCTGACAATGTTCTCTAAGAGGGAGGGGGGAGTCCACAAATTCCTACAATACCTGTACATCATTGTATTTTTAAGTTTAAGTAATTTTACAACATTTAAGATTACCAAAACAATAAAGTCTTTAGAACATGCATTGAAAAAAAATGGGATCCACTAAGTCTACTAAAACTAGAGGTCTGCAACTGACTAAAGCTAAGGAAACACTAAAGTAGTTCATATGCATTGAGCACTTACCGCAATGTGTATCCAAACAAATGATCAGAGTGAGGTAATACAAATAGGGTTTTCCCAGATAAATCACATGCACTGCACAGTGAGGCTGCTCTCTCTGCTGCAATTTGGTCATCAGCTGTGTAAAGAGATGTATTTGTACCAGTCAGAAATGAAAAAATTCATGTTTATAATCATAAAGATCAAAGCTAAATTGCATTTTTTAACTTATATTTGTATATATACTTAAGTTACTAATAAAAATTTATCACCTTGCATTGAGGTAAAACACAATACTTACAGGGTGTTCCATTTATCCTTGAGACAGTGCAAGTGTTTATTTAAAAGTAATGAAAATAAAGGTAAATTTTTTATCATTTATTTGTAAATTTCTACTTAAGAACTTTTGATACTTGATAGCATAGAAACATTTAACAGTGTCATAGAGAATTAAGGATTTCAATTTAATTTTAATTACTGCACTATGTAATTTTAATTACTGCACTGTGTAATTTTCAATTTATGTACATTTACAAGAAAAAACTTTTGAATGATTTAAGTAGAAAGTACTCAAAATATGAAGCAAAGAAAAATTAATATTTTTTTGGCTGTTTCTTCAAAAGGCTCATTCAATGGCTTCATTAAATAACATGGTTAATTTTTTAAATGTTACATATGATGAATAAAACTGCCAATATCTAAAATATATACACAAACATAAGTACCTACCAATATTATGAAGGCCACTGGGTAATTCAATATGGAGATGGAACTTACACAATATTAATTCACCAAAAAACTGCTGAATAATCTCAACAGATACCTAATAAACAAAGCTCTAGTTCTAGGTAAAAGTATTATTAAATGACAGAAAGAGTTGGCTTAACTTAGCAACATTTGTACACAGAGTGGTTTGATTTGGTTTGTTTACCTCTGAGCGGCACTTTTTTGCACACAATGGGCTAAATGGCCAGCACAAGGACCCTGAAGAGAAGGTTGGGGGAGGGGACGCACTGGAACAACTGTTGGGAGACAGATGGTAGCCTCCCATCAAGACCATCCAGCGTGATCTTTAACATGCACAGCATATAGATCTCCCGCATATGGGTCCATGGCTTAACATCCCATCCAACGGACAGTGGCCTTTCCAAGCCCATCGGTGTCCTCTCCTGACTGTGGGCAGGGAGTTTTGCGAAGTTAAATCTCAATGCTGACCAAGTTGGGACTCAAACCTGGGAACTGCAGATTACGAGCCTGATGCACTACCGAGCCACCCCGCCCCAACACACAATGGACTAAATGAACAAGTTGCAAAGACTCCAAGGGCTCAGGGCTAACTGGGAGAAAGAGATCATCTGGATAGTTGTTAGAAACAAAGGAATCCTTTCATCATGCTTATGCTGTGGGATCTCTTGGACACAGCTGAACATTCCATTTCATAGATACCAGCTTTTCCAAGCCCATTAGTGTGTCCTAACTAAAGGCAGAGTGAGCATTAACAAAGAAAATTTTAATGCAGACAGAGTGGCAACTAGAATCTGACAAAAGAAACTATACAATATATGAAGAAAATTATTGAGCTTCAATTACTTAACACATGCTTATAAAAATACAGGGTATTATTGGAACTAGAGATAATGAAGCAACTGAAATAATGAAACATACGAGTATTTTTAGAGTGTTTTTGTATCTCTCTCTTCAGATGCATATGAATAACGAAACTAGTGTCAGAGTGGCAGTTAAAGTAAATATCTCAGAAGTGGTGGTCATCACTTAAATTCATAGAAGCCCTGAAAAGTTAAGAATGTGAGGGAGGGTACTTTTTTTTATAAAGCATATGAAGAGGTGATAAAACAATGAAATAATGAGAAGAGTTGGGTTGTTTTACCTCTGAGTGGCACTTTTTTGCACATCATGGGCTAAATGGCCAGGTCACATGGACCCCGAAGGCTCAGAGAAGGTTGGGGGAGGGGACCCACTGGAACAGCTGTTGGGAGACATGGTAGCCTCCCGTCAAGGCCATCCAGCGTGTCCTTTAACGTGCGCAGGGTATGGCTCTCCCACACACGGGGCCACAGCTTAACATCCCATCCGATGGATGGTGGCCTTTCCAAGCCCATCGGTGTCCTCTACTGACTGTGGGCAGGGCGGGGAATTTTTGCGGAGATAAATCTCAATGCTGACCTAGCTGGGACTCGAACCTGGAAACTACAGATTAAGAGCCTGGCACGCTACCAACTGAGCCACCCCCACCGCAATAGTGATAAGAAATTGGGAATTCAGGTCATGGTGAAGGCAGGGGCAGACTGGCACTTTTTCTCCCAGGGATACAACTGTAACATTGGGACCTGGGTAGCGATAAAAAATTGGCTTCTTTTTCAAGATTTTAATAGCTATTCTTTTGAGAATTTGTATGTGAAGCTTAAAATAGGTTTTTCCCTAATTCTGTGAAATTTCTGTAAAATAATAATTATTATTATTGAAAAAACTTGCTTCTATAAGGTCCCAGGGGCCTTTGACACTAAGGGCCTGGAAGGCTACAGTGCCCCTACCAATCCACACCTGGTGGAAAGGGGGTACTTATGGCACCTGCCACAAAAAAAAAAAGAGAGGAATGAGAGTAAATTGTATTATAAAATTTTTACAAAATAATGAGAATACTAACATGTAAATAAGAAAAAAATTGTTTGGAAAACAGATTTGCTTCATTTAAACATCATGAAAAAATGTCCAACATATATCTTCATTGAATATGCTGCATCAGAATTGCCAGATTGAAAATTGAGCAGTTAGAAATTTAAGTAAATAAATTAGAGTCACAATCTAAACTATTTCAAGTTCACAAAAAATATTTTGAAAGCATTCATTTGTTCATGTATAATTAAAGAATAAACATCAAAATACTTACTACCAGGGAGTGCAGCTCTTTTCTGAATTAGAACTAAAGCTACTCTAGTGCTTCTGCCTTGAAGACTTGCTCTGTAATTAAGTTTATTATCTCAGAAAATGATACATAAATTTTAAAACACAAATTCATCCACTTATTTATTATTAATCAGAAACAGTACACCTGAGTGAACAATTAAAAACGATATTTTATATATTGTTCCCTAAAATAATGAATTTTTAAAGCTTTATGAAGAGAATTACAACCATTCAAGTTCTTCACTCCACTTGTATCAATTCTGTCTTAGTAATATTAAATAGTATCTTCTTATGATGAATAATAATTATAAAGCCAACAGTTTTGGATTTGCTCAATCCAAATAACTTTTTTTAGAGGAAAAATTGTCTTCAGCTGGGTGGGATTGAACCCATGACTTCCTGATAACATATATTCAGGATGTAATAAATCAGGAGCTCGTGAATTCGTATCCCACACGGCTCAAGACAATTTTTCCTCTAAAAAAATTGGTTGACATATGAGTGGTACTTCCTTGATCTTTGAACTGGAAAATAATAAAATATATAAACAGATAAGTAGAGTTTATTCAAATTTAACCAAATCACTTGTATGCAATGTTATGTGTATGTAGCTTTGTTATTGTCTATTATGTTTATGTTATTTGCATTTCTTTTAATTAACAATTTTACTTTTGTATTATAATTCCTTGGGACCTAAATAACCCATTTTTAGGTTTGGTTCCTAATAATTATATATGAAATTGTAACTGACTTTTGTAAATTTCAATAAATCAAAACAAATTCAAATAGTCAAATGTTTACCTCTGATCAGTATGTTTATTCACAAATAGGCTAAAACGCCTAGGTCATAAAGACCCCAAAGAATCAGAGTCGGATAGCAGAAACAAATGCAGGTAGGCAAAGTGATTTAAATAATTCAACTTAACAAATTTCTTTGGTATTTAAAAGATACATAAATTTCAATATTTACTAATAGAAATGCTATTTACCTGATTTACCTGATTCATAATTTCCGTTGCAAGCAATTCTTTAATCTTCTTAATTTTCTGTTCAAGCAATTCTGTTAATGTTTGCTACTCTGATATTTAGTTAACAATTATACAAAAATTAATCACCTAGTTTATTTTCACTATTAAGTTATTAAAAAAATACTTTCATGCATGAAGTAAATTACCTCAAATTATCTAATTTAGTGGCACATTCTGCTCTTTTTTCTACCCATGCAGGGTTATCCCAGTCAAGATCTACAAATTGGACTGCAACTGCTGGTACTTCTGTCAAGTGCTTTCTGAGCCAATTGGATTTTAACAGCCCTTTCGGAACATACCAGTCATATGATGTACGCTTTAAAAAAAGAGAGCACAGTCAAATAAAATCAATATTTTTTTTTCACTGAAAAAAATTTAATTTTAAGGTGGGAGAAGTCAATAATTTCGGTTTTAATTTCAAATTTTTTTTCGGTTGATAATTTTACTAATTATATCAGATAGTTCTTACTTTTTCCATACACGTTTCTTAATGTTGTTTCAACTTGAAAAGCTTTCTTACATGTTTGAGTTGCAAATATAAATCAAACCTGCAGATCAAGATGCTAAGAAAGCTTTAAAAAATGAAAGATAAGAATAATCCGTAGGAAAAACAATGATTTCATACATTAAAAAAGTAATAAAGGTATAGAGAAAATATAACTTATTTAAAAACATATTTTCTTATGTTCATAATTATTGAATTCATTCATTCATTCAAAGAGGTATATATTTCTAATTTCTTTATTGAGATAATGGCCAATAAATAACACAATAGACGTAAATTTGCAGATATCCAAACTGGCTTTAAAGGGCACCATTTTACAGGATAATTTAAGTGTTTCTAACAACAAGTTATCAACAAACAAAAATACAGAAAGAATTTATTGATATTCAAAGCCTTTTCAATGCATTTGTTTCATTTTAAATCTGAAGTCACAAAAAAAGCAAAATTATTTACATTTATGAAATTGCATGTAAATACAAAATATCATCATTTAATTCTCAGTGCAAACAGAAAGACTTCAATATATAATGTTCTAACTAGTGATATATATATATGTATCTCTTATGAATAATTTAAAGTGTTCACACTATCATTGCAAAAATACAAGCCAATACATTTCATAGTAGCTAATACAGAATTCCTGTAATTATCAAATATAAGACTTAAAATAAAAGAAGACTAATAAAATTACATAATTATAAAATTCTTTTAACCTTGTGGTGCTGTATCCTTTACGATACTTGAGGGAGCTAACCACTAACTGTTTCCAGAAAATTAGATTTTGTATAGTGAGTGAGTGGTGGTGGGGGCAGGAGAGTTTCTCAAGCAGGAATAAGGCATTGATCTTAAATAAATACCCCCTCAAGCAGCTGCTTGCCACAGAGGTCTGACAGGAGCCTGTCAGTTTATATGCCACAGTAGGAGATCTGAGAGGATGGCAGGACCTCAGCAGAAAAACGACACACACATCCATGCCTAAATCCGGGGCTTGAACCCAGGTCCCTTAGATCAGTAGCCAAGAGTGCTAACAACTCGGCCAAAAATATAAAAAATATTTGGAAAAAAAAAAAAAACAGCCATCATCATCGCTGGTGATGAGTACTGTTAGAATTTAAACAGAACAATCCTATTTCATCTACATTTATATTTATTATTAAATCACACTTAATGTAAAATATTAAGAAGCTCCTAAATTTTCACTTCTTATATCAGGGTTGGATTGTTTTACCTCTGAGTGGCACTTTTTTGCACACAATGGGCTAAATGGCCAAATCACAAGGTCCCCAAAGGCTAAGAGAAGGTTGGAGGAGGAATACCCACTGGAAGAGCTGTTGGGACACAGATGATAGCCTCCTGTCAAGGTCATCCAGCTTGTTCTTTAACATGCACAGGGTATGGCTCTCCCACGTAAGGGGCCATGTCTTATCCCATCCAATAAATGACAGTCTTTTCAAGCCCACTGGTGTCTACTACTGATCATGGGCGGGGGCAGGGAGTTTTGCCAAGATAAAACTCAATGCTGGCCCAGCTGGGACTTGAACCTGGGAACTGCAGATTATGAGCCTGCATGCTACCAACTGAGCCATCCCCACCCCTCTTATAACAGGTGATTTAATATAATGATGCTGAGAAAATTAAAAAAAAAGTAACTTATAAACTTATTATATGCCTTACCTTTGGTTTTGCTTTAGGAAATTCATGACCTTCTGGTAATAGCTTCAGAAATAAAGGAGCTCTGTCTTGTCTGTTTGCAGTAAATGATTCCCAAATGGCACTGTGAACAGGATTATTAACAACATTAAGACCCAAAACTGAAACATAAGCTAAAGGATTTGAAGTTAATTCTGTAGGAAGATCTCCTATATTAAGTGAGCCCATTGGTACCTAAAAAGAAATATATTATAATTAGACAAAAATGCAATGCTGTAGCCTTGATAAGCAGTGTTATTAAGAAAATAAGAGTATTCAGAATTCTATAAGTCAAAAATAAGTAGCCAGCAAAATCTTATAGCTGGCAGTTAAGGGCTAAATATTTATGATAAAATATACACAGTCATATCAGAATAATATGACCACCTACGTAATAATGGGAATGGGAGATGGTCATATTATTCTGATACGACTGTGCATATATGTAGTAGAAAATAATGAACTGAAAATATCTCTTCCACCTTCAATTTTTTTCCCCGCCGTGCCCACGGTCAGTAGGGGACACCGATGGGCTTGGAAAGGCCACCGCCAATCGGATGGGACATTAAGGCGGGGCCCTGTGTGCAGGAGAACCATACCCTGTGCACGTTGAAGAACACACTGGATGGCCTTGACGGGAGGCTACCATCTGTCTCCCAACAGCTGTTCCAGTGGGTCCCCTCCCCCAACCTTCTCTGAGCCTTTGGGGTCCATGTGACCTGGCCATTTAGCCCATGGTGTGCAAAAAAGTGCTGCTCAGAGGTAAAACAACCCAACCAACCCAACCTTCAATTTTTTGGTGATAATCTGAGGCTTACATTTTTAGACCAATCATTTGAAGATACATTAATACATTCAGAGGCAGAGCTACCATAGTGAGTAGCATTTTTTTAGGAGTGGCATATTTGCAAATAAACTAACAACCTTAGCTGCAGCCAAGTTGACTGGAGTAAACTTTCAAAATAAACCATGTGGTTGACCTGAAGGAGCAATAGATAATAATCAAAGGCTTTAATTAAATCCAACACACACAACTGTATGAGACATTGCAGGCCAATTAGGCATGCATTATTCAACAGTTTTCCAGCACCAGGTAGTCATTGGAAAAGTAAAGAAGTTGGATAAATGGGTTATGAAATGAATTAACACTCATAAAGCATGTTAACTTGAAGTGTGCACTACTCACATGAAACCAAAGTGATCCATTTTTTCACAGAGTTGTAATGTGTGATGAAAAATGGATCCTATAAGACAATCATCATTATTCTGCTCAATGGCTGGACATCACAGACATACCCAAGCCAAATCTTCATCCAAAGAAGATTATGGTGACTATTTGGTGGTCTGCAGCCAGTGTTATTTATTATTCATTCCTAAAAACCAGGTGAAACAATAAATACAGAGTAATATTGTGCAGAACTCCAAAATATGCATGACAAATTATGCCAGAAGAAGCCTGTATTGGTCAAGACAAATGGCATCCTACTGCTCCACAATAATGCTCAACCTCACATATCACAAATAACAATATAGATGGAAGCCTCCTATCAAGGTGTTCTTTAAAGTGCACAATGTATGGCTTTCCTTCACATGGGGCCAAGCAGCATATCATCCGATGGACAATGGCCTTTTAAAGCCATTGTGCCTCCTTTCTCAAAGAGAAGAGAGTACAGGTTAACATAGGTAAATCTCAATGCTGGCACAGTTGGGAATAAAACTGGAAAGTGAAAATTACGAGTCTCAACTGCTATGAACCAATAAAATTAGCTCCCAATATAATTTATCTTTAAAAATTGTTAAAAAAACTTAAGTATAATTTTCTCAACGTCGATGGCATTTAGCCACTAACTTTAAAAATCTAAACTTACCAGGAATTTTGACCTTTTTAATTTTTATGAATATTATTGCATATTAAGGATTATTAAGCACTGTTCTAAACGCAAGCTTGTTATTTGAAGCAGCAAAACATAAAACTGCAACTCTGATAATTTAAAATGATAAAAAATATGCACTCTAATTTTGTACTGCAAAGAATAAATTTTTTTATTATTTTTATTTACAAACTATACTCTACTTCGACAAGTAACTATTTCTTTGGAGTTGCCATTCCACTATCAGGAAATGTTCGAAAACACCCACTTTACGCCCTCTGGCTTAAGTCTCGTACTTCGTAAATAGAATAGACTGAAAGTCGCTGCAGTAACGCTGGGAGACAAAGCGTGCCGATATCGGAGCCTGGTTTCTAACGTGACAGAGCGCAGGAGGTAATCCCCACATAGCTTATTACAAGGGATCGGTTCCTCTTTTTTTCCATTTCCAGCACCAAATTATTATGAGTGTTATGAAATGAACTTGTTGGTAAATAAAATGCACACAAGATATCGGATAAAATCTGCATTTTGAATGTAATGTCGAAAACAAATAATATCTTAGTAGCATTTACACTAAAGTGGCCATTGAATTCTGTTCCATTCCACTGTTATACGAATGGAAAAGTTTGGATTGCTATAACTCCTAAAATATGAAATTTGCAAAAAAATATGACTGAAGATAATTTAAAGATGTCAATCAAATCTATTTAAATATCGATTTTCAACAATATGCGGTTAGTATTTAAAGAGTTATAGAAGCAGAAACATTTGGCAAGTTAGCTCATTCTGCAAAACAAATTAACAAAATAAATTTAATTTAGCAGTTTTTGCCCTCGTTTTAATCTTTTTATTAATTTATCAGAGCAATTCAGTTGATATTGTTGCTGTTAAACATTCCAAGTTCTGCAACTCTATAAATGCTTAATATGTTGAAAAGCGAGATTTAAATACATAGATTTGATTGGATCTGTAAATTATTTTGGGTCATATTTTCCCAAAAATAATTTATTTTAGAAACATTAGGTATTCGAAATTTATCTCCCATTCACATAATATGCAATAGAATATCATAATTTAAAGACTTGAAGAGTGTCATAGGCTATAAACAAATTACACACTACGCTTTCTTCCCCTGTAAAAAAACGAGTTATGCGTCAAATGAAAGCTTGTGACATGGAGAGCGTCACAAGTTATAAATCCTTCTCTCCCCCCGCCCCCTTCCAAAAAATAAAAAGATCAAAATATATGAAGGATTGTTCTACTCAGGGCCGGATCTAGGGAGGAGCAAAGGGGCCATGGCTTCCTCTCTTTGAAAATGCTAGTAAGGGAAAAAGGAACAAAAAATTATTCAAATTATTTATATTTCATACATTTTTCAAGCATTTTTTTTAAAGATCTGTAAAATGGAAGGTGAAACGTTGTACTGCAATGGAAATCCAGTCTCTTGCCCCCCCCCCCTTATTTATATTTTACTGCCTTAATTTTGTTTCTTGCCCACCACCAAACCCCCAATTATTTTTCTAGATCCAGGCCTGGTAAAGTGGTGAATGTTGTCGGTCATAAAATTATACCTCCCACTCCCCTACTTTCTTCCTCCCTAAAAAAAAGAGGCTACTTGATGAAAGTTACTATACCATTCGAACACAAAGGCCCACATTTACAAGTTAGGTGTCAAATGAAAGCTCATATGAGGACTATTATTATGCCCCCCACTATTCTCCCCACCTCCAAAAGGGAACAGAAATTTTGCGGCGATCGACCTTAAAGAGTTATTACCTCAAATTAAAGCTTGTGAAGTCTTCAATGTCGTGGACTCCTCCAAAGCTGACACCAAAACAAGGGGAAGAAATATGTGATCCTTGTTTATGCGTATTATGTTTATGATTTGCTTGCTCCGCAAGATTTATCAAAGGTGGTACAACTGCATTTCAGAGGTGAATAAAGCAATTTTAACTTAGATCTCTATGTCAATTATTAATGACGGTACGTAAATGACTGAAAAATCCATACACCAAATAAACGTTTCTGAAGATAGGTATTTCTAGCGGGAAACAAAAATATTAATAAAAATCTTATCTTCTTATATGCATCTGAAAAAGCAAAAAATTAACTTTAAACATGTCGAGGTACCCAGGGACGAACAAGTGTGTGTGTGTGGGGGGGGGGGGGGTTCTGCCCTTCCCCCGATAATCCAGTCGACTTATGCAAAATCTGAAAATTGTCTACCTGCCTTGAAATCTGAAACAGTTGTCTTTGTATAATTTTATTTTAGCCCCTAGTATATGTTTGAACTAATTAATAATAGATTAATAAAAACTAAAATTTTATTCCACATAGAATATCATTTTAACCTTTCCTCTCTGGTGGAATATTTCAGTAATTGGGAAATCTTACTCAAGTCGTATTCTCCGACCACCTCTCCCCCTCTCCCTGAAACAAAATTCTCAGAGCCTTCCCGAAATTGAATCTTCTGACCGGTGCTTCCCCCTGCCCTCCAAACTAAATTCTGAGTAATAAGGATGTCGCCAATTTACATACGCAGCAAGATTGCCAGCGCCTTAATTTCTTCTGAACTGTGTAGGGACTCGGCAGAGAATAGAAGGAGTGAGGGCCAGGGTCGCCATTTTGGCGGAGCGCCTTTCTGATCTAGCGACAGAACGCTGCTGGCAGGTCCAGTTCGGGAAGCCAGACGAAGAAAGGCGACAAGAGTCAGCCTGGAATTGCGACCGTGTACGATCCCCATTGGCCGAGACACCCTAATGTCCCCCGAAGGACACGTGACATCACCCGGAGGATGGTTCAAACTGGAATTGCGAGTGGACCACGAGGCAGTCCGGATGTTAGACTGTTCGTTTGCAGCTCGTTTAAGCTTTGTCTGTATCTAGCGGTGGGACTGCTGAGGCTCGTTAAAGCCTGTTTTGAATTTCGCTAGTGACTGCACCAGGTGGGCAGTCACTGTATGTATATAATTAAAGGTAAATAAATGTATATATGTGAAATACATGAGTTTGTGTATTCGGCCTTTTAAGCCATCATCCTGACGAGGTAGTACCCTTCTGCAAACGCTCTCACACACATAGTTAGCGAAGAACTCAGCCCAGACAGGCAGAGAAGAGTGCCGTCTACAAACTGATTGCACCATCAATATGCTTTTGGTTTATATTCTACTTTTAGGACATATATAAGAATTTAGTATTTTTTTTAGTTTATTTATATTATCAGAACGGAGTTAACATATGCTCCAATAAATATAGTGCACAGTTAATAAAATAAACATAGTATTACTTTAATTCAATGACAGAACTTGTGCAATAACATTTACAAGTAATTCCAAACCCTATTTAACAGAAATAAAAATTCAGTCCCAAAAATAATAGATACAAGAAATGTTAGATGTTTGTCGAAAGCTGATTAGAATGTTCACAGTTTAGTATCTCATGATTAAGAGATTATATTATATTGCTTCCATCCTGAGAAAATAATTCAATAGTGAATATTTCCATGTTTACTGAAATCTGTAACCATGTTAAAAGGAACGTTGAATAGTTGGATGCGAGTAAAGCAAAAAGTCTTGATAATTTTATTTTAAGCAAGTAATTTAACAATAATAAATAAATAAATACCCCCTCAAGCAGCTGCTTGCCACAGAGGTCTGACAGGAGACTGTCAGTTTATAAGCCAGAGTTAAGTTAAAATTGCTTTATTCACCTGTGAAATGCAATTGTTCCTGCTATGATAAATTTTGCAGAGCAAGCAAAACCACAGATACCACAGATTTCCTCAATTTCCCGAAGCTTTCTTTCCCTTAGTCACGTGATACCACAGCTTTCGATGTTGGGGGTTGCAACGTCATGAGCATGCTCGGTCTACTCTAAGATAGGGGTTCTCAACCTGGGGTACGTGGTAAAATATTTTTGGGGTACGCAGTGAGAACTCAAAAGTCGTAGATATGTGTTATATATATATGTTTTATTTTATTCCCATTCTTATACTAAAACTATAGTTTTATCTGTCTATACAAGAGGTACGCCAGTTACATATGCATTTACACAGGGTACGTGAAGCATAAAAGGTTGAGAACCACTGGTCTATAATAAGCCTCTATCTTCATCATAGAGAAAGAAAGTAAGAGGAGCGCCCTAAACTCATAAACGTGATGCATCAGCGCCTGCGTGGCATCCAGTTTAGAACACTCAAAACATCTCCAGTGAGTGCTGTGCATAGTTCTGTGTGATAAGTTCAATTTAAATATTGTTTCATAAAATGCCCACGTTCTCCACTTTTGGCTGTACAAACAGACCTTCTAAAAAGATGCCAGGAATTGCATTTCATCAGTGAGCTTTATAAATATACTAAAGTTGGAAAATAGGCTTCAACATCAAATAATAGTAAAAAAGTAACCATCTATGTGTAGAAGAGTAGGCTGCCAGGGAAACGAAGGATCGCGGCAGCCACGTCATAGCGTGCGTCGTGCGATGTTTTCGTATTATCTAAATTTCATTTCAGTTTTATTTAAGTTTTAATTTAATTAATAATTGATTAACATCACAAAACAATTGATGCACCTTATGTGCATTAACTGTTTTGTGATATTAATTACTGATATTGTTATTAATTTTTGTTATTAATTACCAGGGCCGGCTTAAGTCACCATCAAGCGGTGCGACCGCACAGGGTGCCAAATTTATGGGGAGCATAAATGCGTTCCATTATCGTCGATTTCTTGGAATCTTAAGTAGAATAGGTCGCTGATAGGCCTGGAGCTGGCCCTGTTAATTACTAATGAAAAACGTAGCGCCATAAAATGATTCATTGCTAAATAAATTTAAAAAAAGGTAACAATTTACAAAGTGCAACAGCTGCTTGAGGGATAATTTATTTGCTTATATTTTTTTATAAAATAGAGAATTTTTTTAATCTACTTGTACAGTTAATGGTACAAGAGGTTATTCAGTTGATTCATTATTTTTTACTTAATCTTCTGAACGAAAAAATATGGGAATTACTATGTTAAGTAGAACGCGATATCGTTCTATAATAGAACTACGATAAACCATGTTTTTGCCACCAGCCACGTTACCATGTGAACTTATCGAGGTGGTGAACGGCAATAAAGTGTTGCCATGTGCAGTAAGTCCTATCGGTGGTCAAAGCTTTCAATATAGAGTCACTATCATATAAGCACATCGAGGATATAATAAGCAATTTATGTATTCTAGGTCGTTGCTTTTACCACTTCGAAACATTGCCACTATTGGATATATACAATTATCGTCTGCAATTAGCAGAATATTCACTTATTCTATTTTGGTGCAAACTTTCTTCTCATCCGCTATGTATGACGAGTAAAAATCAAGGCGAAAAAATAATAAAAATAAATAAATACCCCCTCAAGCAGCTGCTTGCCACAGAGGTCTGACAGGAGCCTGTCAGTTTATATGCCACAGTAGGAGATCTGAGAGGATGGCAGGACCTCAGCAGAAAAACGACACACACATCCATGCCTAATTCCGGGGCTCGAACCCAGGTCCCTTAGATCAACCCTTAGATCATAGGGAGGGGAAAATCTTGTTACATTGAATTTAGTTGAAAGGTTAGAAACTTTATAATGGTTGGAAAGCGGGGAGAAAAATGGATGCAAGTGAAGCAAAACGTCTAAATAATTTTATTTTAAGTAAATAATTTAACAGTAATAGTCAGAAATATTTGACTTAACGATCAAAGTTAAAATTAATTTATTCACATCTGAAATGCAATTGTTCCTGCTTTAATAAATCTTTCAGAGCAAGCTAAACCACAGATACCACAGATTTCAGTTCCCAAAGCTTTCTTTCCATCAGTCATGTTATACTACATCTTGCATATGGCCCCACGATATACGAAAAAAATTAAATATGATGCATTGAGGTAGTAATACCAGACAGGACTCCGATTCCCGTACCATTAGCAGTCATGATCACAGGCGGGTGTGCTTGCAGTCTGCTTAAGAATGCAAGAATACTCATGATGTCTTGTGAATGACTGGTAAACGACGATGAATGAACGACGACCAAATGATTGAAATGAAGCAGAACTTTGCTGTTTTTTTGTTTTTCATTTCAATAAGGTTATTCCAGTGTAGTAATTAAAACAAAAAAATAGATTTGATTAATAAACACTTATTGATTTATATCGGATGAAAAGCGAAGACGCAGGAAACTGCTTCTTTTTCAAATTGAGATTTTGTATTAAAATTTAGAAAAAATTCTATATGCCCTTAATATGTGATTAAAGCTGAACAAAATTGACTTAGCAGACTTTAATTTGAGCATATTTAAAACAGGGACAATGATAAACATATTTTAAAATCTAATACATGATCAAGTCTTATAGCTTAAGCAAAAGCCCGCAAAATTTATAGATCTTAATTTTGCTAATCCGCACCTCATTTAAAAAAAGGACATGAAAAGTCACATTTATTTTATCCTTCATTAAAATATACATTAATTTTTATTAAAAATTAAAAGAAATAATCAAATAATATAATTTTTTTAATTCAGCTGAGGGAGGAAATCAAATCCCCCCAATAAATGACATAATTTAATTTCATGCTATTAAAAAACCCAAATATTGCTAGCTTGTTATTTCAGCTGAAGCAGAAATAAACTCAAGCCCCCCCCCCCCCCGCTACACACAAATCACATAATTATTAAGATAATTATTAAAATAAAAGTTTACAATATTTGTTTTTTCATGGCATCAAATTTCAAACAAATATTGTAAATTTTTATTTCAGCTAAGGCAGAAGGAAATCAAAGGTCACTCAGTCACACACACATAGAAATGATATAATTGAAATTCATGCTCTATATGTAATAAACAAAATAATTTACACTTTCTCTTATTTCAACTAAGGCAGAAGGAAACGAAAGCTCCCCCCCACACAAATGACATAATTGAAATTCATGCTATACATATAAAAAAAAATAATTTACACTTTCTCTTATTTCAACTAAGGCAGAAGGAAAGGGAAGCTCCCCCCCCCCCCCCCACCACCACATATACATACACAAATGACATGATTAAAATTTCATGCAACAAGAAAGAAATTTTGTAAACTTTTATATCAGCTAAGGCAGAAGTAAATCCGAGGTCACACACACATACACAAATGATATAATTGAAATTTCATGCTATAAAAAAAAAAGAAAAAAAATGCAAACTATTTTCATTTCAGCTGAGGCAGTAGGAAATTCATATCACACACACAGAATATAACAAATGAAGTGCTGCAAAGTTTATTTTTGTCACTGTGATTTGTGAAAATTTAGATGTTTGCTTTGATATTGATGCCTTTCAATTTTTCTGTCATTTGTGTCTCTAAATTGTGAAGTCTAATTTTAGCATATTCTTTTGTAATGTTTCTTTTTCATATTTTAAGCATGATTGTCAAATTCCACATCCAGTTTCCTATTATTGATATGACTATCTAGTGATATGAGCACCAACATGCATTGAAGCCTATGTAAGACATTAACCTGAATTTTTTAATTAGGTATGAAAAAATTGTTGTTGAGAAAATAAAGTTTTCTCCTGGAAGACACTGTTCAGTAATTTTTGCAATTGCACACACATACTGTGAGAAGGGTGAGAAAACTCAATTTTTAATATTAACCTTTAAACTGACAGAAGCTGATTAATCAGTTTCCGAAACTCCGTATAAAAGTACCTGTAACATGCTTTTTTATGCTTCCCTACCATTTTTTTCTAGAATTAATTACTTTTTCTTTTGATATGTAATATGGACTATTTAATTCATCAGTTTTCCATAATAAGGCTCAAAAACTGTTGTTTTTTAAAGTAAAAAAAAATTTTCTCTGTAAGGGTTAATAAGTGCAGACACAAAAGACTGCATTAGGTCATAGTCAATTAATGCTAATTTGTATTCCATGCAAGAAATCTTACATAATTCTTGAATAACTAGCCAGCTGAAAATTAATAAGGAAAAACATTTTTGCTATAAAGACAGCTTAAATGACATTTTCCAATTTCAGAGAAAAGAGACACAATGACCTGATTGCTCTACTGTGATTACTTGATATTACCCATATGTTAGAAACACTTAAAATGTAACTGGGCATTTCATGATTGCTGCCAATGATTTTAATTTCATTGAAAATTAAACAATTGCCATTTTTCTTATTAATTTTTAGCCAGTTAATTATTAACTGCATGTGCGCACTTTGGAACTAAGGATCATTAGGTTATTATAGTTTCCTTCTTTTGCTCTTATAGCTTAAAGAAAGTTGACAATGGTCCTGGCTGAATTTGTAAGTAAAAAGATATTTTTGCGCCATACAAACCAACTGTTAAAAAAATAAGCTATGGGGATTTTTCAGCTATATAAAACTGAAACAATCATAAAAATTAGAGTTACAGAAGCTATATCTGAATTTTTATCATTAACATTATTACCATAATTTTCATATCCACAATAGCATTTACCATTGAACAGTATTTGTTTTGTTAATTGACTTCTCATCAAATAGTAAAGTGAATATCATATGCTTCTGCTTACTATCAGCAAAATTTTCCATGCAGAAAATTTCAAGAAATCCAGGAAGGCCATCTACAGTTCTGCACCAAGTTAAAATTGTGGAGCTATTGGGAAGAAAATTTTCTCCTACAAATTCAGAGCCTTTTTAGAAATAAAAATATAGAACCTCAATTTTTAATAAACCTTTTGAAGAGTGAAAATATAATATCTGATAAACCTATTTACCTCTTGGTAGCCATTGCTTCTTTCAGTATTTTGCCGTGAATTTCTGAACAGGTTTAAAGTTATATCTAGGAAAACACAGGCTTTGGTGTTTCAATGTCATCTTGATGAGTTTTTATACCTTAAACAAATCTAATATTTCTTTTAAAGAAGAAGAGTCTGCTAGGCTCTTAGCTGGCAATAATATCACCATAGCATTTTATTAAAGCTTTGGATTTCATTTTGCACTGACATAAACTTTTTCTTAAAATCTTTAGGACTCTTCCCTCCTACACAGCATGAGTGATCATTTTTATACGCAATATCTGTTCTCATTGCAATTTCTATCACATCTTTTACAAGTATGGATGCTTGTATTGTTTTTCTGCTGAGTTCCTGCCATCTTCACAGACCTTCGCTATGCATATAAACTGAGCACTTTGATAATGATAATATCTCCTCAAGCAGCTGCTTGAGGAGATATTATCTTTTTATTTTTAAAAAGCGCAGAAAGAACAGTTACTGAATATAGTATTATTGTGTCTGAATGTTGTTTCAACTACCCTGTTGCTTCTTGTAATCAATTAAATAAAGTCTAATATATGAATCCAATTAATGAGTACTATAGATATTCAATATAATTACAGTTCATGGCATTTGTGTGACTTTATTTATTATTTGTTTATATTTAGCAAATTCAACACTGACAGTATCTTTTAATCATTAGTAAATATTTACATATATAAAATAGTTCGATTATTAGTGCTTAATATTCAATGAAATACGCTTCTCGAATATTATTTCAGCAATCCCAAGGTTGCCGGATTTTAAAGTTTACTCTGCTAGCCGTAAACAATTTTAATTGTACTTTTTCATTGCATTCTTTGTTTTTTTTTTATTTCACTTCATTGTCTATAATTAAGTGAAATTTTATGTCCCCTGATAATTTTTGTTTTGTAATTGAGCTCTGTGTTGAGGTCGATTTCATTCATTTCCTACTGATCGACCTAGTGGCCGTGACCTAACTTTTGCATTTTGTGCTAATAGTGTGGCAACGATATAAGTGATTTTTCAGTTTGCTAACATGTAAGGTATTGCTGAAATTATTGCTAGGTTATTGTATAAAAAATAAGTTATTTTTGCTCCCTCTTACAGAATATTGAAATACTACATCATTCTTTTTACAAATCATCGGTCGTATTTTATTGCATAGACAAAATTTCAATTATAGAAAAATTCAAAATGGCTGCACCGTGTCAGCTGTGGAGGTGGGGCCGGGAAGTGAACATTTAAGGGTTAGAAATGTGCAGTTGTGTTGATATTGTGTTAAATTCGTAGCACACTAAAATTAAATTTTACTAAAAAAAAACTGATCAGTATGACCAAATTTCCGAACATTGATAGTACATTAGAAATTCTGTGACTATGCCTCTGTTTCGACGGAAGTCAGGTAAGAAAATATAAAAGTATAATATTTCACCACACGTTGTAACTAAATGTCTTGTTTATTTGTAGGCCTACATTTAAGTATGGCTGATAGTATAAGAGTATAACTAATAGTATAAGAGAATTATAGGACATTGTTTTTGCTAAACGAAATGATGAATATTTCAGTCTTGTATTTCTTATTAATTTTTGTTAATGTGTATTTTAGATGAATATGTTTTTAGCCAAATTGGCCTTAATCAAGTTTTAACTGCTGCTTCCTTTGGCACTACAGCATATATATATAACCAAATTTGAAATCAATAACTTTTTTCTCCAAATCACACTTATTGAATATATATGTAAAACTTGTCACTGAGTTAGTATATAAATATATATAGTAACAGTATCTTTTAATCATAATTCACCTTTATCACTGATAGGTATTACAGTGGTCGAATAGTATAAGAATAAAGATTAGGTCCTATATTAATAGTTAAATGTCAACATGCAGAAAAAGATTAAGTCCAAATTCAGTAATTCTTAATGAACTTGAGAAATATTTGTTGTTTATTTAGTTTTTAGCACATCATACAAGAGGTGATAAGTTCCTTGCTCACTTGTAAATGAAAATAAAAATATAAGTAGTAAACAATAATTATCATAATTTTGGACATTTAAAATTCTGTCAGGTTATGAATTCAGTGATCAGTTGACATTGATTTTAAAGCTTCATAAATGTACAGTTTTTATTTATATTGCATGCACTTAAACATGCATTGGTTGTGTGATATGCGATTGTTACTATTGCCACAATCGCATTGACATAACTAGTTGTATATATCATTATAGATTAAGGGTTTATAAAGTTCATTATAGTTCTCTTCTAGATTTTAGTTAAATAATAATATCCCCACTGAATGTATATTAGAAAATCTGTATTGGAACATTCTCTGCTATTTAGATGTATAAATAATTCTTGCAAACTGGTCCAGCTCATTGCTGTTACCATCTTGTAATGATAATAATTTTACCTATGATATGTAAAAGAAATAGCTTTCTATTCAGTGTTAGAACTATTGTTGCTTGGTTAATTCAAGTCGTTCACTTCTCAGAAGAGAAAATTGACAATTATATTTCATTTCTTTTGAATGCCCTTTGCCAATCACAGAGTAGGAGGGTACAGAAGTAACACATTCCTACTCAGATGACAATTTTAGCTTGCCATTGAGCTTTATGGGCACAGCACCCTCAGTTTTGAACTAAAGAACTATCAGTGAGAGCAAGACTGTGCAACAAGTGGATATTGACATCGCGATAACGTGTTACATCACAATAATGGAGATAATTTTTTGTCCACGAAACACTTAAAATGAAAAGAACTCTCTTCCATTCAGGTATTGAATGGGGAACCTAAATTTTAAAAAGCAGAATCAGCTGCTTTAGCCATTACACCATCCTTCATTATAAAAATAAAATAAATACCTCCTGAAGCAGCTGCTTGCCACAGAGGTCTGACAGGAGCCTGTCAGTTTATATGCCATAGTAGGAGATCTGAGAGGATGGCAGGACCTCAGCAGAAAAACGACACACACATCCATGCCTAATCCGGGGCTCGAACCCAGGTCCCTTAGATCAGTAGCCAAGCATGCTAACCATGAAGAGTTATGATTTTTATGTGCTAATATGGAAGATCAGTCATGTGCATATATATATTTAAAGTTATATATCTTTCGAACATAAATTCTAAGTAAATTTAGTATTTTTATGACATGTCAAACAATTTAACTTCTATTTTACTGATTGTAAATCATTTGTAGAGTATCGTTTTTGAATGCAATGGGAATAGTTTAAAATGTAAAAGTATGATAAAATATTGCATAATCAGAAGTTGTATATTTCAAATAATTAATGTTTTGTAATGGTTGTAATGAATTAAATATTAAAATGTTTTTGCAAAATATCAGCTATTTATTTATATCAGCACTTTAATATAAACTAAATGATCTTTGACATGAGGTTGTTAGCATTGTGAATTGCTAGTTAATTATTTTTTATTAGAATTACTGTGAACTTTTATATTTACAAGCGAATATAAATCCAGTGACTGGTTGCACATCAATATGCTTTAGGTTTATATTCTATCTTTTAGGGCACATATAGAAAGGTAGGTATTTTTTTAGGTTATTTTTTTTTCTTTGTCACTAAAAATACTTACTGTCAATAACTTTTATTTGGTGTATGGGTCATAAACATAAACATATTTCCTCCACCTTTTTTTTGGACTCATGTTACAGGTAGCCCATGACACTGAATATGACACAAGCTTTAATTTCAGTTATAACTCGTTAAGGTTAACTCCTGTGAAATTTACATCCTCATTTCAGAAGAGAATGGTGAGGGGTATAATTCAAAGTAGTCTACAATATTCCATCATATGAACTTTCATTTGACACCTAATGTGTAACTATAGGTCCTTGCATTCAGAAAATATAGTAAAAGATTCCAATTTCCTTTTTTTATGGGGGGAAAGAAGGCAAGGGAGTGTTTTTATTGCCCACAAGATTCTCCATAGCACAATATTTCATATGACTTACAAATTGTTATGTTCATTCCTCATATCTGAAAGATATAGTAGAACAATGTGCTTTGCATTTCTCCCTGGGGCGGGGGTGGCTCAGTCGGTAGCGCGCCAGGCTCATAATCTGTAGTTCCCGGGTTCGAGTCCCAGCTGGGTCAGCGTTGAGATTTATCTCCGCAAAATTCCCTGCCCTGCCCACAGTCAGTAGGGGACACCGATGGGCTTGGAAAGACCGCCATTCGTCAGATGGGACGTTAAGCTGTGTCCCCGTGTGCGGGAGAGCCATACCCTGTGCACGTTAAAGAACACGCTGGATGGCCTTGACGGGAGGCTACCATCTGTCCCAACAGCTGTTCCAGTGGGTCCCCTCCCCCAACCTTCTCTGAGCCTACGGGGTCCATGTGACCTGGCCATTTAGCCCATGGTGTGCAAAAAAGTGCCGTGCCGCTCAGAGGTAAAACAACCCAAGCATTTCTCCCTCCTTTTTTTTGGGGGGGGGGGGGAGAGAAAACACTTGAAGAAACTTTTTTAATCTGTGACACTCCCCTATCACAAGCTTCCATTTGACATGTAGTGTGTTGCTTTTGGCCCTTGCATTCCAAAGATATAGTATATTTCCTCTTTTTTAGTGAAGGAAGAAATCATGGGGGTAAATTTTTTATAGCCTATGACACTCCCTGCTTTATAAGCTTTCATTTGACACATAAATTATTGAGTTTGTCCATCGCATTCAAAAGATGTGGTAGAACAATGGTTTTGGCAAATCAACAAATTGACCAACTGACAAATGATTAATGCAAAGCAGTAAGAAGGTAAAAACTGTAACCTATGATTAAACATCCACTATTAAATAAATAGACAACTTACAATTGTCATTTTTATATTGTTCAACAACAAAGTTGTGGCAGAAATATTTAGCAAATTTATATTATTTCCAGAAAATTATGATTTTTTCTTAATTTTTGTAATGGTTTTTGAACTTTTCCCACAAAATCTATTCATATCATTGTAACTTCATGTATTTAGAAAGCCTTTCAGATAAAGATGTATATTACCTGTTACCATAAAATTAACGTTGAAGATAAATTTCTGGGGCAGGACTGGCCCAGTCAGTAGGTGCTAGGCTTGTAATCTGCAGTCCCAAGTTCGAGTCCCACCTAGGCTAGTGTTGAGATTTATCTCCACAAAACTCCCTGCTTTGCTTTTGGTCTGTAGGAAACACTGATGGGCTTCGAAAGGCTGCCATCCTTTGGCTGAGATGTAAAGCCGTGGTCTTGTGTGTGTGAGAGCAATACCCTGTGCACATTAAAGAGCATGCCTGATGGCCTTGACAGGAGACTACCATTTGTATCCTAACAGTTGTCCGTTGGGTCCCCTGACACGACATACAAACACATATACAGAGATATGCTTGTTGGGCTGGTAGTCAGATACACTAACCACTGGACCAGGTATCGGTTAATATCTGGTCTAGGGTATATAAATATACATACATATAACTGGGGCTATTCAAATGGGCTTTAAATTTAAAATAGAAGAATTAATATTGTAATAACCAAGGCTGCTGTTATTTAAACATTAAATTTATCCTTCCAGGGTCCATGCCAATTATAATTATACATGTTGACAGAATACGAAATGAGATGTTGAAGATAGCTAGATCTGTTTTTAGTACAACCAATTTTTTGAAAATAGAAATTGCAATTTTGCAATTTTCCCATATATCTTATAAAAATGCATAACTCAAACTTGAGAAATAAAAATTTTCCATTTGATGAATTAAGTGAAAAATTAAATTAAAATATTTAATTTTAATTACTGCATGTGAAGTTCTACTGTAATTTTTGTTTTATTAAGTATTAAAATATAATGAAAAAATAGCTTGGCCTATGGATGTAAAAGTTTTTCTTTTAGACCCTTCAAGGTTTAATGGAAGTACTATAGTTTTACATGACAGTTATGTGCGTGGCCAAGTGGTTAGCACGCTTGGCTTCTGATCTAAGGGACCTGGGCTCGAGCCCCGGATTAGGGCATGGATGTGTGTGTCGTTTTTCTGCTGAGGTCCTGCCATCCTCTCAGATCTCCTACAGTGGCATATAAACTGACAGGCTCCTGTCAGACCTCTGTGGCAAGCAGCTGCTTGAGGGGGTATTTATTTATTTTTATTTATTATGTGCATATATATAAGTAACATATAGTTTGGTGATACTGTTTATCTTTATTAATTTGCACAGAATTTTGACTTATTTTTTAATTTGAATTCCAGGATAATTTTAGTACACTGATGGTTTTGACTGTTTAATTATTCAATACATTTTATAGACTTATCCTCACAGATCTTCTACTATGGCATATAAACTGACAGGCTCCTGTCAGACCTCTGTGGCAAGCAGCTGCTTGGGGTATTTATTATTTTATTATTATTATTAAAAAAACAGTCAAAATGTATCATTCTTTGTAAATCTTGGGTTGCTTTATTTTTGAGTGGCACCTTTTTTGCACACAGTTGACTAAATGCCCAGGTCACAAGAGCTCAGAGAAGATTGGAGAAGTGATCCATTAAACAGCTGTTAGGAGACAGATGGAAGCCTGTTGTCAGGCCATCCAGTGTGTTTAATGTGTATAATGTTGTACACACTGGAATGGTTAAATACTAATTATCTTTGCTAAGCCTCACATCCAGTGTTTTTTAATATGTATAACATTAATCAGATAATAAATCAGTCTGCATCTAGAAGTGAAAAAATACATAAGAATGAGTGGCAGATTTTCCACCTCAAAGACAGTTAACCTTTCCAGGGTCCAGCATGAAAAGCTGATTTACATCCAGACGCCAGTTATTTTATCACTATGCTCAGCCAAAAAAAATGAATAATTTTGTAACTAATTGATGGAATCATGGCATGCTTATATGCAAAATTAATCGGTATTTAACTCCGAATTTTCTGAAAATGAATTATTAAAAAAATAGACTACTAGTGTTATATTAATAGGGCTCTTTTAATCATGTAATAAATAAAAAAATCTGGCAATGCAAATAAAATTTTATTTTAAAAGCAACTAATAGAAATAATTCTAATCCATTTGAATAGAAAAGCTATTTATTTCTGAATAACAGAAAAAATATATTTTAAACCAAACAAGAAAATTACTCTTTTTGCAATTTTTTTCATGATACTATACTTTAAGGTAAAAAATATCTCTTCTCATTTTGTAATGTAAAGTGTAAGCAACCAAATGGTAATAAACTGTCACCTCACACATGTAAATGAGTAATTGGGTCAAGAGTAATTGTGTAGGTTAAGGCCTAATGAAATTAGGCATTTACAACGACTTTTTGACATATCTTTAATGTAATAATGTATTATTATGCTCTTAATACAATTTTTAATACTATGCTTTGAGAAAAGTCAAGGCTTTTAGCCAACTATGCTGAGTCAGGCAAGTGAACTTTACAGTTTTTTTGAAACAATAACCAATCCATAGAAATAGGTCATGTTATATATCAAATTAAACAGAATTGAATTCCAAATTGTAATAAAATAAAAAATTAAACCAAATTTAGTAATGTATTAATCAGACTTTTTCACAGTGATATAGTGGAAAAAATTGATCTGACTATGCAACTGATGCTTAATGTTGGAAAACCTGATGAATAAAAACAGTAAAATTATATATTAATTGAAATATATATATATATATTTCCAGAATGTGTTTATCTGACATTTACCTGACAAGATTTTTATTCTTTTTTATAATTCTTTTTAGTATGGTATATTTAAAAACAACAGCCAGTGTTATTACAAGTAACTTGGTTCCTCACATTCATGGGATTTTTTTACTTTCTTGGCTTTTTTTAGTGAACATTCTGCATTTTTTTTTTCTTTCGAGTGTTACATTTTGGGGATATTGGCAAAATGCCAAAAAGTTGGCACATGAAGGCTAAAATAAAAATCCATATCCTCAGAGTGACACAGTCAAGATATGGGATGAGTGGGGTGAATTGTTCTAAAACTGTTCAATATAAGCTCAAAAACAAATAAAAGTAAACTTTTCCCATGGGTGGGGGTAAAATGCCCTCAGCATAGCAGTAGTGAGGGGGAGGGGAGTATTATAACACCCATGCTTAAATTACCCTACCAACCATAGGAGGACTGATTTCCATGCCAAGGAAGTCCTTTTTGCTTCTGTATCCAAGACCTCATTCATTTTCAGAAAATAATAAAAGATCAGTTTTCCACTGGAAAATAAAGTAATAAAAATGAACATTTAACCTAAATTGATTAATTCAGCATCCTCAGTATATAAATCCTCAGCAATAGAGCATAACTCCAAAAGATTAATAAGATTTAAATCTGCAGAAATAAAATTAAAGTAAATTTATGCAAGTGAAAGCAAAGATTTAATTATAAAAGTATAAATGGAATACTAAATGAATTGAAAAGATATCCAATGTTGTTGACACTATATGCAGTACATGTGCTAACACTTACAACTAATTAAAGGCATCTGTGTCTTTATTGGACTGTGACCTGATCTACATAACTAAACTGTATTAATAAGTTATGGTTTTAGTTTCAGTAGTGGGAGAACACAATTGAATGTTGGGATGAATGATAAAAATAATTCTAAGCTTATTGAAATAAGTTTAAGGCAGAAAAGAGAACATAAAATGAAAGAAAAATGGTATATGTGCTTTGTAATTGCTTCCAAAATTCTCCAGTTTTAAAAATAGCAGTTGTTGGTTAATTGTTTGGGAGAATTTGGAAATTTTAAGAAAAAGATTTTTCAATAGATGAGATCAAACTTATGAGCTTGAATGTAGAAAAAAAATATAAAATTTTTTAAAATATACATATTTTCCTATAGGGCCCTAAAAAGTAGAAAATAAACCTAAAGCATATCAATAGTGCAATCTGTCACTGAGTTCATATTCACTTCAAAGGAAGATAGGGTACCCTACGATATTGTTGAGTAGGTAAATTGGTATCCTATCTTCCTTCGAAACGAATGCGAAGTCAGTGACCAATTGCACCATCAATATGCTTTAGGTTTATTTTCTGCTTTTTAGGGCCCTATAGGAAGATGGGTATTTTTTCAAATTTTTTAATTTATATTTTTTTGTCACTATAAAAACACTTCAAAAACTTTCATTTGATATATGACTCGTAAAGATTGAACACATTTACCACACTTTTGGATTTAGGTTTGAGGTAGCCCATGACATTGGAGATGTCACAAGCTTTAATTTGAAATATGACTCATTAAAGTCACTGCCGTCCCATGGCCGAGTGGTTAGCGCGTTGGCTACTGATCTAAGGGACCTGGGTTCGAGCCCCGGATAAGGCATGGTTGTATGTGTTGTTTTTCTGCTGAGGTCCTGCCATCCTCTCAGATCTTCTACTTTGGCATATAAACTGACAGGCTCCTGTCAGACCTCTGTGGCAAGCAGCTGCTTGAGGGCTTATTTATTTTTTTTTATTTTATTTATTTAAAGTCAACCCCTGTGAAAATCTGCCCTGCATACATTTTATCAGGTGGGAATAATGGTGGCAAAATTTGAAATAATAGTTTACGACCATCATTATGCGAACTTTCATTTGACACCTAACTCATACTATAGGCCCTCGCTTTCTGATGATGTAGTAGAATAACTTTCACATTTCTCATTTTTAGGGGGGAAGAAAGTGTGGAGGGATCATTCTTTTATAGCCTGCAGCACTCCCCACATCTCAAGCTTTCATTTGATGTATAGCTCAGTGCTTTCTGCACTCACATTCAGAAGATATAGAGGAACAATCATTTTCACTTTGTCCCCCTTTTTTTAGGAGGAAAGAAAGCATGGGGGGAGGGGCAATTTTTCATAGCCTACAACATTCCCCACATCAGAAGCTTTCATTCAATGTACAGCTTGTTACCTTAGACCTTCACATTCTGGAGATACAGCTTAAGAATAGTTTTCATATTTCCCCTTTTTTAGGGGGAGGGAGAGAAATCATAGGAGGTTATTTTTTTTATAGCCTATGACACTCTCTGCATTAGAAGCTTTCATTTGGTACATAAATCATTAAGTTTTTCCATTTCATTTGAAAGATATGGTGGAACAACATTTTGTCAAATCCACAAACCAACCAACCGACAAATATCAAACCCAAAAGCAATAGGAAGATAGATAAAAATGAAAACATGCAAATCAACATTATTGCATATCACATCTAAAGAGGGGCGGGGGTGGCTCAGTCGGTAGTGCGCCAGGCTCGTAATCTGTAGTTCCCAGGTTCGAGTCCCAGCTGGGTCAGCGTTGAGATTTATCTCCGCAAAATTCCCCGCCCTGCCCACGGTCAGTAGGGACACCGATGGGCTTGGAAAGGCCGCCGTCCGTCGGATGGGACGTTAAGCCGTGGCCCCGTGTGCGGGAGAGCCATACCCTGTGCACGTTAAAGAACACGCTGGATGGCCTTGACGGGAGGCTACCATCTGTCTCCCAACAGCTGTTCCAGTGGGTCCCCTCCCCCAACCTTCTCTGAGCCTTCGGGGTCCATGTGACCTGGCCATTTAGCCCATGGTGTGCAAAAAAGTGCCGCTCAGAGGTAAAACAACCCAACCCAACCCCACATCAGAAGCTTTCATTCAATGTACAGCTTGTTACCTTAGACCTTCACATTCTGGAGATACAGCTTAAGAATAGTTTTCATATTTCCTCTTTTTTAGGGGGAGGGAGAGAAAGCATAGGGGGTTATTTTTTTTATAGCCTATGACACTCTCCGCATTAGAAGCTTTCATTTGGTACATAAATCATTAAAATTTTTCCATTTCATTTGAAAGATATGGTGGAACAACATTTTGTCAAATCCACAAACCAACCAACCGACAAATGTCAAACCCAAAAGCAGTAGGAAGATTAGATAAAAATGAAAACATGCAAATCAACATTACTGCATATCACATCTAAAGAGTGACAGTCAGATCACATTAATGAATTATTTCTATAATAGCTTAATAAAATATTCATCAAATGAATAAAAGTATTATTTTTCAAGCTTGAATTGTGTATTTTTTTTATGATATATGTAAGAAATTCAATGGGGGCCCTGGAAGGGTTAATGAGAGGTTGTTGTACCAGGCTTAGTACCCATACCTTTGTCAACAGATGCATTTCAAAAGAATTGAGGAAATTATAAAATAAATCAACTGAAGCATTGTTTTAAGTGATAAAATTAGTTTTAGTTTAGCAAATGGAGTTGGTGAAAAAGAAGTGATATTAATCAATTATTGATTTACATAGTTTAAATTCCTGTGTATGATCAACATCATAGTTTATTGCATAAGAATTAAGTTCATTTCTGTCAATACCTTTGTCAACAGATGCATTTCAAAAGAATTGAGGAAATTATAAAATAAATCAACTGAAGCATTGTTTTAAGTGATAAAATTAGTTTTAGTTTAGCAAATGGAGTTGGTGAAAAAGAAGTGATATTAATCAATTATTGATTTACATAGTTTAAATTCCTGTGTATGATCAACATCATAGTTTATTGCATAAGAATTAAGTTCATTTCTGTCAAGTAGCTTGATTGATTCAATAATTGTAGGAATTTGTAGGTAACATTGAATGATTGAGTTTCTTACAAAGGTGTTGTCTCAATGTGGGCTGTAATCCTTATCCCCTTCAACTGTAACCAAGCACTCTACCACTCGAAAAACACCAGGTAAATTAAGTTAATTATTGTTGAATTTTGGCCACCATACAAAAATGCATATTACAAACATAAAGCAAACTACCAAAAGTTGCTCTTGGCCACCACACAGAATGAAATTCTGTGTGGTGAACACAGAATGAATTCATTACAGAAATGAATTTTGAAATGAGTGGAGTTTATTAATATTTGTTTAGTGCAAGCACCCTGTACCAGGACTGCAAAAAGAAAACTGGTTTGAATGCAATATTATAAATCAATTATCACATTAGTGTCAATGAGCCGATTGTTTGTCGCGATAACAAGTGACTAGTTCTGCACCTACAGTGTTTAGATAGTTATAGTTCTACAGTGTTAGAACTTAATCTATCTTTAATTCAGCACACTGTGTTTTGCCCTTTATATTTAAAAATCTGCTATTTATGATTTAGTGATAGTGAAAAAATTTATGAGGTTAAAGGGAAAAAGTGTATACTGCAATGCTCTGGCTTTTTTCAGAATGTAAAGGGTGGGTGCTGTCCCATGGCCGAGTGGTTAGCGCGCTTGGCTACTGATCTAAGGGACCTGGGTTCGAGCCCCGGATAAGGCATGGTTGTATGTGTTGTTTTTCTGCTGAGGTCCTGCCATCCTCTCAGATCTTCTACTTTGGCATATAAACTGACAGGCTCCTGTCGGACCTCTGTGGCAAGCAGCTGCTTGAGGGGGTATTTATTTATTTTTTTATTAAAGGGTGGGTGTTGGCTCAGTCAGTAGTATGCCAGGCTTGTAATCTGTAGTACCCAGTTTTGAGTCCTACTTGGGCCAGTGCTAAGATTTATCCCTGCTAAACCCCCACCCTACCCTCAGTGAGAAAGGGGACATGGATGGCTTTGGAAAAGTCATCATCTGTCAGATGTGATGTAAAGCCCAGTGTGCAAGAGAGCCATACCTTGTACATGGTAAAGAACACACTGGATGGCCTTGGTGGGAGACTTTCATCTATCTTCTAATAGCTGTTCAGTGGATTCTCTTCCTGAACCTTCTCTGAGCCCTTGGGACCTGATCATTTAGCCTATTGTATGCAAAAAATAAAGGTGGTGGAATAGTTAGTATGATTTGCTGCAGATCAAAGGCACCTGGATTCAGGCCCTAGATAAGGCATGGATGTTACATGTGTTATCTTTTGTCTTTCTGTTTAGATCACACCTTCTTCACATGTATTCTCTATGGCATATTGTAATGACAGACTCCAGTCAGACCTCTGTGGCAAACAGTTGCTTGAGGTGTAATATACATAAATGTACAGGGGGACTTTTTAAACATTTTTGTTGTGTAACAGATTTATTTAGATGCAATATTTCAACATCAGTGCTGTCATGAAAACACTAAATGAAAGTTTTATAAAATAATGTGATATTTAATGATGAAATGTTTGAACTGAAATCTATATGAAAGTTTGATAGAAATTCATATATAAAAATAATTTAAAATTATCTTTCATTGAGCAATGAAATTTTGAAGTTTATCCTTCAAACTATTTTCACATTAAAAAGTTTTTAGGAGCAAACTCAGAAGTTTTTTAGAGCAATGACAGTGCTCTGTCTTCAGTGAAGTTACACTATGTGGTGATGTTAGGGCAGTTAAGAACTTCTTTTCACATGTGAAGGGTGATTCCAGTATCTCAGTTGCAGTTTGGGACAGACAATGTCATTATTTCAATAGCCTCAAGGATGATGATTCTATAGTAAGTGGATGCATGTGCTTAGCAGTGGTATGTTCCCAATCTGTGGTATTAATGTAACATAAATATCTTTGATTATTTTCTGAACAAGAAGGGCTTTTTAAATGTGTTTTTCTATGTATATAATCTAGGAAATTAAGTAACACTACAAGTTTATTATAATAAGATTATTAATAAAGATTATAATAAGTGTTGTCTTATTATAATAAACTTGTAGTCACTTTTTCCTAGTCACTGTTTCCTAGTAACCTAATCAACTGTTTTTTTTCCCCTGAAATACATCAAGCACTCATAGTTCAGGGCAATGTGCTTTTTTCCAAAAGTACATCAAGACTCATAGATTCAGGACAATGCAATTGGGTTCAGTTATTAAGGTAATAGGAAGGGTATCTAAATACAATCATCCAAGTAGCTAGTGGTTAATATGTTTGGCTATAAAGCAGAGACCAAAGCTTGAATTCATGATGTCATAGGTCTTTCTCTTGGGGTTTCTCTTCCCTCCAGGACAATTATCCTACTGACATGGTGATTTATTTTACAGTCTTCATGACAGTTGGCTGGCTGAGGATAAATTTGTTTATAAAACTCTAATTCTTATGTCAGTGATGAATTTTGTATCCTTTTGAAGAATTTGTATCTAAATATTATTAGAATGTTGACAAGAAATACACTGGTGTCCAGAATAAATGATTCCATGTTATGTCAATGGAGAGTAAAAATTGTAGTGCCTAATTTCAAAAATTTGTTTTTTTAATGAAAATTTTGGAATGAAAATAAGTTAAAGAGTGCAGTGAAATCTGTCTTAATTTTCAACAGTATATCATGAACCAGTGTTAAGAAAAAAATAAGATTAAAGCAAAGTAGGATGTGATTCAACTTCTTCCTGATTACATAATTAGATACTCTTGGAATTTGTGCTACTAGCTCATTGCTAATTTTTCTGCTAATTAACATTGTGAAATTTCTCTTGACAGAAAGTGACACAAATACATTAATATTCAATGATCAGGAATAAAGACACTTTCAGTATCCTGGATAAGATAGTAATAATTTAGCTCTTAACCCTTTTAATACCTAGCTAAAATTCATAGGTGGAGCCAGAAATACCCGAGTAATTTAGATACTTTTGTAGAGGAATAGGAAATCCCTCATAGTTGCTGAGTGGTTAACACTCTTGGCTAGTGATCTAAGGGACCTGGGTTCGAGTCCCAGGTAAGGCATAGATGTATGTGATGTTTTCTGCTGAGGTCCTGCCATCCTCTCAGACCTTCTACTTTGGCATATAAACTGACAGGCTCCTGTCAGACCTCTGTTTACCACAGAGCTTGAGGGGGTATATATATTTTTTTAACATGTTGTGAACATACAGATTTCAAAGCAAATAAAAAACTGCAAATAGTAAAAGAAATTTTTTTATTGATATGATCAAAGTGTTTTACAAATTGATATTTTTTCATTCATAAACTTATAGAATATTGATATTTCTTTATTTTTCAATAAATTGAAAAAATTTTCTAATGAAAACTATATTTTTTATTCTAGAAAATTCGACTAAAAACACAAAAATTTAAATACAAATTGAAATCTCTACTACTATTATTAGCTCAAACTAGAAGCAAATATGAAGATGTAGTCATTTATTACACTGAGAACAAACAGTTTTTGATAAGGGTAATTACACTAAATAATACAATATTCTCTATGAAATAACAGTGCTTAGATAAATAAAAAAAAACCTTGCATGTTGGACAGATTGATATACTCAAACTGAAATGAAGTTAGGAAAGATTAAACAGCAAATTTTATTGGTATGATAGCCATAAGGGTTTCGAGAATATCAGCAGGTTTGCAAAATTCATTGAAACATTTTCTGGGGTATTCAAAACAGTTTATTGTAAGTATAGATGCCTTTTTATTTTTAATTCTGTTGATAAATCTCAATTCAAAAATATAATTTTTATATAATTATTCATGATTTTCCGAAAAGCCAATTTATCAACTGTAGGTATTTCTGGCAAATTTGTAAAAGCTGATATATCAGTTCACTGATATTAAAACAGTTAAAGTGCTAAGTTTCTGACAAGCAAATTCATATGTAGCTTAGTAATTTTAAAACTTTCAGAAGGAAAACTAAACTTTGTTTCAAGTTATTGAAAAACATAAATATGTTGCATTGTGTACCAAAAGAAAGGGCATTTAATTCTGAACAGTAAAATAACAAAAATTCAAAGCTAACCAAAGATACATAGACTTAATAAAGTAGCACAGGAAAATGTCCTGTAGACAACAAACACTTGAAATACTTAGCTGAAAAAATCCACTCTGGGCATCTAATTTTTTTCAGCTAATTATTTCAAATATACAGACAGACTTAATTAAAATAAAAATCTGTTGTTTCTGACACTTTAAGCGCTAATAACCAAACTTACAAATTCAGTATTATTTGTTATAAGAAAATGCTCTGGTAAGAAACTCAATTGAGTTGGAAAAAGGTAAGGGGGACTGCTTTGCCCCCCTCTTAGATCTGGCCCTGGCAAATATTAATGACCTTTAGACTATAATAACATGACTTGACTCAAAAACTATAACTACATAAACTTGACTTTGGACTATCATACACTACAATAATTTGAGATAGCATTTCATGTGAAACTAATTGCACATTGTCATAGTAAGGAAACTTTGAGAGTTATTTGTCATTTTATCCATACATTTACTTTTGTTACTTAATTTTTTATTTTTTAATAAAATGTAGCACTCTAATATATTGGTAAATCATTTTTAATGACATGTCAACCAGATCACATGTCTGTCACCTCTTAAATAGATCCCTGGTCATAACTCCCCAAAAAGAAAAGCACCTTTGTGTTCTTCATATGAAATCGTCTTGTTTTTATTGTTTTTAGAAATCTTATTTGCATTAGTGTAAAGAAATTAAAGCTCTTGTTTCAAAATTTTGTATACAAATGATTCCTGATTCTAATTTCACATCTGTAAGTATTTTGGGAATTAAAGCTTCTTAAATTAGACAGTTCTTCCAAGCTGCATTAATAATTATTTAGTGTTCAATACCCCTCAAAAATAGTTTTGGTAAAAAAAATTAATGGTTCTGCAGAATATCCACAACAACCCAGGTATTTTTTAACATATGTTTCCAAAAATTGATGAAAGATAATTTTATTGTTATGATAGTCATAAAGGTTCTGAGGATATCAGTAAGTTTGCAAAATTCATTGAAACATTTTCTGGGGCATTAAAAACAGTTTATTGCAAGTAAATGTCTTTTTATTTTTCAAAAAAAAATTATGAATTTCTAAAACTTAATATTGGCAGATAAATGATTACCATGGGCATACCAAATGCCATTTGTTACAAAATACAAGGTGGGTCAAAAGTCCCGAGACAGTTTCAAAATTGAATTAAAAACTACTTATGCAGAAACATGCAATTGATAGTCCAAATCAAGAAGTTTGAGCTTTTGCTGTAACCCTATAGATGTACTAGTGCTGAGCAAACAAGTCATATTTTAAAATGATAACTCCACAGAACAACTTTCCTGCATGATTTTTTTTTTACTCAAACCGAATATTCAAGTACAGAGAAATTTCCACACACAGTTCAACAAGGACCCACCATCCCATAACAGCATCAGAACATGCCACAAAAAATTCCTGGAATTTGGCAACATTCTTGATTGAAAAGAAAAGGCAGACTAAACACATTGACAGGACTTTAACATTGGTTATGTGTTTCAGGCCCTAAAGGGTCTCACATTAAAATGTGTTTTGTGGAAAACAGCTTTTTTCAGTTGGACTACCAAAATCGGCAAAATGCATGTCTTTGAAGTATAGTTTTTTTAATTCAATTTTAAAATTGTCTATGGACTTTTAGCATTATATCTTTTCCAACTAATTGGCAGTTCCTGCATCTAAGATACATAGTCAGATATTAATTCAAATGATAGAAGCGTCACCTGTTTTTCTCCAAGTTTTTGAGTTATAACTTGTCACACAATCCACCTTTTTACTGATTTTAAATTTTTCAAAATTATTCTTTGGTTGGATTTTTTTCCCTTTAGAAATAATAAAAGCATGCAAAATTATGAGATTATTTTGAAATATTAATGCAACTGTCTTTTATAATAAAATATTTATTTTAAGATAAACTGCTACCCAAGGCCAGTTCATTGTCAATATATGGACAAGGAAGGACACAGACTCCACCTTGCATAGGCAATGGAGGCAGGTCATCGGAAACAAGTTCACTTTCAAGTCTAAATATGGATGACAAGCCTCAAGCTGTCCTTGCTTTTGGTAATGTATTTCCTACATAATTTTGTAATAGTTTCATATAATATAGAATTCATCTTAGTTATTCATCCCATGAAGATAGAGCTGTCATATGCATGGATACCCTATGAAATATATTTATCATATTTTTGTATTAATAAGAATAAGTTTAGCTTTAAATGAAAATTTAAGTTTAGTTTGATTAAATATACAGAGAGCTACTATGTAAAACTTAGAAACTTTCTTTTCAACGGTATTCAAATATGTACATTATATTATCAAAAGTGTTGAACATTTGCATGCTGTTTGAATGGAAGTCCACATTCAACTTTGAAAATAAACTTTTTGCTTTAAAATGTCATTGTAGATAAATTGTAGATCTCACTTAAATATTTCTAAATCTCAGTTTTCAACAATATCAGTTGAATATTTAGAATTATCAAAGCTGGAATTCTTAGTAGCAGAAAATGCTGTTATGCTAGTTTTGCATACTTCAAAATTGACAAAACTGAACAAAATTGCATTTATCTTGTATAATGGCTTATTTAATTATCTGTGTTTTATTTTGCTTTTGAGATAAGTTTTCATTATTTGCAGCACCTGTTGTTGAATGTTCCTAGCATCAGTTCTTTAAATATTAAATGAAAGCTGTTGAAAATTTAGAGAAGTTTCAATGAGATCCTCAATGCATTTCCAGGTTATATTTTTCTATAAAAATTTTATTTCAAAGTTAGAGGTAAATGTGGCTTTCCATTTGATTAACGTGGAAATATCCAAACACCTTTTTTCAAGTATAATAATATGCACTCGTGAATTATTCAGAAATAAGTGACTGAGAAAGATGTGATTGTAATGTGTGTTGAATTAATATTATTAGTTTATGAGAATTGAATTTTTCTTTTTAATTCTATTTATAGCTGAAATAACTTTTGATCCATCTTTACCTATGAGAGCGAAGTCTCGATTGTCAAAGACTTTGGAGGAAGTTCTTCGTGACAACTCTGCTCTTGCTTATTTTATACAGTTTATGGAGGCAAAGAAAGCTAAGCATTTGGTAAAGTTTTGGCTTGAAGCAGAAAGCTTCAGTGTGTCTGCTGTAACAAGATTAAGAGGACAGTCTCAGAAAAGTCAGACACCACTGCACGAGACTGCTGTTCTCCCTGGACCCCTTCCTAGTAGTGATAGCAGTGGATGTGTGTCTGATAAATCTGATGATGTCTTCCAACCTTCTAGTCATGGTAATAGTTGTGATCTTCCAGGAGAGGAAAAAAATATTTCTCTTAATCCAAGGCAAAAAATTCTGTGTAACACATCTGAAGGACCTGTAGAATGCAGTAAACAAACTTGTCATCATGGCTCCAAGCATAGTGGTGCTGATTGCCAGAGCACAGTAGGAAGTGCTGAAGTGATGTCAGCCAAAAGTACAGATCTTAGAGTCCCAGAAGGTGATGTAAATGCTGTTTCTGGGAAAAAGCCAAGTAGGTGTTCAGAAGATAAGTATTGTAGTGTAAATAATGTACATACTAGCATGAGTGTCTCAAGCGATGCTTCGCAACCTCACAGGGACTGGAGTGAAGATGCTGAAGCATATTTCTTAGGGAAGCCAGATTCTTCTTATCAATCAAAAGATGGCCTAATGAAACTTCAAACAAGTAAGTTCTATGTTTTTTTTTTCTGAACCAGTAAAGATTAATATATGTTCTAATGAAAATACTACCAGTTATTCAATCAAAACATAAATAAATATGAAAAATTCAACCAATTGTCTCACAAATACTATATCTTTTGGTGCCCTACCATTAAGGCTAAGTTAGCATCTATTTGATCCATACTTGCTTAGATAATGTTATATTCCATAGACTATATGGTATATCACTGTTCAGAGTCTCACATTATTTTGCTATGGTTGCATCAGTCCATCAAGCATGAACAATAACCCCCTTTTCATGGAAGTCAGTTATATCCTATATCTTTTGCATTTCATAGTCAAGTGTTGGCAAATGGCTGGAGGGAGGGGCAAATCAGTTGTAGAATCACAGTGTTGGTAGTGAACCACAGAGTAGGTAAGTACTGAGTGTTGACTCTCCTGAACTGCTGTATTAATCAGTAATTGCCAAACTTTAGAATTGTTTATAGTTTGCAAACTCCAGTGGAGTTTAAAAATGTCAAGTAGTTTCATTTCTGACACATAATATAAATTTTACACTGACAGTATCACGGATTAACATTTTTCTTGTACCAAAGAAAATCTGGATTTCTCAGAAATAATAAGTCGACTTTCTGTATTTCCTACTCTGTGTTACACACAGTTCTTCATTATTGCAAAAATTTCTTCATATACACAAAAATTGGCATAAATTTGTACTGTTCATTATTGCAAATGTTCGTAAACTGAGGGATGGATTTACTTAATAAGAAGATAAAACTATGTGTGTGTATACTATACATAGTCAATGAACAATATCTGAAACTTAAGTGTAGAGAAAAGATTATTTGAACCAGGTGGGATATCAACCTCAACCTCCTGATTATATTGGTTATTTTGTTTCATGTGCTAGCAACTCTGGGGTGGGGATGGCTCAGTTGGTAGCATGCCAGGCTCGTAATCTGCAGTTCCCAGGTTCTAGTCTCAGCTGGGTCGGTGTTGAGATTTATCTGCGCAAAACTCTCCGCCCTGCCCACAGTCAGTAGGGGACACCGATGGGCTTGGAAAGATTGCCGTCTGTCAGATGGGATGTTAAGTCGAGGCCCTGTGTGCAGGAGAGCCACACCCTGTGCATGATAAAAAACACGCTTAATGGCCTTGAAGGGAGGCTACCATCTGTCTCTCAACACTGTTCCAGTGGGTCCCCTCCCACAACCTTCTCTGAGCTTACGGGGTCCTTGTGACCTGGCCATTTAGCCCATAATGTGCAAAAAAAGTGCCACTCAGAGGTAAAACAACCCAACTAACAATTCTATACCATGCAGACAGACAGTAGTGTAACTCTGACTGGAATTAAACACATTTTGTGTAATACAAAATGGCAATTTTTAATTATAGCCAATTTTGCATAGAGTGCATTAGAAAATTTCTAGTTATACTATGTACAATTCTAGACAAAATATTTCTACTCTAACTGCATGGTATAAAGTTAATAGCTGATAGAAGAAATTTAAATCAGCAGCCAACAATTCAGTAGTAGAGCACTTGACTTGAAATGGCGGTGACTTGAGGCAGGTGGACGTGTAGCCTACCTGGCTCATGATAATTTTTCCACTGAAAGATTGTTCTTCACCAGTAGATGATTACAGTTCTATCATATAGCTTACACCATCAATACAAAAATTGAAATTATGAATGTAAATGACAAATAATATGTGTTAAGTAAACAACGCAAGCATTTATATATCAATGAATGCAGAATATAATGGCCAATCATTAGTTTTTTTACATTTTTAATATATTCATGTTTGGGTAAAAAAACCATATTAAAAATGATAAATAATTTCAAACTCCCTTTTGGATTGAATATGCATGTGAAATGATCAATTATAGTTGTTCTTCTCAGTAAATGAAAAATAATATGTGTTAAGTAAACAACGCAAGCATTTATATATCAATGAATGCAGAATATAATGGCCAATCATTAGTTTTTTTACATTTTTAATATATTCATATGTTTGGGTAAAAAAACCATATTAAAAATGATAAATAATTTCAAACTCCCTTTTGGATTGAATATGCATGTGAAATGACCAATTATAGTTGTTCTTCTCAGTAAATGACAAATAATATGTGTTAAGTAAACAACGCAAGCATTTATATATCAATGAATGCAGAATATAATGGCCAATCATTAGTTTTTTTACATTTTTAATATATTCATGTTTGGGTAAAAAAAACATATTAAAAATGATAAATAATTTCAAACTCCCTTTTGGATTGAATATGCATGTGAAATGACCAATTATAGTTGTTCTTCTCAGAGCCAATCAGCAGTACCCAATCTTTCATTGCAGTTGCGTAATATTCTACATCGTTTTAGTTATTAATTGTTACAAATCAAAAGTGTCTGTGAGAACATAAAGCATGGCAATTCGTAGTTTGTTCCTTAGTATTATATATGATAGCAGTTTTTAATGTTTAAAATGGTCAAAAGTGCATGATAATTGCATGTCTCAACTATTAAGGCTATTTTATTCATAAAATTGTAATGAACATAGGCTGTCATTTTTATACAGTAATTAGAATAAAGTCAAATTTGATGAATATTGCTTTATGGTAAATAGACTTCGCAGTGATTACTTGAAGATCAGCATTTTAACATCATGTTCTTCATTGTCTTGCCTAAATCGGAGAATCCCCGTTTACTTTGGAGTTGAATTTGATGAAAGGGTAGTGTCTCTAAGAATAGCCCATGACTGACTATTTAGAATTTAGCATACAACTGAAAAGCATCAGTAAGCCAACTTCTTAACCCTTACGGTGTCAGGTTTCTGAAACTGAACTCACTGTGGTGGCTGGATTTATTTTAAAGTGTTTTCAGAAAATGAAGTAAACAACTTTAGAATCTCTCGAAGTAACTAATGAATGGAAATATGTCATGTTACATACTAAAAGAAAGAGCATTTAATTGAGCTTAATAAAATGGCAAAAAAACAAAAGAAAAATGGTAGGTTATATTTTTTAAGCATTTCTTTAAAACATTGCAAAATTTTACTGTATTTTTTCCACTTTAGTAAAATTTCCAAAATATATATTTTTCACATTTTTTCTATATTTTTTCATTATTCTAATATAAAAAGTTCATAATATTTTGATTATTGCTTAAATCTTTCATTTATTTTGTTTTTTTAAATTATTTTGTCATTTATGCATGTTCTTAGACTTTTGACGATTGGCAAACTCTAAGCCTAAGTAAAGCAGTATCATAAAAAATTTACTCTAAAAACTAGATAATTTAAATAAGAAGTAAATAATAAATGATAAAGAACCATGAAAAAATTAAAAAAAAAATGTTTCAAAGCATTTAAAAAATTGCTGTACTGAATTTGAGAACAGGTTGCTTTATTATGAAGCTGCATAACTTAAAAAAATTGCTGCACTGAATTTGAGAACAAGTCGCTTTATTATGAAGCTGCATAACTGCTACAGAAAAGTTTAATTCTAAAATTCCAGCAGAAATTTTGGTTAAAAAATCGTAATTTCCTAACCTTAATTTGTTTATATGTAATTAAAAATATTGATAAATAAAGTCCTATTGTTTAAAAATTGTACTCTGCCTAATCCTTGTTCTTACTGCTGTCATTATAGATTGCTAGCAGTTTCACTTTCGATCATTTCTAATTAATTATTGTTTATAATCACAGTATCCATTTGAGAAGCAATAAAAAGTTATTTTAGAAGCATAAAGTAAATAAAAAAAAGTCTTTAAAATTGAAAGTCTGCTAAAATATTGATCCAAAGCTGACCTGCACAGTTCCTGGATGATGCAATTTCCAGTAGTAAAAAAAAATCAATACCCTTATGTTAAAAGTTTAGAAAGCATTAAACAACACAACTCTATTTATAGCTGTACTAGAGCACAACTCTAGTACAGCTATAAATAGCACAAAATATGCAGAAATGCAACCAATTGATAATCTAAGTCTGTCTTCCCTTATGGAAATTTTTGGTTAAAAATTGCAATTTCCTGACCTTAATTTGTTTATATGCTTTAAAGGTAATTAAAAGTATTGATAAATAAAGTCCTACCATTTACAAATCGCATTCTGAGTAACTCTGCCTTCCCATAGGGAAGGCAGAATAAAGGCATAAACTAAATCGGCACTATTTGATGCTCTTTACGATGACTGAGCATGCTCAAACATTCACTGTATACTCAAATGGATTTGCTTCTAAACTTTATCATAATTATTTCAAGTGGAATCAACAGGTAAAAAATATATATCATAGATTTAAATTTTTTTTATATTTAATTAGAAACAGTTGAAAAAAATTAAGATTTCTCTTTAAAAAAAAGTTTTTTTCAACCTTGTAATACAGGAACAAAACTTGGCTCTCCAATCACTAGAATGGGAAAAATGAAAGCAACTCTTTGGGCTACGACACCGTAAGGGTTAAAACATGCTCAGTGAAAATGATGTATTTAAGGGCAAAGAACACCAAAATTGTGTTCCTGCAATGCTTGATAATGCATTGATAAATGAAAAGTTTTACTGCCCTTTTAGGAAACAAGTAGAATATATACACTTTTACATATTGACAATGTACTAGTTTAAATCTGATGAAAGTTTCAGTGATAATTTTAAATTAATGTAAAAAAAATCAGTCAAGGATTATTTTTGATAGTCAAGTCTTGACCAACCTATAAGAAACAAATCAAGCATAAAAGTTTTCTTGAAACTTCTCTTTTTAATATAATAATTTAATTTAAATTGAATTGTCATATTAGTGAACTACAGTCACTGAGGGTCAATGTATACATGCATTAATAATGAAAAGTAACTTCAATGAGAAAATACCTATCATAGCATTTGTAAGTTAACTGTAAAAATGACAACTTGTGTTTAATTCATATCTGCAGTTCTTCAATTTACTTGATTACTGTCATTCTGAAAAGACTTTACAATTAGATATTCTGCTTTTGCAATGCAGTTCCATTACATCAAAGTAATTCATGTAACGTTTTTTTAAATATTATATTATTGTATGGATTTTCTTGTCTTTAAACATGTTTTCTGAGTATATAAGTGCTTCTAATCACCACTAGTGATTAGTCCAACTCATTTGTGGAATGCTTGCTATGTCTGCTTTTACTTTACCATCAACATCATAAAGGAACTTTCTATTATATTTGGAAATAATTTTTATTCACATAGTTAATTAAAAACGTTAGTTTTTCTGGAGGTATAATCCTACAGGACCTTGATTTCTTGTTTCAGGTATAGAACAAGATGCAAATTACATTTATTCCAAATACATTGCTCAAGATGCCCAATTTCCTATTGGAATTAGTGATGAACTCAGATGTAAGATTAATGGTAAGTCAATCTGGTAACTGCAATAAGCATAAATGCATTAAAGGAAAACTTCTAGAATTTTAATTATTGTAACTTGCAGACAAATGTCACATACAATATTAATGAATGAAAAATTGAGTTGGAACTGGAATAGAGTGTGATCATATGACCTCTTGGCAATGTGAGAGTGGTCTTTCCATTGGGGTTGGTTCTCTTAGCAATATTCCAGTCTTGTAATCTTCTTCCAAATTAAAGTCTCAACTATGCTTGTCTTGATATTTTCTCTGCTAACCCTCATTCTGCTCTTGGTGAGAAAGGAGACACCAATGAGCTTTGAAAGGCTGCTCTCTATCAAATGGAATGTTAAGCTATAGTCCCTTATGCAGAAAAGCTATATCATGTGCATATTAAAGAACAGACTGGATGTTCTTGAGGGAGGCTTTATCTGTCTAACAGCTGTTCAATGGATCCCTTTCTCTAATCTCTGGATTTCTTGGATCCTGCTGACCTGACGATTTAGTCCATTGTGTGCAAAAAATGCTGCTCAAAACTCTTGTAATCTGAACAATCTATCCTTATTTAATCATCTGCTAACTATGAAGATTATATGATTATGTAGTGCCTGTAGCACAGTCAATAAGGCATAGGACACATACAATGACACAACACAATGTAACTTTTATAAAAAAAAAAATACCCCCTCAAGCAGCTGCTTGCCACAGAGGTCTGACAGGAGTCTGTCAGTTTATATGCCATAGTAGAAGGTCTGTGAGGATGGCAGGCCCTCAGCAGAAAAACGACACAAACAACCATGCCTTACCTGGGGCTCGAACCCAGGTCCCTTAGATCAGTAGCCAAGCTCGCTAACCACTAGGCCATGGGACGGCTAGTAACTTTTATAACTAAAAATAAATTCAACGTTATCAACACTCCCAGATGAATGTCCTGTGGAATAAAATGTGAATATTTTTTGCTGCTTTTCCACAATAAGGATTCTGATGAACATTAGAAGAACATATTATGGATAATTTGAAGATATTTGAGTTCTCTTAGGAAAGGAAAATACCACTGTTATTGACTCTTGAGTTTTGTACTGGAGTGACATGCCATTTTCATAATTGTACATTTCAATAACAGTCTGAGGTGTCAGAGGTAAGTAAACTTAACTTTAAAGTATCTGGTTTCTGAAGCTGAACTTTATCTGATGGCTGATTGTGAAGGTTTTTTAACAGAAAAAAGCTTTATCATATCATCTTGTTCTGAAGATTATTATATCCAAAAAAAAAAAAAAAAAAAAAAATTCTGAATGATAAAATAATAATTCAAAGGAAAGGATAGGTGAATAAGACCTTTGTATCTTTTTTATATTAAAAAAAATATATATGTGTATATATACCCCCTCAAGCAGCTGCTTGCCATAGAGGTCTGACAGGAGCCTGTCAGTTTATATTCCATAGCAGAAGATCTGAGAGGATGACAGGACCTCAGCAGAAAAACGACACATACATCCATGCCTTACCCAGGGTTCGAACCCAGGTCCCTTAAATCAGTAGCCAAGCGCGCTAACAAGTGTGTCAGATTGGCACAGCAAGCATTCTGAAGCCTTCGAACATCTCGACTGGCCCATGAAATACCCGGGTTTGAATCCCATAGAAAACTTGTGGGACTATTTGGTGCAATGAGTGAAGCTGAATTGAGTGAATTTGCTGCTGGAAGAGTGGATGAATATTGATGTTCACTACATCTGCACACTAGTGGCATCCATGCCAAACAGGATTTCGGCTGTTCTTCGGTTGCACGGAGGTGTTACATGCTATTAGGTGACATTCAGCCAGGGGTGACTATTTTTTTGTCTGGTGAGCTTATATATGTATCTAGGAATTGTGCAGAAAAACTTTAAGCATTTTACTTAAACTTTCTAAATACTGATGTGCTCAGAATTTTGGAACATCCAGAAGGAATATTAGAATGAGAAGAGAATCTGGATGGTCTAGAAATCTGAGGATGTAAAATCTTGTTATGCTAATGACATGGCCCTCTTATATTGTTCAGGATATTAACTTTTATGTTAGGACTATTGATAATGTAGTAAGGAAGTAAGCTTATTGATTAATACAGATAATAGTAAGCGATGAAAACTGGTCAAATGAATGTCAATCACCCAGTTTAGTTACCTTGGCAGTTCTATGATAAGTATAGGTGATGAGTGATCAGTGATGAAACAAAATAAACTGTTGCTGAAAGTATTTAAAATTGGAGGAAAGAGTGGGAAAATGATTGATTGCACCTATTATTAAAGTAATTATCTAATAGTTTGTCCTTTCTAAAATATGAATTATTCAACCTTGGACTTTTTGTATGAAGGATGATTATTAGTGGTATATAGACATGTTCAAAAAATAGAATTGTGTGTGTGCTGGTTGATATATATAGTCTTTGGTTGCTGCAAAATTTTTTTGTTTTCAGGGTAAAAATTACATGTCTCAGGATGTATAAGAAATGCTTTTCTTTTATTATTTGGTAGATAAGGGAAAAGGACCAGACTTAAATATTTTTACAGTTTATATATACACGTGTTAATAATGCATTATAACTATATTCATAATATTGTTTTTTCTTTTCATAACTGGTGGTAAATGATTTACAAGAATAAATTTATCTTGCATTAACTCAGAAATGAGAAATGGGGACATGGAAACTTAAGAGCCCATTCCCTCTGAACTGCATAGTTTAACAACTTATATCTAACTTATACACTGGAAGCACAATTTATTATATACCCTGCACCCATACTAGGTGGTATAGCCCTACCTGGTGTAGTGGTTAGCATACTTGACTACTAAGCTAGTGGGCATGTCCTTATGTATGTGTTTGCATGTTGTGGCAAGCTTGTCCTGGTTTCTCATACAGCTTCTAGGTTATCTCCATCCTTTGTGTAGAGGAGTACCTTCTTCATCCATAAATGCCCTATTGTGCCGCAATCAGGTGGCCAGCCAAAATCCCTTGCGGGCTATAAATAGGTCAGATACTTACCTGCTGTATAGTATAGCTGCAACTGTTATGATGGGTAAACACTGCGACCTGAGCAAGTTCATTGTGGGCTGATAATTGGTATGAGGATGATGGGTTGCGCCAAATCTGTGACTCCAGAATGTCTGGAATTTCCGTGTGTGACCATCACACGTTTACCAGATGACATCAAAACTGGCAAAAGTAGCAGTTGCTGGGGAAAATGTGGCCTTAACTAAACTACTGATTTTCAAGGTGTGCACCACCTCTTCTGGTATCAGAATGGAGGACTACAGTGCAGATGATATTAATGTTGACATTCAACGATGGGGCATCTACAAAGGTTTGTGCAAAGAGCATTCAATGTATGATGTTATAACTGGGCTATGAGGTTGTAGTGGACGAAGGAGCATTGCCAATTGTCTGTGGAAGACTGGAAACGGGTTAGTCTGACAAATCGAGGTTTCAATTACAACATAACAACAGGAGATTGCTTGAATGGCATGGTTAGGACTGGGTAGAGGAGCATTCCAGCCTGAAACCCACCACTGGCAACTCTTGGCACTTTACAGATTGCTGTCCTATGATCATGGGCCCCTATACCACCTGGTAGAGTCAATGCCACAATGTTGTTGCTGTTGTTGTGGGGGCAAAAAGTAGACCCACACATTATTAGGTAGGTTTCTTTAATAAATAAATCCTTTCAGTGTATAATAAAAACATACTTGAAGAACATTATGAATAGTATTTAGCAGAAGGTTCTAATATGCTACTAATAGTTGTGCATTGGATATCTCCCAAAAATGTAAAACTTAGAGGAATTAAGAATAAAAGCTATTCTAATAAAGTAGTTTATTTTTCTGGTTATCAATCAAGGAAACCCCCTTTCTGGATTATAAGAAATAAGCTTAAGTCACTTCAATTATATTTATAATTTTAAAATGCAAATATATAACTATTAAATAACATCTTTCTTCCAAAGCCAACATCTGCAGATCAGATGGTAAAGTGGATCCTGAGTGTTTTGTTCCTGCAGAGAATTTTGTGGTTCAAAGGATGGATAAAGAGTATGTTAAACATTTTCATATTATTCTGAATTAATATGAATTTAACACTTATTAATATCAAAAGCAATTGCAAACAAAGAGCTATCACTGATGAAATAGAATAATTAAAAAAACGTAAGCATAAAATATTTAGTTGAATCCAGTGTTTGTTTTATACTCTGCCTAAGGTTTAAATTATTAATATATGTTTAAGTGGGTAAATAATGAGTAAACAAATGTATATGCATGAATGACTGACTGCCTGCTAATGCAGCAAATATTTTTAAATTGCTGGCAATAATTTCTACAAATGCTCTGCTTTGAGTGATAAATACCAAATTTATCATAAGAGTTTTTAATCATTATATATGTTTACACTAACATCAAAAGAAAGATAAGTGCTTGTCTAGCATTAACCCTCACATTGCCAAGGCTTATTGTAATATGTTTCAGCAGAGAAAGGAAACCAGGTTTGCCAAATTCAATAATTTTTGTACCTGTTTGTAGTTTATGTATTAGTAATCATTACTTAAATGCCTAAATATTATTTTGATGATAAGAAAGTTATTGGTACTTCTTAGCTTCTCACTAGCCATATATGATCATATGAGTAACTACAGTTGTGCATCCCATCCTTTGGGGGGGGGGGGGGGGGGGCTCAGTCGGTAGCGCGCCAGGCTCGTAATCTGCAGTTCCCAGGTTCGAGTCCCAGCTGGGTCAGCGTTGAGATTTATCTCCGCAAAATTCCCCGCCTTTGCCCACGGTCAGTAGGGGACACCGATGGGCTTGGAAAGGCCGCTGTCCGTCGGATGGGACGTTAAGCCGTGGCCCCGTGTGCGGGAGAGCCATAACCTGTGCACGTTAAAGAACACGCTGGATGGCCTTGACGGGAGACTACCATCTGTCTCCCAACAGCTGTTCCAGTGGGTCCCCTCCCCCAACCTTCTCTGAGCCTTTGGGGTCCATGTGACCTGGCCATTTAGCCCATGGTGTGCAAAAAAGCGCCGCTCAGAGGTAAAACAACCCAACCCAAGCATCCCATCCTTTAAAGAAAGGGTAAGAGCCTTGGCAGAGCTATTATGAATTCATGCAAGAATGCCTTTCATGGGAAGACTGTAAAGATTTATCTATAACAAATGATGTCAGTAGTAAATATTTTAAGTGATTTCTTAAGAATATTGTAGTTTGGTCTGCTATGAATAGTGGCTTGTTATTTGTGGTATCACACTGCAGTACTCTGATGGCCAGACTTTTTTGTAATTTGTGCATTTTCTAGTTTTTCGAATTTTCTGTTATTTCATGTATCTTTAAAATGTACAGTTGAGTCAATGAATAGTTTTGTGGAAGAAAAGAGTTTTGCTGACGTGTTTGATTCGAACCCCCATCTCTCCAGATTCATGCCAGTGTGTTCTAAGACCACTAAACTCATTTTTCCCACAAAACTATTGATTTATTGACTTCAAAGTCAAAGGTAACTCTGTGAATTTACTATTTATTGATCAGTTCATTAATAACACTTATTTATTTGCCTCTTACTCAGTAAAACATTAAAAAGTAAAGCTGCCTTCCCTGATCATAGATGCACCAAGAGCAACAATGATGGGAGATTGATTGGTCACATTAAGGAGAAAAGATAGAATTGGCAGTGGTTTAGTGGTCTAGAACACTCTGGCATGAATCTGGAGTAACGTGGGTTCGAATCTGCAAAACTAATTTTTTCCACAAAGTTATTAATTTATTGACTTCAAAGTTGGCAGGTAACTCTGTGGATTTACTATTTATTGACTAGTACAGTTGAATATTACCCATTGCCAATGTTAAAAGTTTTAACGATGGATTTTCATCGAAATCTGATTACCAGGAGCACATCGGTAATATGGCAGGCTTTCACTTTAAATTTGTAGGTTGTTAGTAAAAGTTTTCTTATTTCTCGCACTCTGCCTCCAGTGGAAAATAATTATATCATTGTGCTTAGAAAGACCACTTTCTGTTCGTGGCATGCCGGAGAGCTATATTTTCTGCATATTAAAAGACTGAATAGCCTTGATAGATGGTTGTGATCTTCCTCTAACCAGTTATCTGATAGATCACTTTCTGTACCCTACCCAGAACAATGGGTTCTTATAATCTGGTCATCTAGCCTATTGCATTAAAAAAGAGTGCTGCTCAAAGTTAAAGTGAAAAGACTGAAGCAAATTGATTCATTGGCTTGAATCTTCAGTTTTCAGTGATTTGAAAAGCTTTTATGTAGGAAATTATACTAACTTGCATTTATAGATAAACATTCTTATTTTTTCTGAAAAAGTAAAATTTTTTATGCATTTTAAGTTTTTAAATATTATAATATATAGAAATTCTACCTAGTAGTTTTGAAAAGTGTGTTAACCTGGAATACTAATATACTCTGAGCCTCATGTGAGTATCAATTCTTGGTACAATTTACCAGTGTATTTTTCTATTTATTTGACATATGATGTGCAGATCCACAAACTTTTCAGCACTTTACATACTTAGTGTAAGTTATCTTACCTTTATAGATACATATATCTGAAAAAATTTGCTTGTTATATTCCCAACAGTAATTTTTATTATCCTTTGCACAAATAGGTTTCCAGTCATTTTGCATGGTAAATTTACCACAGATTAGCATTCTAAGGTTAAAGTAAATTACTGCATGTAATATTTATATTATAGTATTAAAAATAATTTTTCATCCTCATGTAAATGTTACAAAATAAAAATATAATAATAAAATGAATACCCCCTCAAGCAGCTGCTTGCCACAGAAGTCTGACAGGAGCCTGTCAGTTTATATGCCATAGTAGAAGGTCTGAGAGGATGGCAGGACCTCTGCAGAAAAACGACACATACATCCATGCTTTACGGGGAGGGGGTGGCTCAGTCGGTAGCGCGCCAGGCTCGTAATCTGTAGTTCCCAGGTTCGAGTCCCAGTCTGGGTCAGCGTTGAGATTTATCTCCGCAAAATTCCCCGCCCTGCCCACGGTCAGTAGGGGACACCGATGGGCTTGGAAAGGCCGCCGTCCGTCGGATGGGACGTTAAGCCGTGGCCCCGTGTGCGGGAGAGCCATACCCTGTGCACGTTAAAGAACACGCTGGATGGCCTTGACGGGAGGCTACCATCTGTCTCCCAACAGCTGTTCCAGTGGGTCCCCTCCCCCCAACCTTCTCTGAGCCTTCGGGGTCCATGTGACCTGGCCATTTAGCCCATGGTGTGCAAAAAAGTGCCGCTCAGAGGTAAAACAACCCAACCCATCCATGCCTTACACGGGGCTCGAACCCAGGTCCCTAAGATCAGCCAAGCGTGCTAACCACTCAGCCATGGGACGGCTTTGTTACAAAATAGGAATGTTTAATTTAGATATCACTCTTACAATGTTTTAAGTAGTGTATTTTTTTTTCAGATACTTTTCAGCATTTTTAAGGAGCAATTTTCATTGTAAACACCAAATTGATGTCTTGACAAGTGGGAATGTTTATCTTGCAGATGTACTATATAATGATTCTGCTCTCTTCTATTTTATGGAGGTAAGGTTTGCTTTACAGATAGTTTTACTGTGATTTCAAAATAAATATGTACTTAATACTATCAGCAACGTATCAAAATTAATTTTCAAATCCCCAGTCAATTAAATGGTTAAAGAAATTTCAAATAAATTGTAACCTAGAACAATTGGTTCTCAATATATGACTCACGAAGATATTCTATGCAGCCCACAGTGGATTTCAAATTTACAAAAAGTAAGATAGGTTGCAAAGCTTTCAACTTAATATAAAGTCTTTCTGTTATAGAGACATCATTAATTGAGCTACTAAACCCTGAAACCTTTATTTGGTATATTCTAAGGTTAAAGAAAATTGTTGCACATAATATTTATATGTCAAAAAATAGTTGTGCATCCTAATGTAAATGTTTGCATAATAGAAATGTTTCATTTAGGTGTCACTATTACAATGATTTAACCCTTCCCAGTTCCAGCTATTTTTTTCACTCTGATCAGGCAAAAAAAAAATTAACTAATTTAACGATGATCATTCCTTTTTGAACGTCTGTCAAATCAATACCTCTGCATCCTAATGTAAATGTTTGCATAATAGAAATGTTTCATTTAGGTGTCACTTATTACAATAATTTAACCCTTCCCAGTTCCAGCTTTTTTTTCACTCTGATCAGGCAAAAAAAAATTAACTAATTTAACGATGATCATTCCTTTTTGAACGTCTGTCAAATCAATACCTCTGCCCATTGTGCTCACGTTACACACTATAGCTCATCGGTCCTGGCTGGCCATATATCTCTGTGTTGTCGACCTTGTCATGTGCACTCTGTGATGTGCCTAGGTGGGTACACTGTGATTCCGTGGGTGGTCATATTATTTTGATACGACTGTGTATGGTATGATGTTATATGTTTATTCAATAGTTGGTTGAAAAATCATTGCAAAAGGAATTTACAAGCATTTATATTGAATATATGAGCACATAAAACAGACTAAATAATTTTTACAGATAATGGGAAGGTTTTTTAGAATATTCCATGAAATGGTCTCTTATATGTAAAGACGTGTCACATTATTAACACTATTGATACTTTTTTTTTGTATAAATGTCTGCATCTGGTCTGCATTCCTTGGAATGTGTGATATGGTCTAGTCCAGTGTCTCGCAAACTGTGTGCCACGAGAGATTCCAAGTGTGCCATGAGAGATTTTCAAATTGACACTAGATATCCTGAATTCAATATCCTGATAACCTCAATATCCTGAATTGAGCACAAAAGCTATTCGAGCCTTGTTACCTTTCGGCTCATCTTATCTTTGTGAACTTGGATTCTCATCATTGACTGAAATTAAATCTAAGAAGCGTGAGCGGCTTCAGATGATTGATGAAGAGATGCGAGTGTGTTTATCTAACTTTGAGCCAAGAATAATGCAAATTTGTTTGCAGAAGCAAGCTCATACATCCCATTGAAATATGTTCATATCTAAATTTTAAATAAAATGCATTTAACGAAACTTCAATTTTCCTCTTTTTATGTAACCATCAAAAAAATTTTTTTTAGGTGTGCCGTGGAAAAAAAAATTAGATTCAGTGTGCCGCGGAAAAAAAAAATTTTATTCAGTGTGCCGCAGAGTAAAAAAGTTTGCGAGACACTGGTCTAGTCAGTCAAATCTCGAATCTATATTTTCCTGGAATAAAGGGCTGATTGTTGTTTTTCTGATTTGTGTATTTTTTGTTCAACCCCAGTAATCAAGAATAATTTCAGAGAGTGCATGAAAAATATAATAAAAGGGAGACAAGAAATATATTTGTTTTCCTAAAATAAGTATAGAAGACAAAGAGCAAAAAAATATGAAAAGCTTTATATAAATGTAATTTACTTTTATTCCTTTTTTTTTCTCTTCATTTCTGGCTTGCAAAAAGACCTTAAGTTTAATGAATAAAAGAAATCTCACCCAGTTGAAAATATGACTTGAGTTGCTCTGATCTAAAGGATAAACTCGCAAGAAGTATTTATATAAGATTATATGTATTCATCTGTTTGTAATGCAGATCCATTGTAGAATTTCATTCCTCAGTGTTTAGTTCTTATTTTCATCATTGATTTGACAATTTTGAAAGCTTTCAATATGATGGAGTGGAGATTGGGTAGGAAGTATGTTGCGGCTATCTGATATTACCAAGCTGAAATCTTCACTTTGCCTGCATTGAGATTTTCTCTGCTGACCCCTGCTCTTCGTACAGTGAGAAAAGGGAGACAACAGGTAGCTTGGAAAGGCTGCTATTCATCATATAGGCCATTAAACTATGGCTTTACATGCAGGAGATCATATGCCATGTGCATTAAATGATACATTGTGGATATCCTTGATGAGAGGCTTTCTTTGGTAGTGACTGTCTAGTGGGACCTCTTCCTTTACTTAATTCTGAGCACTTGTGACATAACCAGTTTAATCCAATATGTATTATTAAGTGTTGTTCTGGGATAAAATAACCCAAACTCAACTACTTGGATTTACTTTTACATTTTATTGTTTTATTGTTCATAAGGCTTTAAACCCTTAATTGCCAGATTAATTCTCATTTCTGGTCAACAGGAAATTAGCTGTACAATTTTATCCTGAAGTAAATGACTGACAGAACTTGGTTATGTTATTGTACACAATGTAATTTGTTAATTTTAATGTTTAAAAAAAACTTTTGAAAGAGAAATTTCTTTTAGCAAAAATATAAAAACTTGCAGCAAAGTTCTTTGAGAATTATAGTGTCTTCTGGCATGAAGGATTAAACTTAAATATTTTTGTTTTAATATAGCTGTGGAGCAGTTTTTTTTAATAAGAGATGACTATAGAAATATTTTAAATGTGTATAATTTTGTGTATTAAACTTGAAATATTAACAGAATTTTTCTTTTTCAATATATGTTGATTTATTTATAGTTCATGGAACAAGAAGGGGTTCGACATTTAGTTGACTTTTTATTGATGGCAGATAATTTCCATAAACACCTGCTGTCGCAGCAAGGATCTTATAATGGTACAGAAGCACAGGATGATGCTATGGTGCTATATGATAAGTAAGTCAATTTAGATAATAAAATAGTTACTGATGAGAATTACCAAAATAAAACCCTACAATTTTTAGTAAATATTAAAAGGCATGTATAATATATATGCCTTTTAATATTTACTAAAAATTGTAGGATTTTTTTTGTGCAAAAACATATTTGAAAATTAAGCATGGGCAACTTCTGGTATAAAAAGAACACTGCTTGCTAACACTCTAACTGTATTATTTAAATAGCACTCTGGAGGTTATAAAACAGATAAGTTTCTTGATAGAAAAACTATAATTCTGTTACTTTCGATGTGTCAATATGTAGCATTGAGTTCATCTAGTTCCTATTAGTTCTTGAGTCCAACTGTGCCAGCATTGAGATTTATTTCCACTAACCCCCAGTCTGCTTGGTGAGAAAGGGGACATCAATGGACTTGGAAAGGTTGGCATCCATTGTATGGAATATTAAGCCATGGGTGCCAAAGAGTCATACTCTGTGCATATTGAAGAACACACTGGATGACCTTGATGGGAGGCTTCCATCTGTCTCTAACAGATAGTAAGTGAATCCCCTTCCCCAGCCTTTCCTGAGCCCTTGGCCATTTAGCCCATTATGTACAAAAGTGCCACTCAGAAGTAAACACAATAATTCACCTGATGATTAATATTTGCTAAATTGTTGCACAGTGAAAACACAAATTAAGTCACAGATTTATGCAGGTTAAAGGAATTCCTCATATAATATTTCACAAATTTACCATTGAGAAGTTTATTGGAGTTATTCACCACTGTAACAGGTATCTCAATGGTAAATTTAAAGAATTATGATTATACTTGTATTTTTTTTTAATTTTGAGTATTTTATTCTAGGTTATTTTTTTTCATATTTTAATATCCTAGTTCATGGTTCAGGTCATAGGTTGCTGACCACTTCTAAAAGTAGACATTATATCCTTGTAACTTCCCAAAACCTCCAGGGATTAAGAATTGCCCTCATAAAGTTGTTGTCTGTTATCTATGGAGCCTAGTGGATGCCATTATTAACAGTATGCAAGAGCAGTGTGATATTTGCATTGTAGTTTATGGTAATGCCACTCGGCATCTTCCCATTTTTGTGTCATCACTTAATCTTGATTACCCTTTCTATAAACTCTTTTCAATGTAATTTTTGTGTGCCATCTTATCACATTTTTATGCAGATTTTAAGAATATTGTCCATGGCATATCTGAATTATTTTTTCATCCTCATTCTTTAATTTTGGAAATTTGTGTGTTTTTAACTGAACATTTCTCTTGTAAGTCTTATTTATAATAAGTAGCATGTTTTAATCTTTAAGATTATGCATTAGATCATGGTATTTTTCCTGAAATCTATGTTTTTTTTACTCTAGATATTTTTCATTACAAGCTACTAGCCCTTTAGGTTTTAGTGACACTATAAGGTATGAAGTTGAGCAGAATATATGTAGAGAAGAAGGCCCACTACCTGATTGCTTCCTTAAACCTGTTATGATTCTAATGCAGTACTTGGAAAAAGTAAGTAAAAGCAAGTTTGTTTCTGTTGACAACTTTGACATTTTAGCTTTTATTATTGGTAAAAGAGAAAAAAAATATTGACATGAGAGGATTATAACTATGAAATATATGTTCTTGATAAATTTTGAAACCTTTAAAATAATATTTGTATTAACCTGAGTTTCAGGACAATTGCTATACAGGTATAATTTCATAGAGCTACTGTTGTAGTCTTGATGCCATACTTTTAATTGTACTTTGGAGGACCTGCTGCCATATAAATTTTAACAAATATATGTTTCTGCAAGATGGTTGTTGTGCATGTATTTCTTTATGTCTCATTGCTAGCCATGTGTTATACTTTTATGTCTGTATTTGTCTATCAAATCCCATGAGTGCAGTCGGTATGCTAATGTCGTATGTTTTGAGTATGCTAATGTCATATGTTTTGAGTAATCATACTTTTGAGTGATGTGAACCATTTTTGCAATAGAATATATTATTATTGAACAAATTGCATTTATTACCAGAGAAATATACAATTGGTAAAGAGAAAATGATGTAATTCATACAAATAGACTATTTTCAAAAATATAAACTATTATAAAAAATAAATGTAATTTAAATATAATAATTCAATTGTACTTTTGTAAATGAAAACTTAGTATTTCTTTTTAGTATGAAAATTTTGGAAGCATGGATAAATACATAATACAAAATATATATTGTTATGTAAATTGTCAGCTGATATTGAGCCAGTGCATAAGCATTTTCCCGAATTCAGCTGGCAGCAAGTGGTGCATTTCCTGTGCTCAACTTGAAAAGGTTAATGTATACTTAACTGTCCTAGTGGCTGAGTGGTTAGCATGCTTGGCTGTGGATTAAAGAGATTTGGAATCAAGCCCAGATAAGGCATGAATTTTTTTTTCTTTTGTTGTCTTTCTGCTGAGATCTCACCTTCCTCACAGACCATGTTCTTGTGATATTATGTGTTTATACATGTCAGTCACATGTATTATTCATGTGATTTACACTATAAACTCTTGTCAGGTCTTTTGCAAGCAGCTGCTTGGAAATAATTTTTTAATTAATACATATTGCTGCTTGAGACTATTTAACATTAAAAGGTAAACACTTTGTTTAGCTGATAAATGTAAAAGACTAATTGCATTTGATATTCAGTTTCAAGACTTTCTAAGCATCTATCCTTTATCTTCAGCAATGTTAAATCTTCAAGTTGATATTGAGAAGGAATCTTTGGGCTTTTGCATTCTTTTCTCATCAATTCAGATGAAAGATATTTAAAATTATTGGTTTAGAAGTGTAACTGTAAAGTTAAAATCAGAACAAAGGAGTATTTAAAAATTGAAGGATTAACAATGTTCACAGCATTTTTCATGTCAGTTTGAAGTTTCGTAAGAAAAATATTATTTATTTGTAAAGATGAAATTTTAATACAATAATATGCCATTATAATTTGACTCTGCAACTTTAGCCAAACAGTTTGCTTTTGTAACAAAACAGAAGAAACCCTATTCATTGTTCAAGGAATTAGTGAGTTTGTGTGCAGCATTTTTATTGATAAAGTTAATATTCTGTGTTCATTATTTTCACATTACCTGCCAAGTCGTCCTAAGTATTCTTCTGTTCAGTCTTTATAATCATGGTGTGTGCATCACAATCGATAAATTACAATTGGTTAGTAGCAATATCTGAAATGTTGTGTGGTGATGGTGGTCTCAATAGCCCAAGTTATTATGCAAAAATTGCTTGTCTTGAAAAACCCTGGCATTTAAGCTTAGCCATATAAATGCTTTTGAATGAATGTGCTAATGAAATTAAAAAAAAAAACGTTTCATCATTTCTCCCTCCAAATAATATGAAAGAAGTGTTTTCTACTTTGCATGTATAATCCATGTGTTTTAAAGGAAAGGTGCTGTTAATATGGAATTACATATAAGATATCTTGGTCATCTTCTAATGGCTAATACACTCATTAATACCCCAACTGTCAAGTTGGGGGAGGCAGTATAATGTTCTGAGGAGTGTTTACGTGGATAATATATTATAGACACCCACCTAAAAACATGTAGGTCCACCTTTCGTCCTCAAAACAGCAGCAATGTGTCATGGCATGGACTCTACCAGGTGTTGGAAATGTTCAGGTGGTATTGCAGCCCATGATTCCAGGATAGCCATCCATAAAGTGCTGAGAATTGCCAGTGGTGAGTTTCTGGCTTAAAAGCATTGATCTACTTCATCCTACAGATGCTCAATAAGGTTCAGATCTGGAGAACTCACTGGGATTTCCTCCAACCATCCTTCACCAAACTAGAGCAATGAGATGGGGCATTGTCTTGTTAAAAGGAGGCATCCTGCTGTGGAAAAATATAGCTGTGAATGGGTGTAGGTGCTTGCTGAGTATGTCAACATAGCCTTATGTGGTGATGGTGGTCTCAATAGGTACTAGGGGCCCAAGGTGGTCCACCCAGAACATTACACTGCCTCCCCTAACTTGACAGTTGGATCCATGACTTTGTGTGGTCTACACTACACACACAACCTCCTGTCAGCATGTTGTAGTTGCAACCTCCATTCATTGGACCAAGCTACCCATTTCCAGGCTTTCACGGTCCATTGGCAATGTTCCTTCACTTGATGTAAATTCATAGCCATGTGATGTGCTGTTAACAAGGGTACTCTGTGTGGGTGTGGTGTATATCTGTGTGGTACTCTGTGTGGGTGTATATTGAATGGTCTTTGTGCAAGCCTTCATATTTGCCCCATCATTGAATGCAGATGTTATGATGTGCACTGTGACCCTTCATTCTGACATAACAATAGGAGAGAGGTGGCACTCACCTCGAACATCAGTAGAATGGTTTTTGGTCACATGTTTCCTTGCCGCTGCAGGATTTGCCAGTCTTGATGTAGTCCTGGTACATACATACATACAATGGTTGCATGTGGAAATCTCAGACATTCTATAGTTGTGATATGGAGCACCATCATCTCACACCAACTATCTGCCCACAGTTGAACTCGCTCAGGTCACCATGTTCACCTGTCATGACAACCGCAGGTATGCTATAGAGCAAGAATAGGGGTTTATCAAAATAATCGTGAACTGTTTGTGGAGAACCTTTTATTAATAAACTGTAGGTCAGCCTTGGGCATTCAGAACAGACACAATTCGACATGGAATAGACTTATAAAGTCTTATACCATTCTTCCTGTAAAATATGGCCCAACTATGCCAGTGATGCTGGAGGTGGAAAGTGTGATCTGACCCTGCACTCCAGATATTCCCACAAATATTCAATAATATTGAGGTCTCGAGATTGAGGTGGCCAAGGTAGCTGCTGTACCTCATCCTCATGATCTGCAAACCACAACTTGACACATTTCGTACAATGCACAGGTTCATTATCCACTTGAAACCAGGGACAGTTATTAGGGGACAATGCCACAATATTGGGTGCAAGTGGTCCCTGAGAACGGATTTGTATGTTGCAGATGTGACACAACCCTGCAAAATAACTAATGGCTCTAAGGAATGCCATGATATGGCACCCACAGCATCAGGGACCACCTCCATGTTTCACAGTTGGAACCAAACAGTTGGGGTGGTATGCTTCTGCAGGTTTTCACCAGACGTACACTCTACCAGTGGTCTGAAACAATGTGTAGCACGATTCATCACACCAGATGACACATTGCCAATCTTTAGCATCCCAGTTTTTATGTGCTTTGCACCACCTTATACATTTTGTTGCATTGATGTTGGTAATCAGAGGTTTGTAGATTGCAGCACAGCCATAAATACAGGCACAATGAAGTTCCCGATGAACTGTTATGACAGAAACGGGATCATTCCTAGTGGTGTTCAGCTCTGCTGCTATTTTACGGTACCATGGCCTTGTGCTTCTGTTGTACAATCCATGCCAATGTTCACCTATCCCTATCTGACAACTTCATATGTGGCCACAGTTTGCACATTTGGAGGCAATGCCCTGGGCTTTTTGATAGGTAGTCATAATCTTCAATACAGTTCCTCACGTTACACCTACTCTTTCCACCATTTTGGTTGCTGAAGCTCCTGCAAGACATACACCAATGATTATGCCATTTTGGAGGTCACTGAGATCTGACATTGTTGACAATTACACCAAAACAGCTGTTTCACCTGCACCTGTAGCACTGCTACATGATAACTGACATTGTACTTCTCCCCTTTATAATACCTCACATCATGGTGATGTCATCCCTGTGATATGCATATGGCACATCACATGTACTCCAGTTGCTGTCAGTGTTTCCATTATTTTGATAAACCCCTGTACGTATCTAACCTATTTATAACCCCCAAAGGGTTTTGCTTGGCCCTGTTATTGTGGCAGAGTAGGGCAGATGTGTGGATGGGTGCTATTTGTATAATAAATTGTGCTTCCAATTTATATGTCACATGTACCAAGTTTGCACACCACGTTGTCTTTAAAAGTACACCTACAATGTTATGTTCCTATTTTTTTGACAGAGACTATGAAAACAGTTTGCCATTATTGCACTGCGGGAGGCTACCATCTGTCTCCCAACAGCTGTTCCAGTGGGTCCCCTCCCCCAACCTTCTCTGAGCCTTCGGGGTCCATGTGACCTGGCCATTTAGCCCATGGTGTGCAAAAAAGTGCCGCTCAGAGGTAAAACAACCCAACCCATTATTGCACTGGAAGGAATAGGGTAGGCAAACTTTATGGTATATATGTAATCTAGAGTTTGTTAGTGCACACTGTGAAAAGATTCACTGTTGCTTCTGTAATATTAATTAAATGATTGTTTGCAGGCTCATACAGATAATAGTAATATACAGTGTGCACTGTATATCACTTTTACTTCTGATATGTATTATTCCTTATCTGAACTTTGTGTGTACTGTGCATCCTATTTCTTCTGATTATACCTCACTATTACTTCTGATAGAATTTTTGCTTGCACTAGTAATTTTTTATTTTTGGTTTTCAGACATTTTTACTTCAGTTCCTTAGCAGTCAACTGTACTTTAAATATTTATCTGAATGTATTATTACTATTCAAAGTGGTGGTGCTGATCTTGCTGCTCCATCACGATATTCAGGTTTGTAGTTCGTGTTTTATACTTATCAAGTTTTTAAGGTGTATTCTTAAATGTCTGTACCTTTCTTAAAACATAGTGCTTTTCTTATTGTACAAAAATATGATGCAGTAAATGTTTTTTAAAAGTTTCTGCTGCTGTTAACTTTTAATATAAATTCAAACTAATTTTGGAAGTGTATGCCAAACAAAATTACATTTTCAAAGGAGAGAAACATCCTTCAGACTTTAAATCATCTAAAGATCATCTGAATCTATTGTTTTGTGGCAATGATGCAGTTGATTTCAGTTGTACGCCTCTTCTTGTGTATCAGTCCCAGATTCCTTGAGCTTTGAAGGGCTTAGTCACAGTACCTGACAGATGCACTGATGAAAAAACAAAAATGGGGGATAAATGCACAACTCTGAATATTTGTTTGTAATCTATTTCTGTAATGAAATAAAGGCATAGTGCAAAAAAAAAAGGGGGGGGGGGATTTTAAAGTCTTTTACTCAATAATTCTCCAGGACACCCCCTGCATATCTTGATGGCATCCTAATACATGTATATATGGAGCAGAGAATTATTGCCATATTTAAAGAGTATTATTTGAGGCAGACCTTAAATCTTTAAAACAGTTACTGAATGCTACTGATGAATTTGATAAGCCTTCAATTTGCACTGTTCATAATTCATAGGATTTTTTTATCTTGTTTATAGTATGGTGGAACTTTCTTGGCTGTTTTATTTATTTTTTGACATTGTACATGCTTCCTTTGGATGGTACATTTTGGAGATCTTGGCAAAATTCCAAAAGTTAGTTCACTAAAGGTAAAAAATTTTACTAACCTTAGAGAAGGGGCAGTGAGAACTTATGTTTTGTGTGTGTTTCAGGGATAGTAGGTAAAACTTTTAAAACCATTCAATACAAACAGATAATTTCTTTGAAATAAAGTTTTACGAAAGGATTACCCCCTTATTGTAATGTAAAAGGGGGAGGGGGTAAAATACTGGAAGAAATTGGCCTCCCAACCGTAGGACTGATTTCTATGTCAAGGAAGTTATTTTTGCTTCTAAATCCAAGATCTCATTCATTTTCAGGAAATGATAAAAGGTTTTTCGACTGAAAAACAAGTGATAAAAAATTAATATTTAACGTAATGTTAAAATAAAACCTGCAGCAACAAGTTGTAAGCCAGCTGTTGTCATAACTGGCAATGTAGCATAGCACTGAAAGATTGATAATGACACATAAATCTATGGAAATAAAAATAAATTTCTAGATATAAAGATGAATAAAATACTAACTGAATTGAAAACATCCAACTTTGCTGATGTTATACACAGCACACTGCAATGTGCGCATACATTCTACTAATTACTGGCATCTGCATCTTGCTGGTGTGTGACCTAGTTTATGCAGCAGAATTGCACAAATAAGTAATGTGGTTTTAGTTCCAATAATGGGAAGCACTAAATGCTGAGATGAATGATAAAAAATAATTCTAACAATATTGAAATGGGTTTAAAACAGAAGAGAGAGTAAAAGGATTAAAAGAAAGATAGGCATGCATACTTTGTAATTGCTTCCAAAATCTTCTGATTTTTAAAAATAGTTGTTTTTGGTTAATTTTTAGAATTTCAAAATTTCAAAAAAAAAGTTCAGTTTGCAGTAGTTGAGATTGAACTTATGGGCTTAAATCAGGAGGTTGCTTCAATATATAAAAGCAGAAATAAGTAAATCAGCTTTGACATATATCACGTCTAAAAATGGCGATAAGATGGCTTTAGCAAATTATTTGTATCATGACTCAATAAAATAGGGATCAAATGAAAAAAGTAAGTATTTTTTCGATTTTTCAGGCTTGAATTATGTATTATTATTTTATGATATATGCAAGTTATTTGCAAACATCAATTTCTGTTTTTTAAAAATTTAGGTTTCATGGGTTGTAATAAAAACAGATTCAGCCATTGATGGGATCTCACTTTGGATTCTGTCAACATGTGTAAATGATTGGAACCTTGGAAGGGTTAAGCCAATTCTTTATATTTATTGTATGCATACACAGTTTTGAAAGCTATTAACACAGTTCATTTATTAAAACAAATTTGCAGTCAATTTGTTTTCAGCCTCGAATGGTCAAATATTATATGTTGGGTATGTTGGGGACAGGGCCGCCGAGAGAATTTATGGGCCCCTATGTAATATTATGCTTGCCCCCCCCCCTGAAAACTTTTTATCTTTACAAATCATTAATAGCAATTATTCTGGACACGATGACATTCAGAGGAAAAAAAGCCTGTTGCGCAGTCAGGCATGCAAAAACATAGGCCTACACAGTTTGTGTCACATAAAACTTTTTAGCATTTATTTTAGGGAACATTTTGCAAAGCTCACAGCAAGATTTAGGATTTTTAAGTAAATTTAATATAGGCTACATAACATATCATGGAGAAAAACTATGCAATTCTGCGAGTCTTCATTTTTAATTGTCAGTACTGAAAAATAGGCAACAGTATTTGTTAAACTTCACATTAGCATAATAGCAGATTCAACACTAAATATGATACAGGGTGAATCTGAAAAAGTGGGCAAAACTTTACGGGGAATTAGAACGCAGCTATACGAGCAATATTCGTCATAGAATGTATGGTCGGAACGCAAGCGGTGAGAAGTTAAAAGGTAGTTTTCCACTGTCACATTTAAAGAATGTACACAAGAAGGAGAGGAGATACTCTGTGCCTCACTTGCATTCCTGTCCGCCGCACCGTACACAAAGTGCATATCCGCCATTTCGTGGTTAGTATAACCAGCCATCCTCTCGGCAATCCATGGTAGAAATGCCGTTGGGTGTGAGGACCGACCCTTTTATACCATTTCCAACGCCACCTAGCGGCTCGCCGTTTGCATTCCGCCCATACTTTCTATGACGAATATTGCTCGTATAGCTGCGTTCTACCACCCCGTAAAGTTTTGCCCACTTTTTCAGATTCACCCTGTATAACACATTATTCCCAAAGGGTTCCCACATTATTCCCCCACATATTCCCACATTATTCCCCCATTGTTGATCTGAATACATTTTTTATTTCCTTCATTTTGCTGAAGGATCTTTCAGCATCAGCAACTGTCACAGGAATTGTACAGAATATTCTAATGGCTATACAAATATTTGGAAATAAACTGTCCAGTTTCAATTCTCTCAGACGGTTTAAGAGCTCCAGTGGTTTTAATGGGCCTGTCCCTAAATTAGAAGAATGAATTGATTTTAGATATTTCAGCTCATCACTGATCTCTCTATTAATGTCTTCATAATATTGTTCATGCAAAGTAACACCCATATTTTCAATGTCATGTTCTTCAATGTCTGGATATAGCCATAAGCACTTAAATCTATCATTTAACTTTTCCGCCAAAGTGAAATGATTAGTAAGTCCACAAACAACAGAATCAATTACCCTATAAAACACATTTACTTTGAACTCCCATTCTTCATTAGTTCCCCCCCATTCCTTCAAAATTCTGGAACATGTTCATTTATTTTTTGTCCAAGAAAGTTTTCATTCTTTTCACTCTCATCTTCGGAAGTTCTGTCTCTGCAGGAAGATCACTTGCTAATGAGGTGGCCACTACTTTTGCTTCATTTAATAAGTTCTCCCATTTATCACGGAGTTGTTTCAGCTCCTGGATCAGATCGCGAATATTATCAATCTCTACATCAAGAGTTGCATCACGAGCTTGTAGAACTTTGTTGCGAATGTCAATTGCCGAGAGAATTTTGAACCAGATAGTTGCCATCAAAGTGCACTTAAATGATTCAAGGTATTGTTTTATTCCCATCAATTCCGTTTTACACTCAGCTGAGAGATTAAAATTTTTGCATTGATTTAATGCATGTTTGATGAGTGATAGGTGTTTGGAAAATGGTTTAACACTGTCAACACGAGCAGACCATCTTGTTTTTGATAGGCTATGCAAGGAACAACCTATTGTATTCTCTAGTATCTCCCATCTCTGAGGGCTCTTTAAAAAGAAGTCATATACTTTTGAACCATACCAAAAAACGTAATAGCATCTTCACAGCATTCAGCAGCGTTCACACCACACAAATTTAGACTATGTGCACTACAGTTAGAAAATATGGCAAACGGATTTAGCGCACTTATAATGGCTTGCGTGCCATTGTATGCACCAGCCATATTTGCTCCATTGTCATATCCCTGCCCCCTGCAATCTTTTAAAGGGATCTTATGCTTCTCTAATTCTTCAGTGAGTACATTTGCAATTTCTTGTCCAGTTTTCTTATTGCACTTTACAAAACTTATGAACCTCTCCATTACTTTAAATGAAGAATCACAGTCTAGAACGTACCTTAAAATTAATGTCATTTGCTCATTATGAGATGTATCTGGAGTAGCATCAGCTAGTATTGAAAAATACTTTGATTTTTCTCTTTCTAAGAGTACAGCTTGAAGAACCTTGTTTGCTGCAATCCTTAATGAACTCGTTTTGAGAATCCGCTGAAAGGTAGTGAGCTTGAAGTCTCTTCCCTTCCTGTAGTGACTCTTGAACTTTAGTCACATTTTCTCTCAACAGCGGATCATATTGAGTGAGCAACTCAATAATCCCAAGGAAGTTACCATTATCCGATGACCCTATTTTGCTGGAAGAACCTCTAAATGCGAGACCCCTCTCACCAAGAAATAATGTAACAGACAGAATCCTGTGAAATAAATCCCTCCAATATTTCACTTTAGAGGCAATTTCAGAGTTCATTTGAGAATAAATATCAGTTCCATGACGAAGTCTTCTTTCCAATCCTCTCCATTCAATATAGCATTTTTTGTGATTAGCACTCATTTCATGAACTGGCAATTTGTTATATAGTTTACGCCAAGAATAATCCTTTTTCCAGCCTTCATCACTAACTAAAACGGATTTGTGGGATTCAGGGTTGCGACTAAATAATCTGCAAGGAAAACAGTATAACGACTGATTTGTTTCACTCCACACTAACCAGTCTCTAGGAACACATTCTCCATTCTTGAGTTTGAAAATAAAACTGTTTTCAGAAAGGCTCTTGTTCTGTCACTTGGAAGGTTATTAGGCATAGAAGGGGGACCTTTTCGAACTATACCTTCGATTACACTTACACTTGGGCTGCCACTTTTTAATTTTCCAAGATCACATGATACTTGCCATGACTCAGAGTTCGGAACTGGAGCGGGTAAGTTCGCTTCACTTTCATAGTTTATAGAATGAGCATCATTTTCACTGCTGTTTGGTTGTTTCGTTTCAATACTGCTGTCGTCATAATTAAAAAAAAAACCAGAACCATCCATTAATTGGATGGTTCTGGTTTTTTTTTAACTAGAAATTCTCTGAACTAGAAATTTCTTTATTTTTGAGAACGGGAACAGACGAGCTAGAGATTGGGATTAGTTCATTTTTTGCACCTTCACTGTCCACATTCACTTTTACACCGACTTCAAACAAAGTTTTACTCCCTTTCTTAATAACTTCCAATTTTTTATTTCTTTCCACGAGCTTCTCAACTCCTGACTTATGCTTATACTTGTCCATTGTTCAGTTAGACTATAGCACCAATGAATATATCGTTTTACTAAACAAATGACAACGAAATGGTGAAACAAATATGCCGGCAAGAGACTTTTAAACTGTTATAATTTGTAACACTGACACACAGACCACAGACAATGTTACTGGAACTCGAAACATGAACAATGTAATATACCTGATCGCACGGGTTGGGTTTGGGATAGTCCAACTGTTGCTACTGCTGCAGGGGTGGGGTGGTTAACAGGGAAAATACAAGCAATTGCTGTAAGTTAACGCGGACAAAAGAAGATGTTAAGAAATGGTTCGTTCAACTACTATTAATGAGATAATATGTCATAATCCAACTAGTGTTTCTTTTTAAAAGCATATTATAACAAATAATGTTCTTATGGAATTTTATAGGATCGATATATAGCCTAACTAAGAATAATTTTTGTAAGAAAAAGTAAAGAGTCACTTAATCTGACGGGCCCTTATTGCTGACGGGCCCCTATGCACTAGTCCCCCTTGCCCCCTCCTGTCGGCAGCCCTGGTTGGAGATGACTAATAGCAGCAATGTCCATAGATTACATAGATATTTTAAAGTAAGATATAAGAAAGAAGCAAGCAAGGGTAATTTTTCTGCTTCATTAAATTGTCTTTTGGAGTGCAGTGTAATACTTCAGGCAATCACTTAAAACATATTGATATATCTTTTCAACCTCTCAAGGGTGCCTTGTATACTATATTTTTTGGGAGAGCATTTTCTTCCCTACATATAGAAGTCAGTTCCACCAAGTTAAGTATATCGAGAAATTAATTTATGTATACCTTTATGCGGAATCTGTCCTTAAAACAATTCTTTTTCAATTAAGTCCCACAATTTGTTTACCCACTTCATACACATCAATATATTTTATCTTCTATTTCAGTGTAATTGATTTGGTTTAGTGACTGATTTTGTTCTTTAGAAAAAATACCAGAACTCCATTCTGTTACAAATCAAGTTAGGGGCGGGGGTGGCTTTGTCGGTAGTGCGCCAGGCTCGTAATCTGTAGTTCCCAGGTTCGAGTCCCAGCTGGGTCAGTGTTGAGATTTATCTCCGCAAAATTCCCCGCCCTGCCCACGGTCAGTAGGGCACACCGATGGGCTTGGAAAGGCCGCCGTCCGTCGGATGGGACGTTAAGCTGTGGCCCCGTGTGCGGGAGAGCCATACCCTGTGCACGTTAAAGAACACGCTGGATGGCCTTGACAGGAGGCTACCATCTGTCTCCCAACAGCTGTTCCAGTGGGTCCCCTCCCCCAACCTTCTCTGAGCCTTCGGGGTCCATGTGACCTGGCCATTTAGCCCATGGTGTGCAAAAAAGTGCCACTCAGAAGTAAAACAACCCAACCCAAAATCCATTATTTCCTAAGTAGTGAGTTTTGCAAATTCATGCTTTATTGGCCAGCTATGGAATGATGAAATTGATAGCTGCATAACAGGAGAAAGGAGATAATTGAGACTTTATTTGTTTATGATTATGACCTAAAGCTGAATGATTTTTTTCTGTTTTAATTTCATTGGCCTTTTTGTTCATTCACTATGTTTTATTAAGATAATTCTTCAGATGAATTTTGAAAAATTATAAAACTTTTTGTTCACAAGGAGAGATATCATTGAGTTCATCTAGTATAAAAGTGTTGTATTATAACCACTGTTCCAGGCAGAGAAACATCTAATTAATTAACCATCCTCCTTAAAGAATTTATCACTGTAAAACAGGCTGATAAATTAGTAGAATGGCTTTATGCTTATTTCCTATTTAATTAGCTAATTTTGTGTCTAGTATTTTAAATGTTATAATTATATTTGTAAATTTAATTATATTAGGCAGCGACAGCGGTAGTGAGCATAGTCTTCCTGTTACTTCTGTCAACACACTTCTTGCCATGGACAGTAAACAACCAGGAGCACCAGCTAGAATTTTGAAAAATATTGGTGACCAAGACATGAGGATAGATACTGGACAATTCAAACCTGATTCCTTGTGGAGGAGACATTTAGCAGGGTAAGAACTATGTTTTAATTTTGTAATGCAGTGATTACAAGGTGAAGGAATGTTTTGATTTGTAAATATTTGGATTTTTAACTCTTTATTTAGGCAGTATATACATATTGGCTAATTACTTGAATATTTACTTTCTTCTGTACAAGGGAGAATCAATACAAACTCATTGATTTTTAGTAATTTTTTAATACAAATAATCATTTTTGAAGTATAAAAGAACTGGCATCTTTTAATCAGAATAATATTATATTTTCCTCCTTGCACAGGAAGCTGCAAATGGCTTATGTTGATAATTTAGGAAAATTTGTAACTGAATTTGAACCTGAGCCAGACAGGAGAAAAGGTATGTTGATAATTGTTAATTCATTACATAATATTATTGTCATATGCTTAATTCATAACATGTTGATTTTTTAATACTGCTCTATGGCTGAATTAGTTTTTAAATGTTTGACCAGGAAAAAAAAATTATTTTAAAACTTTATCTTGAACTAACAAGGATAAATAGATCATAAAAAAAAAAAAATACCCCCTCAAGCAGCTGCTTGCCACAGAGGTCTGACAGGAGCCTGTCAGTTTATATGCCATAGTAGAAGGTCTGAGAGGATGGCAGGACCTCAGCAGAAAAACTACACAAACATCCATGCCTTACCCGGGGCTCGAACGCAGGTCCCGTAGATCAGTAGCCAAGCGTGCTAACCACTCGACCACGGGACGGCTTGTTATGTAATAAAAAGTTTTTTATTTTAAATAATAGGAAATCAGAGAAATTAAAAGGTGGGTAAGTTGTATTATACATTTGTTTCTAATAAAGACAAAATTTCATTGTATTTTTTTCACTTTACAATAAAAAATAAAGTTTATTTTACTACTTTTTCAAAACTTTTACACTCTTTCAACATAAATATTTCATGTTCCTATTATTACTTAAATCCTTATTTAATTTTTATAAAAATTGTTAGCAGGAAGATGATTCCTGGACCAATGGTTTTACAATTTTGCATAGATCAAGCCATTATTTTCTAATTTTCAAGAAAGTTCACTTTTGAGTACAGGAGCATTTTTTATTCCAGAAAGTTGTTTATGCAGTAGTATGTCTTTTGGGCATGTTTACATAGTGCTTGGCAGAGTTCCAACAATACAGCACTATAGAATGCACACCACTTCATTGAGTTCATGAGTATTATGTCATTTTTAACAGCTCTGGACATCCCATAATTTCCCAAATATTCAATTGATAGGTCCCAAAATTCATATACAGCTTACCCATATTTCATTAAAAATTTAAAGTCCCTACCTATATATAATAGGATCCAATCTAAAACTTCAAACTATTTTTCTCCCAATTTCTGTAGTTTATCATTTTAAATCTTAATTTGGCATGTTGGAAGATTCTCTCCCCCCCCCCCCCAATAATTTCCCCAATACTTAAAGTTGTTCCAAAGTTTCTCACACAGGTTTCCTCTTGCCCCCTGTGTTGCCATAAAAATTCAAGTCTTTTGCCTGTGATGGAACATTAGTTTGAATGTAAAACCACTTTTATGTTTCTGCTTTGCTTCATTTGAGGGGAGGTGGGGGGGGAGGTCAATGGACTCATTGAATTTCAATAGTAAATTTGTTGTGTTAAGTCTCCAAGTCTGTACCAATAACAGAACAGAACCCATTTTTGAATCCTGGAACTCATTTAAAATTTTGGTGGATTTTATACTAGTGTATAAATTAATTTTATGTTCCCTTCAACATAGATAATGCTGATTTAATTCAATAATATACAGGGGTTTGACTTTTATTTATTATTGGTGAGGTCCATCATGAGATAGAGGATTTAATGCAATGAACTGATACTTATTGTGAAAAAGAATAAAATGTTCTTTATTTATTTGTAATTTCAGTACCATTCCCAAAGTGTACCTTTTTTTAAAATGGTGTTTTATCTTTTCAGAGTCCAGAATATCTAAAGCAGTTAAAAAGCTAGTCAACTGGGAAGAAGACACGGTAAGCAAACATGTCATTTATATATGTTTCAAATAATGTTGTAGTTAATTATAAAAAAGAAATGTGAGAAATATCAAGAAATTTGCAAATTTTTGAAAAAAAATATAATAATAATAATACCTTTATTCAACTAGAATAAAATATGAAAAATAAACAACAATAAAAAAAATGCAAATATCGTTAGTACAATTGCAACCAAGGGGTCACCAGATCCATTCAGGTTTCATATATTTAGTATAATTAAAACTTGGCATCCTCATAGTTTAAATAATAAAAGTTGCATGCTATTTACGTACATATATTGAAATCAAATTATATTTACTTCTTTCTCTGTTACTAAATAATATACAATAAAGGAACTAAAAAACTTAAAAATTAACAATATTAAATTACAGTGAATGAGAATAACACTAATGAAATGTGATGAAGGACTCAATGCCAAAAATGCTCAACAAATATAACTTTAATTTTCATTTAAATCCTGTCTCAGAGGTTTTGTTACTCAAATTTATATCTAAAGAATTATATAATTTCGGAGCCACATGAAGAAAATATCTCTACATTTTACCTTTGTGTGCTATTGGCACCTTAAATAAAGGACCACCACATCTTAAATTTACTTAATATTATCTTTTTGAATCCAATGCTGATTTTTAACAAAAAGAGCAAAGTTCTCTAAGCAAGTATAATTGTCTGACATTCATAATATCATTAATATATAATAAATTTGGATATTAGGCAATTCCATGTGGGAATGCAAATTGTATTGATTTATACTAATTTCATTGTTTATCATATTGTGGAGTGAATCTTAATTATGTCTTTAATGATGTATTTGAAGTATACATTAAAGTCATCATAAGTGACCCTATAAAAGAATTGACATTTCTCTAATGGGATAATTCAAAGTAAATAATTTTGGGAGTTTTTTTTACCATTCTATTGGGTGTAAATCAGGTAACGTAGTGATTGCAAAACTGTTGCTTTTCTATCTCTCTGTCCACTCTATCCTCAGTCAGATCTTAAAAGTCTCGTCCGTTTGGATGAGCTTAAAATGTCTCATAAAAGGTCTCATCCATGGCTTAAAAGTCTCATCCATTTGAATCGGACTTTTAAGCCATGACCCTATGTACAGGAGAGCCATATCCTGTACACATTAAAGAACACATCTATATGACCTTGATGGGAGACTTCCATCTGTCTCTTAACTGTCCAGTGGGTCCTCTTCTCCCAACCTTCTCCAAGCCCTTGGTGTCTTTGTGACCTGGCCATTTAACCCAGTGTGTGCAAAAAAAGTGCCACTCATAGATAAAACAGCCCAACTCTATAAGAAAGGTTATCTATGTCTAAGAACATGTAGCGCTTAATATTCATGAATCTCAGTAGCATGTGAATTTGTTACCCAAAGATTTCTTGGGCTCAATTCTTGACATTACTGGAGTTAAAAAAATTTCTGCTCTAGAATTTATTAAAAGCTGTTTATTATATATATAACACATGAGAATTAACAATTTAAATAAATTACAAGCACAGCTATAATTATATCAAATTTAATTACCATGACCTTTAGCTGTTATTACATTCTAAAAATCAAATATTCCTGAGATAGCTGTTATTACATTCTAAAAATCAAATATTCCTGAGATGGTCACTAATGTCAACCTTTACTTCATTATCAGAGGTATATTGCCTCCTGTGCAATATCCCCGATTTTCACTTTGATTCTTTCGTACTTTAAATCTACCTTTCCACAAAGTGATGAAGTATAAGAAAAAGTTTTTACTAGTTCTGAATATTGTAGATGGCTGGTGCAGATGCTAGATGCCTTCAGAGTTAATCTTCTTGATTTGGTGATGTTACTCTTCACCCTCAGAAGTTGACATACCTCTATTATGGTAATCAAATTTGATAATATTTGCATTTAGCAAATTATCTTTGTCATGTGATTAGAAATTCAGGATAAAATCAATTTGCAGTTTTCAACCATTTGTTAAGGATATTTATGAATCAGTTAATGCAGCTGGAAAATATTCAGTTTTCTTATCTGTTACACTCACATCCTGCCATTATTGAGAAACTGAAGGTGTAGTGGATTTGAAAGTCTATCTTTCATTTATGAAATTAAGTCATAGTACGTGTGCAAGAGGCATCTATCTGAGCTTATAAGGTATTTAATGATCACTCTCTAATATGCTGAAGGATCTTAACAGAAAGTTGTGAATAATAATTTTTTTTAAGTCTATAACTTACTCATTTATAATGAGGGTAAGTCAGAAAGTAAGGTTTCTAGTTTGTTCCCCACCAAACTAACAAATATCTGGGCTATATATTACTATCAAATTGTGTCACTAAGTTGCAGCACTTGTCACAGTTACACACCTGTGCTGTGAGGTGCAGAGTTGAAGCAAATATTGCAAAGGTACTTCACATGTATACAAAACTGGGGATTCAAGCAGTAATTTGGTTTCTGTGAACACAGAAGACCCAACCAGTGGAAATTAATCAACTGCTCATGACCATATACAGTGTGGATGTCTTGTCAGTACAACATGTGAGATAATATTGCCATGAGTTTGGAAATAGTTGTGTGACTATAAGGAATGATGATCTCGACATCTCGCAGCAGGCAACTGTTCACCACCCATCTTACAGTCCAGACCTAGCACCATGAAATTTTCTTGTTTGGTATGCTGAAGAAACATTTCCAAGGACAACACTTTCCATCAGATGTCATAAAGTGACTTCATAAGTAGGATGCATCCATCTTTCAGCATGGGTTTGTTAAGTTAATCAACCATTACATCTAGTGGCTTAAGAAGTCTGGTGACTACCTGGAAAAATAATACACTTATATAAGGACATTTCCTATATATTATCTTCAGTGTAATTACCTGCCCTCTGCAGAAATTAAATAGGGAACCTAAATTTCTGATTTGCCCTCATATATTGTGCAGTAAAAAGCACTGCCCAGGGGTAAAATTACACAGCTCTTATATCTTTCTATGTATTTGTAGTAGTTCTTAAAATATTTATTTATAAACTATTAAGAGAAATTTAATATAGAAAATATAGCTGATTACCACCAAAATTTTAATTTGTGTTTGTGCTTGATTAATCACCATTGAAAGATATATTGAAACTTGTACATCTATTAAGGATGACCATAAATGCTTTTAAAAAATGTTGTTTTCCAGGAAATTAATAAATTCTGATTCTGGGTAATTGTAATATTACAATACTAATAAATTGCCTTACAAGGTTTTATGCAACATAAGTATACAACTGGACTGCAAATTTTTTTTTTTTTTTTTTCATTTTGTAAACGTATTTAAAATCAAGTGCTAAATTCATATATTAGTGTTTATGACACATAAGTATACAACTGGACTGCAAATGAAATTATTTTCATTTTGTGTCAGTGTTAAATTCATATGTTAGTTTTTATGAGCATATGCTATATATTACTATGGTATTATTTTTCAGAATCAAGAAGATATGGCATGGCAAGTAGCTGAGATGATAATAAAAGATGTATGTAGTGTCACTATGTCCAATTCCAGTGATGACAAAGAAGAAAAAAATCCTGGAGTTTCTTAGCCATAGAGTAATAGTAGAGGTATGTGTGTTGAAAATGAGAAATAATTTTTTTTAAAACAACTTAATTTATTTTTAATAGGAAAGAAAGTCATTTAATAAAGGGGGGGGGGGGGGCTCAGTCAGTAGCGTGCCAGGCTCGTAATCTGTAGTTCTCAGGTTCAAGTCCCTGCTGGGTCAGCGTTGAGATTTATCTCTGCAAAATTCCCCACCCTGCCCATGGTCAGTAAGGGATACTGATGGGCTTGGAAAGGCCGCCATCCGTCGGATGGGATGTTAAGCCTTGGCTCTGTGTGCAGGAGAGCCATAACCTGTGCACCTTGAAGAACACACTGGATGGCCTTGACGGGAGGCTACCATCTGTCTCCCAACAGCTGTTCCAGTGGATCTCCTCCCCCAACTTTCTCTGAGCCTTCAGGGTCCATGTGACCTGGCCATTTAGCCCATGGTGTGCAAAAAAGTGCTGCTCAGAGGTAAAACAACCCAACCCATTTAATTGAGGTGTCTAAAATAACTTATTCTAGTTGCACAATTTTCACACAATGTTATTTTTTATGTAAAAAAAATTGCATCACATATGAAATATAGAGTATAGTTGAAACAATGCCATCCCATAGTTGACTGGTTAGTGTGCTTGGCTACCAATCAAAGGGACTTGGGTTCGATCACCCTGGTAAGGCTTGAATGTTTGTGTTGTCTTTCTGCTGGGATCTCTCCTTTCTCACAGATTTTCTCTGTGGCATATTTAACTTACAGGCTCATGTCAGACCTCTGTGGAAATTACTGCTTGAGGAGTAATTTATTTATTTATTTTTAGTGCCGTCCCATGGCTGAGTGGTTAGCGCGCTTGGCTACTGACCTAAGGGACCTGGGTTCGAGCTCCGGGTAAGGCATGGATGTATGTGTCGTTTTTCTGCTGAGGTCCTGCCATCCTCTCAGATTTTCTACTGTGGCATATAAACTGACAGGCTCCTGTCAGACCTCTGTGGCAAGCAGCTGCTTGAGGGGGTATTTATTTTTTTTTTATTTATTGCTGACACTGTCCCACAAATATTTCAGTAGAAAAGGAATATAATGAGTGATTTACTTATTTTCACTATTGTGCTTGGTTGGTTTTCTTAATTGTAAAATATATGTCTATGCTGATTGGTTCATAAGAAATTCATACGCTTCTGATTACTGTAACATTCTTTCTCCTAACAGTCATTATCAGATTTTTTGATGTGCCAATCTATGTGACCCCCACTTAACACAGCAGATGAACACCTGGAAACTTAGCATCAAGTGAAATCTATGTTTTCCAGGGGTGTTATAATATCTATTTCAATAAGAGAGGATATTTGGCCAATCCTCAGGCACACAAGTAAATAATTATAGTTCATAAAATGTAAACACAGAGACACACACACACACACAATAAAAAATTAAAAAAATTGCTAAAATTTTAGCTTGTAAATTGAAAACTAAGCATTAAAAAAAAAGCATGAAATCTGTTTCCTGCTTAGCCCTCTAGAAGTGGCATACAGTCTATCAGACTGATTAGGAATATGTTTTCTAATAATTTTGCAATGCAAAAGTTCCATTTTTTCAACTTTTCTGCACAGTTTATGTGCACATTTTTGCATAATCGGTCTGGGAGGCCGACACACCTCTTTATTTCTATTATTCCATGCCACTTCTGGAGGATTAGTCAAATTAACACCTTAGGCATGGCTCCCACCTGAAAAAGTCCAGGATCAGCTACTTGGCTTTTTTTTTTCTTGGTACATAATATTTGTTTACAGCACTCGGGCAGCATGTCACAGCTAGGTTTCATAGACTCTCATATGAAGTCAGTGTATCCCCTCCAATAAAGCCATGCACTGTTTATGAAAAGAAATGCCTCTTCAGTAACTTTGATAGTGAACATTCATGAGACCACTCTCTTAAGACAGCAATACATTATGGATAGACTGTTTTACCAACTAATGTGTCTACACTTTGCATACAATTTTATCTATCATATTGTGATTGTATCCTCACTCTGCCATAACTATTATCATTTACTGTCCAATCCCTTACACTTGGAACAACTTTTGTTCCACCTGTTTTGCCATTTTTACAGAATATTAACGTTCTCTATCTTTTAAAGCAGTGCTCCTCAAAGTGGTGGTCTGCAATTCTTCAACCCATAGGTCACTGGTCTGTAGCTAGATATCAGGAAAGAAAAAAAAAATGTTTTCAGAAGTATAGCATTGATATGTTGTAGTGCCATAGTTCATACCTTCCAACACTCCAGATGATGTCATGTGAGGTGAGGAAAATATCACTTGCATAGACATCCATATTTCTTGAGGCAATTCATGGCCAGAAGCTCCAGTCATATGCAACCAACAGATCTCAGTAGCAGAGTTTCCTGCTGGTACACCACTTGCAAAACTTGCCATTCCGCCACATCAGAAAGTTTTGAGAAGCACTGTTTTAAAGGATTAAGTCACTTATTGTGATAACAGCTGTAGACACTGCTGTTTTAAATCGGTTCCTTTTCAAGAACTAGGTTAGCTAGCCATTTAAGACTCATAATTTTGGTGTGGAATAGGCAATGCCTTGGAAAGCACTAAAGTTCAGATATTTCTAATAACTATTGATTAGAATTAACCATTGCCTGATATATGATATGGAGCGGGGGTGGCTCAGTCGGCAGCGCCAGGCTCGTAATCTGTAGTTCTCAGGTTCGAGTCCCAGCTGGGTCAGCGTTGAGATTTATCTCCACAAAATTCCCCACCCTGCCCACGGTCAGTAGGGGACACCGATGGGCTTGGAAAGGCCGCCGTCCGTCGGATGGGACATTAAGCCGTGACCCCGTGTGCGGGAGAGCCATACCCTGTGCACGTTAAAGAACACGCTGGATGGCCTTGACAAGAGCTACCATCTGTCTCCCAACAGCTGTTCCAGTGGGTCCCCTCCCCCAACCTTCTCTGAGCCTTCGGGGTCCATGTGACCTGGCCATTTAGCCCATGGTTTGCAAAAAAGTGCCGCTCAGAGGTAAAACAACCCAACTGATATATGATATCCCATGCATCATTCCACTTGTTATGTGTAACCCATAAAATAAACAGAAAACACAGTAATAGTTTCTTCTTTAGTAGAGACCTACTAGTGCATCAATTATTGTCATATAACTACTACTAATCATAAATTTATTTTCCTAACAATACATCCTGTAAGGAAAGGGGTGCCTGGGCACATGTTCCTCCTTCTCTTTCCTGAGGAAAATACTGAATAAATACTACTGTAAATAATCAAGCCCAAGAAATAGTCTGGTGGTTTTGCTGGTGTTAGCTAAGCCCTATGAAATTCATCATTTGAGAACAGAAAGTTTATATTAAAAGGCTACCAAGTCCTTCTGGTTTTCAAAGAAAAAAAAAATGCTGATAATAAGTATCTTTTTCTGAAATAATGAAATTTTTTCCTGTTTTGCTGTAAATAGAACTTACTGTAAGGTTCTGGTAGAGGAAAATATTAGGCTGATATGATATTGAGGCCAATGGATAGTTCAATTGGTAATATGAAGACCATAAGGCTTGCCACTGCTGATTTCTTTTTTCACTTAAAAAAATACATTTTTTTCAATTGTATAATAGCCAATGTCAGTCTTTTGTATGTGTCTTTGTGAAAGTCAGGGTAAAATATATTTATACTTTTATGATTTAGTACCAGTACTTCTTCTGTATCATAATAATTATTGGTTAATACAATTTTTTCCGTGACCAATGTTGGGTGCAATAGCACATATTAATAACAAACATTTCTTCTCTTTCAGGAAGAAATTCTCAAGGTAGTGTGAGGGAAGTCATGTATAAACTTTTGACTTATGCAGAGTCTTCATATTCAGGCTATTTCATATATTTTTAAAGTTCACTGTAAAATGTGATATAGACAGTTATCTCATTTTAGCAATTACCAGCAGAACTTCTGTAGTTCATTTTCCAAACAATGACCAAGGTCCCACCTGGTTTTCAAAAGTTTTATTGTACATCAATACAACATATTGTAATGCTAATTCTGCATTCACAGTGCACCATAATTAATTTCTGGCATTTTTGATAAGTGTCATGGAACATATTTCAGCAGTGCATTAAGGGTGCAACAAATATATTTTATTAAGTATTTGCATAATTATCTGCCAAAGTTAAATTTTGTATAATATGTTAAGTAGTTCATGTTATGTAAAATAGTTTTCATTAATTTGCACAACAGACTGATGTTTATAATATTCTCCTTACAAACACTGTTTGTTTGTTTTTTTTTTTTTGCTGTAAAAAAAAAAATGGTGTTTTTAACATTCTCAATGCACCCTACATCATACAGATATTATTCCAGAACAGTCAGGATTTTCTAAGTCAGTGTCTCTTATTGCTATATGGTACAATATTAGAATTGCTGTGTAAAATTGTAAATTGAAATGAAATAAAAATATTTATTAATAATAGCATAACTGAAATGCCTCAAAATGGATTTCAGTAAGCTAATTTTTCACTGAACCTTATAGATTTGCTCATGGCTCAGATGTAGTGGTTGTTAAATCATGCAACTTATCAAACTGACAAAAAAAAATATGGTAATTTACTGTTGATTGCTTTGATCACTCAAAAAATACAATTTGTCTTTGGATTAAATAATAATCAATGCTAACTTTTTGTATGTGACATTATAATGGCCATCCTCTGTAATACTTAGCTTCTGTTTTGAGCTGTGTGATCATATGGCATTGTTTAGCCTTTTTATATATTTTTTTAGAAATTTAAGAAGACAGTTAAAATAATTTATAAAAGTAGCTGATATATAATTTGAAATGGTAACGACAATTTGCATTAACATGGTATGATCAATAAACTTTAATGTCAATATTTTTTTAATAATGATAAACATAATATTTTAAGCCATTTTGCAAAGCTAGACTCATCAAACAGTAAGATCCTGAGAGATTTCAAAAAAAGCGATCACTGTCAGTAGAGCATTTACAAAATTCAACGGAAGTTCTCAATAAGTTGGAACAAGACTTAGTTGTTAAATTCAAGCATTCCAAGTTTTTTTAAGTAAAAAGTCTGAAAGAAAGTAGTTACAATTTAAGCAACAAGTTTTATCATGTCAGTTATCTTAGTGTACATTCCAAAATGTAACCACATTTCTAGCTATAAAGAAGCTGCCTGACCTAAAAATTTTAGTACAGTGACATGCACAAACAATAAATATCTTAAATTAAATAGCATAAGTATTCAGTATCAAAGGTAGAAATAGAGGTAGATTCCCTTCAATAAATCAACTGATTTTATGTAGGGAATAATAAATATTTCATAATAGATATAAAATATATCATAATTCATAATAAAATATTTCAGAGTCACTATAGTGCTACAGCAGTACAGTGACTGAAATATTTTACTATCTCGTGTTTCTGTGTTTTTAATAAACTCCTAATAATTCCTATTATTATATGTAATTCCTATTATTATATTTTGGTTTTTAGCCTAAAAGTTTCCATGATGTAAATATTGTAAAGACTGTCTCATAAAGTTGATAGTTATTTGTACCAACAACTTAAAACTACTTCATTTGATATACCAACTCTTGTTTATCTTTAGTTACCTGGGAACTGTTGAACATGCTCCCTTGATGATGGGAAGATAACTTTGTAAAAGTGTTCAGAACTATGTTTGTTGAGTCTGGCTGTTGCATAATAGTTTAACAAATTGTGGATTATTTCTTTCATTATTGCAAAGAGTTTGTCTTAAGATTGCTTTGAATAGATCATTTGCATGATCAAAATTTGACTTTTATCAATGAATTTTAGGTTTTTAATAGGTTCCCCAAATACACATAACTGTAAAGGCTAAAAAGAATGTGTTAGTGAAAACCTAAAACTTTGTTTGCCACCTCTAATTGGTTGTTTATTTTGTTCTGCATTCTTGTATTATTTATTACCATTCAATCTACATATATTTGAGTATGTATACAGTGAAATGAGGTGTTACAAATATGCAATTACATATAGCTTAGTGAAGACCATTATTAGTGGATTCTTCTAAAGCTCACTTGAGCCACACAGTAAGAAATGTTAGTACTAATTATTGTTTTATTAGTTCTTATGAAAGGGAAGCGAGTACTCCCTTACACAAAGGATGGAGGCAGCCCAGTTGTGTGTGAGAGCCCATGGGTGAAAAATCCAGATTTTGATATCTAATCTTATGGCAGTAAAATTTCTTCAAGGGATTTCATCCTGCCTTTGGTGAAAAAGGCAACATTGACGGGGTTTCAAAAAATCAGTGCTCATCTTGTTGCAATGAAAACATTTCTTTCTCCATAACTGCTGTCTAATGGGTCTTAGCCAATCCTGCCTATCATTGCAATTTTGTAATATATATATATAGCATTTTGTGTTTTAAAGGCAAGTACACCTTGAATAAAAATTGTTATAAATCAAAACACACCTTATTTAGTTGTTGCATTGATAGACAAATTCGAAGAATCAATAACAATCAGTAAGCAATATTCAGCAGTTTAAATGCATTACTTTAATATTCTAGATTATTGAACAAATTAGCATGTAAAATTTTGAATAAATTATTTTGATAGTCATTAATTGTCAGAAAAAGGAAAATCTAAACTGTGAGTGCTGCTTTAGTGCTAACTGTCAAATATAGTTGGTATTGAATTTCCTAAATGTATATGTGTGAAATTCTAAAGAGAAAAAGACTGAGTTTTTCATAAAAGTAATTTCTGAGAACTATAAAAAAATTGAAGCTTAAAATCCCCTGATTCAGAGATGTATTTGTATATATTTGCATTGATATAATAACAGTTTTAAAATAACTGCCTGCAGTTGAGAAGAGTGTGATTAAAAGGATATAACTTTAATTCACTGAGAGGCAATAAATATTGAATATGCAATGCAACAATAAAACAGTAGTTATCTTAAGAAGTATTTTTTTTAGAAATAATATTTTAAGTTTGTTTTGCTGTAAATATAAATTGTTTAATAAGTTATAATGACGTAAAGTTATGTGTGGAGGCAAATATTAGGATGATATTGCTAATTTGATTACAAAAGCAAATAAATGCATCATTTACTTTCTTTGTGAATATTTTATACATATACATTCTTATAATCTGTTCCATTTACTTATGTATTTGGTCATGATATTACAACATTTTCATATTTTAAAGGGTGTTGAAATTGTGTATTTCATTTTGTAACTGTACATAGATAACTAAGTTTGATTATCAACTTTACGTACTGTTTTATTAATGCAATCACATTCCGAAGATGTTATTTGTTATACTAATTACCATTCATATGTGCTAATTCTAGTCAGATCATTTTTACAAAAACAGTTCATCTTAAAAAGGAAATTATTTGTTCCTTTTAAAGTTAATATGTAATAACACATCCAAAAGTAACTTTTATGTATTAAATTTTAATAGCATTAGAAATTACTATTTCGACATTTTTTGCATCAATCAAAGATTATTTCTAAAGCTCACTGAGCACATAGTAAAATGTTAATATAATTTCTTTAATGGGAAGTGGGACTTTCTTACTCAATGGATGGAGATAAGGTAGAATCTATATCAGGCTTGTGTTGTTTGCAAAAAATAATTTCATTTTGGTTTGCAGTTGTTAATGTATCTATGTGTGTGTAATGTGATTAAAAATAATGAATATGGGGTATGAATTTTAATTTTTCATGGAACATAACTTGTAAAAGTTTTAATTTTAGATTGTTATGCAGTCTTCAGCCCTCTTAACTGTAACTGCTTTCTGTCACCTTTGCTCCTAAAACGCTACAAAAAGTCATATAAGGAGGGAGTTCACAAACTTTTTGATATTGCGACTTCCTAGATTCATAGATAAATTTATGTGGAATCTTCCCACTTTCTCTACAATGTAGGAGTTTATGTAATTAAATCTAATGATATTATATTCTTTAGAGCTTTGTGACCTTCTTACAAATTGATCATGATTGCCAGGAGGATTGTTACACTTTGAGAACCTTTGTCATAAGGATTGGTGATGCTGTCACATCTGTAACAATACTTGAACAGATAGCTCTGTGGGAATAACATGTTCTAGCTTCTTGGAGAGTTAATGAACAACAAAAAAAAATCTATCCATATCTTTCCTAAACTGATTATCCATTTCCTTATGTATTCATTTATTTCAGGTATCCTAGTATTTTTATTATTTGTTTTCATGTTTTATATATAATTTTTGATTACTATAGCTCATATATTTTCAAAAAATTTTATTGTGTTATTTTTATCTTTGGGTTTATTTTCAATCAAATTTGGATGTTAGAATAATTTTTTTATGACTAATATTTTCTCCTGAACCACAATGGCACATATTATCTATTTTTTTTTGCATCATTAAATCTTGGGAAGTGTTGCTTTGGTCAATTTCTTCACACCAGCACATAGAATACACACTGAATAGTAGTCTGGTACACTACCCACTAGCCCTACCTGGGCTGGTTTATATTGTATTGTGTGCAAGATTACTGTATTGATTATTGTATTGTGTGCAAGATATTGTGTGCAACACAAGCCAAAAGCTTACAGGTTATCTCAGTCCCTTTTTAACTGAAAAAAAATGGGTTTGATTATTTGTGTACTGGTGGTAGGTCTATTGTAAAGAATCAACACAGTAACACAGATTTTTTGGTTCTAGAACTCATAAAATGCATGGGGCAGGGGTGGCTCAGTCAGTAGCGCGCCAGGCTCGTAATCTGTAGTTCCCAGGTTCGAGTCCCAGCTGGGTCAGCGTTGAGATTTATCTCCGCAAAATTCCCCGCCCTGCCCACGGTCAGTAGGGGACACCGATGGGCTTGGAAAGGCCGTCTGTCCGTCGGATGGGACGTTAAGCCGTGGCCCGTGTGCGGGAGAGCCATACCCTGTGCACGTTAAAAAACACGCTGGATGGCCTTGATGGGAGGCTACCATCTGTCTCCCAACAGCTGTTCCAGTAGGTCCCCTCCCCCAACCTTCTCTGAGCCTTCGGGGTCCATGTGACCTGGCCATTTAGCCCATGGTGTGCAAAAAAGTGCCGCTCAGAGGTAAAACAACCCACCCATAAAATGCATATACACATACAGAAAGTGTGCATAATCATTATATCCGCAAAAGTTAAAAATATGAGTATAGATATGCATTCTTTTATAATAAAGCGATTTTTATAATAACTGGAATTTCTATATCATATCAGCAGAATATTTTGCATGCACACAAAATCCTCAAATCAAAGGGTCTGAAGGTCTAACCAGACTGCAACTTTATTCTCCAAAGAAATCTGTTTTAAACAATAGCTGTCATATTAAGACAATGAATATTAATTCTAATAAGATCTTGCTAAGATACTGTAAACTCACCTCATATTTTGGTCTATCCTTTCTCAGTCAGGTAGGAATGCTGTTGGTAACATTATTTGCCATGTGTATTGTGATTACTTATACAATTTTTTAAATAAAATTAAATTTGTATAATAGATTTTATTCTCAAAATTGTTTCATACATTTTGTTAGGAATATTATATAACAGTGTCAAAACTGAGGTGTTTGTGCATATTTATAGTTAAATGCGAGTTTCAAATATGCAAAACACATTGGAGGTAATTAGGAAATATATGTATCATAAATTATGCTAGCAGCAATGTTAGTTTTAATTATAATGGGACAGCATGGAATAATGTCTTGAATATTTATTCAAATATGTGCTGGTGTGAAGATATAGCATAATTAGTTTTTGAGTGAGTGAGAGAAAAATATATAGCTAAATTGTGAAATTAAAGCAGTATTTTTGTAATTTTATTTTGTTTTTTTGTGATAACATCAAACAGTTAAAAAATTGTTAATGAAAAACAGTTGAATGTATTCCCTGCTTTGAGGTTGTAAATTTTACAGAATGGTTTTTGCTTTTTAAGAAAAGTAATTGCTATTTCTGTTGTGAAATTTTTGTTTTTATGCATCTGCTTTAATATTAATTTTTCTGTTATTTGGGTGTATTAATAGTTGAAATAGTTTATTTTTGAAAGAAAGGGTTGCTCATATATTAGATTATTTTAATAATTTTGGGTAAGAAAAATTATTTGTTTCTATGACTAGTTAAACTTCTCAGTAGAATAGCTATCAAAACAAGCAAAGCAGTTTGCTTTACATCACTGGCCACTTGCACAAATACACAAATAATAAATCTTTTATTTATAGCTTTGTAAAATTATCTTTTACTATGAATTCTGATTATCCATTAGTTTTCACCTTCAGTTTCTGTTTGTACTTTTAAACTATGTTAGTAAGTAAAAATCAATGTTTGAAATAGGCAATATAAACACACAGCATAAATTCTTTTTTGTTGAGTTTAGGCCTGAAACTCGGCAACATTCACCATTTCATTGTTTGAACTTTTGCCTTTTCATTAAATTTAATCCATCAACTTTCATCTCCGACTTTGTTACAACTGCAGTGTAGTGGAAAGTTCATCTCCAGCAACATAGTGCTGTTCAGTATATTTGTGAATTCTTAAAGTTTTGATATTTTAATGTTGCTTGGCCGAGTGGTTAGCACGCTTGGCTACTGATCTAAGGGACCTGGGTTCGAGCCCCGGAATTCGGCATGGATGTGTGTGTCGTTTTTCTGCTGAGGTCCTGCCATCCTCTCAGATCTCCTACTGTGGCATATAAACTGACAGGCTCCTGTCAGACCTCTGTGGCAAGCAGCTGCTTGAGGGGGGATTTATTTATTATTTATTTTATCTTTTATCTGGTTATGTAATATCCATCACTCTTAGTGTCAAATGTGACCTTATTGCCAACATTTGAGTTTAGTTTGCTTCAATTAAGTAAATATTTGCGCTGTAAATTATTTTGAAATGCAGACTCTGCAGTGCTCAGAGAGTTTTTTTTTTGATATATTGAGGCTAGATGAGTGCTTTGTCATAAATTCTGACCATATCAAATTATTCTCAGTTTGTGATATTTCAACATCTTTACCTATGACATGCTGTCTCTAGGCCATATTCTAGGTAGCCTAAATGGACATATTGTTGTGAATTGGCACAGTGGGGGCTCAGTCAGTAGTGCACCAGGCTCGTAATATGAAGTTCCAAGTTTCGAGTCCCAGCTGGGCCAGCATTGAGGTTTTTCTCAGGGGCACGTTATGCTGTGACCCCGTGCATGGGAAAGTCATACCCTGTGCACGTTAAAAACATGCTGTGTAGCTTTGCTGGGAGGCTACCACCTGTCTGCTAACAGTTCTTCAGTGGGTCTCTTTCTCCAACCTTCTCTGAGCTTTTGAGATCCTTCATTTTTTGCCCATTGTAGGCAAAAAAAGTGCTGTTCAGAGGTAAAACAACCCAACAAAGAAATCCAGAATTGTTTTCAAGTTCATAGGTGAAGTGGGGTACTTTTCTCTTAAACCAGCAATAGTGCTTCTCATGCTTGCAGTAGAGAGAGAGGCCATGTCCACTACCATAAATCTCCCTCTTAGAAATGCATAAAATTGAGTGTGTTACTTCTCCCACCTGAAATTTTGAGTAGCTAGTGTCTATGCATGGCTATCGATCTTTTTCCTGTGGTCCACCATATTATATTCATCCAATTAGTGTTAGTTACCAAAAATATTTTAGCTTTTTAATTCTGATTAATACATATTCAGTCTGCATTAAATCTATGTATCCTTATCATGACTTATTTTAATAATTTTTTACTAAATGATACCTAAATTTTTGGCCCATCTAATAACATTGCACTTAGATATTGAATAAACTCAACTTTTTTGGTATACACTAAGTAATTGCCACTTTTAAGTCGATTCAAATTATTGAGAGAAAAAATTGTCTTGAGCTGGGTGGGATATGAACCCATGACCTCCTGACAACATGTCAGGTGCTCTGGACCACTGAGCTACTTGCCGCTGATCAAGATCTCATCTAATTGATAATATGAATATTTCTACCTGCAGTACATATTCCATTATGTCACATGTAGGTGCTGTTCGGGCAATCTAGACACCAGCGGCAGATAAATCCATATAGATGGAATGTATATATTACAAGTATACAGTTGATTAAATATTGAATAAATTCTACTGTTTTGGTATACACTAAGTAATTACCACTTTTAAGTTCATATCATCAATTAGAGGAGATCTTGATCAGTGGCTGGTAGGTAGCTCAGTGGTCCAGAGCACCTGACATGTTGTCAGGAGATCATGAGTTTTTATCCCACCCAGCTGAAGACAATTTTTCCTCTAAAAATTTGAATTTGCTTAAATGTGGTAATTACTTAGTGCAAAACATTGCATTTGCTACTGGCCAAGAAATAAAGTTTTTTTGCCCACCACTCATCTAAGGTAAAGAAAGGGCTTGGTGATAAACAAAAAAGTATAAAAAAATGTTAATAATATATATAATAACTACTAAGACCACACTTTTATAATCATAATGACGTGGAAGAGTTGAGCTCCACTTCAACCCTAGTTTTAGATTTTCAAAATTTGAATTGCCATGTATTTTATTCTGTAAACGATATTTTTCTTTATATTATAAAAGTATTATGAATAGTTTTATTTAGTCATATGTTATACACTCATATTGTTGTGCAGTCATTCAAGAACATACTCTACCTGAACCACAACAATCAGGCCATATTCACCTTAAAAGCTATTGTATTGATAGGTTTTAAAATATTGAGTTTGTGATTCCTGCCTTTAACGTATCACTTTTGGAATTAGTTTAAAATGTTATAGTACACATCTAAAGTTTCAAAATGAGGCCCAAAGTTTTAAACATAATATTAATAGTCATTTTGAAAAAACGTTCATAAATTTATGCACCCCTCAGATGCTATTAGCTATAAAATAAACAGTGGATAGAAATGTTATTAGTTTTTAATTATGTTTAGAATAAAGAAGTTCCAGGCACCCAGTTGTCTGTGTGTCTAAAAAAAACTCATGCTGATGATTAAGAAATCACAATATTATGACTTTTTAGGAGCTTGTATCTAAAATTCACATATCTCACTCCCAATTTTTTTACTGTCTCCTAAAATGTACAGAAATTTTCCCATCAACAATTTTGTTATCTTGCCGCATATTCTGATAGAACACTCTGTCATTGCTTTTCTATAGCTTTAGCCAGACCCGACGAGACTGTATGGCTGTCTCCTTTCCCAATCAAGGTACAAATTCCAGAGACCAAGATCACAATTTTTTTACTATGGCCACTTAACGCTCCAGACAGCTGAATTATGTTCTCCCTAACACACCTCTCTGGTCCAATAATGCTACACCTATCTGGTGTGTAGTAATGCTGTTTGGCATGACAGCATTGACATGAAACCATTGCTTATGACCTCCTGTGATACTCATAAAACAGAGAGAAGAATAGCAGTGTAACTATTAGAGGGTTAATAATACCAAAAATTATGTAACTTTTGTCTTGTGTCACTGAGACATTACTCGAATCAGACCTGTATTAAAAAAAAGGTACTGTAACTTGTAGTCTATTCAAGGATTTGAAAGCATACAACCTTAAGTGAGGCTGTGGCACAATATTTCATAACTTTTTTTTGGTAGAGTAGCTGATGTCATTTTTTGCATTCTCAATTTCTAATTAACGTTTAATAAAATTTCGAGCAAGTCCACGTACAAAGGGAAAGAAAATGTTTTTCATGTATATTCTCTTTTTCACAAATATATGCTTATATTTAGGCTATTATTTATGAGAAATATGTCTAAATAGAATTATCTACAGTTAGATGAATAATTAAGTAGTATGGAAAAAAATATTTTACTGAAAATTTATCCAGTTTACATTTTTGGTTTGCACTTGCTGTCAAGATGATTTATAGATATTTCTATAATGCATTATAATGCATAGTTTTCCCGTGTTTCTCTTTTTTCCGAATTAAGAACATACATGCTACATAATTACTAGCTTAATGTTCCATCTGATGGATGACAACTTTTCCAAGCCTATCTGTGTCCCCTTTCTCAGCAAAACAGAGTTGGGGTTAGAGGAAGAATTCTCAATGCACGCATAGTTAGGACTTGAACCTTGAAATCTCAGATGCAATCACAAGCTACCAACTGAGCCAACCTTCCCCCTACATAAGTAGTTCATATTGTTTGGACTCTACAATGTGCTATTATTAAACCAACAGGAAACAGTAAATAATAACTGAGATTATTTTTAATGCTGCAGCTAATTCTATCTTAACTTTGGCAATCCTTCTTGTTGTCCAGTGACAGTTATAGTATATCGAAACTCACAGCAATGATGACATCCGTATGTTATGTAAAGTGTAGAGTATAGAAACGTATAAGTGAGAACATGCCATGTGTTTTTCTACATTCTTCAGTTGCCATAGTGACGCCAGAAGGATTGAAAAGTTGTGATTAACATTGCTTAAATGATGCTCTTATTAAGTGGCATACCAGGGGATATGAGGGTTAGGGTTATAACTAGGGGTCTAGATTTCAGTTGACAAAAACTGGGACATTTTAGTAAATATTCCGGTTCCAGAAAGCTCAAAGGTGGACAGTTTAGTTATGGTTCTGATTTCAGTTTACTGAAACTAGGACATTTCTTCTTGGAAGTGTAAACCTACAGAAAACTTAACTAAAAATAATTGAGGCAATTGTACAGTGGGACAATAGGCATGATGGACAATTCACAGTAGGTGGGAGGACCAATAAATCACCACAATTCGATGCATTGAGTGCATATTGCATAGATATTTTGTATAGGTTGATGGTAAGCCTGTGTCTCACTAAGGTTTGACTTTAATTGTTGCTGGGAGTGTGTTTGAGAAGTACTTTTCCTGTGGAAAGGCTAGTGTGAAGCCCTCATCTGTGAATCTTGCAGTAATGTTTGTGCATTGCTGATAGCACTCAACTGCATAGCCAGCATTCAATGACTATTTGATGCTCAGTGCAAACAGCGTTATTCCACAAGAAAAAAAAAAATGTTTGCTTAAATGAAAAAAAAGGCATAAATACAGTGACTGAGTTGTTACAAAAATGAATTAAATCCATGTAAATCGAGAACAGACTCTATATTGCCATTTAGACATCCCAAAAATTGAGACACCAAAACATCTCTAAAAACTGCGACATATGGATAGTTATAACCCCTTGGATTTCAATAACATATATTTTTAAAGAAGTTTCCAAAAATCAGAAAATCAGGAATTCATCAAGGACTCGCATTGTTTTTGTAAATAGGAATGGAATGCTAATTTTTGTACATAGGGATGGAATGTTATAATAGTTGGTATACATTGCAATTAAAAAATGTCATCAGTTACAGAACTTATACTTACTGCATGGTCATTTTTGTTATATTTGTAATATAACTACTATCCAATTGGCTTCAAATTCCATTTGAAGCCAATTGGATAGTAGTTATACTATCTATGCTATCAAATGCTATCCATTGGCACATACTCATTTATCATAGTTTAAATTTTAAACTAGCAAATATTGGTGCAGATTAGTTCAAAAAAGAAATAAGCAAAATATAGAGTGGGGTCATTGTATAACATTTGATTAATAATTGAGTTGTGTTTCAAAGGTCTATTTCATTTTCACTGTGTATTTTCAACAAGACAACCTACCTAACTCTAAGAAGAGTTAGAAAAGCAAGACCTAATGGTATGGTTTAAATGTAGGCAAGGCATGTAGGGCAAGGCTGGCTTTAGGTAGTTTCAACCTCTTGACAATGATAGACTTTAGCAGTGCCTTTCCCTTAAAATTTTTTTTAATAAAGACATTTTTAATCATTATATTTATTTTATCGAAATGCACTTAAGATTATGCCTCCCAAGGTTTTTTATTGGTTCAGTAGAATGTTGTGAGTGCATTGAGTGTTCAGCAAATATGATTTGACTCAGTTCAGCAAAAGGTTTCCCAATCAATGGTTGTGTTTAAATACTTTTTTTTCTTTTTAGTTGTGTATTTATATACTTTTTTACTCATTATTGAGTGTGATATGCAAGTCAAATATGGTGAGTGAAAAAACCTTATTGATGAAATTATGTGTTGATGTTAAAGAAAGTTTTGTAATACAATTTGGAATGATTTTCAACTGCCTTGAAATACAATGGTGTGCCATTCCTTCCTTTTTTCAGTTAAATTATTCGAGAATGTAGTTGGTAAAGAATTTTTGGTTAAATGCATACGTCTTAGTAAATTTTGGCCTCTTGTAAAAGCAAAGCAGCATTTACCATGTTTAATCATTGTTGTTAGATAATATAAGCCTGAACATTCCATACACCCACAGCACTATATATACATCATTTGCATTGTGTACTGTTTATTTGAATTAAGTAAATGAAATCTGATATGCTTGAACATTAGTTTTATTTATTTTGTTTCAAATTTGAAAATCTTTGTTTAGTTAAATTACACTTGACAAAGGTTGTTTTGCCCATACGATAGGCAGCCATTTTTCTTCAAATAGCTATTCCCAGTAGTAGTTCTATTACCATAGTGAGATACTAAATTTTTAAAATACCAATTACCCCCATTAAAAACTCCGGTCATATAGCAACAACCAGAGTCTCAAACTGTAAAAAAAAGTGTATCACATATCTTTTCCCCCATTTTGCTGCCATAAGTCTGAGTGTGTCATTAAGAATGGTAGTGGAGTCAGTACTCCACTACCATTCTTGATATATAGGAAATACACTGAGCATGAACCACTTGAAAATACTTTTTACTTGTACACATTACTACTAATTCATGGGGGCGGGGGTGGCTCAGTCGGTAGCGTGCCAGGCTCGTAATCTGTAGTTCCCAGGTTCGAGTCCCAGCTGGGTCAGTGTTGAGATTTATCTCTGCAAAATTCCACGCCCTGCCCACAGTCAGTAGGGGACACAGATGGGCTTGGAAAGGCCGCCGTCTGTCGGATGGGACGTTAAGTCGTGGCCCCGTGTGCGGGAGAGCCATACCCTGTGCACGTTAAAGAACACGCTGGATGGCCTTGACGGGAGGCTACCATCTGTCTCCCAACAGCTGTTCCAGTGGATCCCCTCCCCCAACCTTCTCTGAGCCTTTGGGGTCCATGTGACCTGGCCATTTAGCCCATGGTGTGCAAAAAAGTGCCGCTCAGAGGTAAAACAACCCAACCCAACAATTAAAAAAAATGTGTTTTGAGGAAATCCTATGTTTATTTTAGGAGCAATTACAACTTAAATGCTACATGGAATTCTGTAATAGACTTACTCAGAATGCAGCTATAATTTTAAATCAAAAGTTTGAGGAAACGAATGTTGACAATGTAACAGCGACAACATCTGTGGCACTACTGGTGTGATTTTCAATATGTAAAGGACTTGGTGTGCATCAGGAAAATGTCTTCTAAGAACATTCTAAGAGCTTAGTCCTTGAGTGATCATGTGCATTTATCCTAGCAGAAACTGTTTCTCAATTCTTCACTACTATCAACAATTCTGAAATGTTAATAGTAATCACATCCATGTTGATAAATCATGCAACCAAACCATTGTTTTACTAAATGAGATATATGTTTTTTTTTTTATTAACATATATTGTTTCATGATGTGTGTATACATTTTTGAGACTTTATATGTTAACGAAAGTGATGCAGGATTAATATTGAGAATAAAAGGAAAGGTTTTTGTTTGGATTGTTTAAACTACTAGCCATTACAGTAGTACATCAAACTCCTTCACAAGCTAATGTGAATGACTTTAAATACCATTAAAAGCCATGGCCCGTGTGTGGGAGAGCCATACCCTGTGCACATTAAAGAACATGCTGGATGGCATTAAAGAACATGAAGGGGCGGGGTGGCTCAGTCGGTAGCGCGCCAGGCTCGTAATCTGTAGTTCCCAGGTTCGAGTCCCAGTTGAGTCAGCGTTGAGATTTATCTCCGCATAACTCCCCGCCCTGCCCACGGTCAGTAAGGGACACCGATGGGCTTGGAAGGCCGCCGTCCGTCGGATGGGACGTTAAGCCGTGGCCCCGTGTGTGGGAGAGCCATACCCTGTGCACGTTAAAGAACATGCTGGATGGCATTAAAGAACATGAAGGGGCGGGGTGGCTCAGTCGGTAGCGCGCCAGGCTCGTAATCTGTAGTTCCCAGGTTCGAGTCCCAGTTGAGTCAGCGTTGAGATTTATCTCCGCATAACTCCCCGCCCTGCCCACGGTCAGTAAGGGACACCGATGGGCTTGGAAAGGCCACTGTCCGTCGGATGGGACGTTAAGCTGTGGCCCCGTGTGTGGGAGAGCCATACCCTGTGCACATTAAAGAACATGCTGGATGGCATTAAAGAACATGAAGGGGTGGCTCAGTCGGTAGCGCGCCAGGCTCGTAATCTGTAGTTCCCAGGTTCGAGTCCCAGTTGAGTCAGCGTTGAGATTTATTTCCGCATAACTCCCCGCCCTGCCCACAGTCAGTAAGGGACACCGATGGGCTTGGAAAGGCCGCTGTCCGTCAGATGGGACGTTAAGCCATGGCCCCGTGTGTGGGAGAGCCATACCCTGTGCACATTAAAGAACATGCTGGATGGCATTAAAGAACATGAAGGGGCGGGGTGGCTCAGTCGGTAGCGCGCCAGGCTCGTAATCTGTAGTTCCCAGGTTCGAGTCCCAGTTGAGTCAGCGTTGAGATTTATCTCCGCATAACTCCCTGCCCTGCCCACGGTCAGTAAGGGACACCGATGGGCTTGGAAAGGCCACTGTCCGTCGGATGGGACGTTAAGCCGTGGCCCCGTGTGTGGGAGAGCCATACCCTGTGCACGTTAAAGAACACGCTGGATGGCCTTGACGGGAGGCTACCATCTGTCTCCCAACAGCTGTTCCAGTGGGTCCCCTCCCCCAACCTTCTCTGAGCCTTCGGGGTCCATGTGGCCTGGCCATTTAGCCCATGGTGTGCAAAAAAGTGCCGCTCAGAGGTAAAACAACCCAACCATTAAAGAACATGCTGGATGGCAACAGATTATGGCCAGTGGGTCTCCTCCCCCAACCTTCTCTGAGTCTTCAGGATCCTTGTGACCTGGTCATTTAGCCTATTGTGTACAAAAAAGTGCCACTCAGAGATAAACCAACCAACTTGTCTTACTAATACAGAAGTTAGATTTTCTGCCTTAGAACTTATTACTTAACACATAGATCCAACTCCAGCAGGCTTACACATGGTGTGCAAAAAAGTGCCGCTCAGAGGTAAAACAACCCAACAGGCTTACCCTATCTTCTTAATCCTTATTCCATTTAAGGCCCAATTAAATGGCATAGTGTGGTTCCTTTAGTACATTTTGCTGCGAAGCAGAGGGGTTATATTTATTCTAATAGTTATGATACAATGAAGAAGACAAACAGGTAGATGTGAAATATATAAATTTTCCACTTCTCCTGATAGGAAATCAGGTCATTTTGTCTTGTTCTCAGGACACGGTTGGTTGTTTTATCTCTGAGCGGCAATTTTTTGCACACCATGGGCTAAATGGCCAGGTCACATGGACCCCCGAAGGCTCAGAGAAGGTTGGGGGAGGGGACCCAGTGGAACAGCTGTTGGGAGACAGATGGTAGCCTCCCGTCAAGGCCATCCAGTGTGTTCTTTAAAGTGCACAGGGTATGGCTTTCCCGCACACAGGGCCACGGCTTAATGTCCCATCCGACAGACGGCGGCCTTTCCAAGCCCATCGGTGTCCCTTACTGACTGTGAGCAGGGCGGGGAATTTTTGCGGAGATAAATCTCAACGCCGACCCAGCTGGGACTCGAACCTGGGAACTACAGATTACGAGTCTGGCGCGCTACCAACTGAGCCACCCCCACCCCAGTTCTCAGGACACATGCAGGTTCGAAGCAACAAAGAAATATTATGTCATCACGAGATCACACACACAGCGGTTGACATGGAAACACAAAGTTTGGCATCAATTCAGTCTTTAGAACTTCGGAATAGTGTTATGGTTAAACAAAATTCCCCAATTGTCAGGAATAATGAATCACAGAATATAAATTTTGAAATGCCATATGAAAAACATATTACACAAATAATCAGGGAGGAAATGCATAAATTAAAGAGTGAAGTAATAGAAACCTTTAATGCAAAAATGGAATCTTTCAGGTTATCAAGATGCAGTGGTCCAGTTTTTGTCAGTTGGACACTAAGAAGTATCCAGACATGTTCAGCTGAAAGGCTGCTGTAAAAATTAAACTTAGATCTGATTATTAGAAACTAGTTAGAGAATTTTTAATCAGAGAAGGTAAAAAAAGATACCCATAAAAAACAACTGAAGGTTAAACTTCTGTCTCTTTTTTCTTTGTCCTTGCATCTTAGTAGAAGGTTTTGATCCATTTGTTACTGAAATGAACAAATGTATGTGTAAAAGATTTTGATTCCTTCCATATGTTTTAAATTGCCACAAAATAGGCACCAAAACAGATGTAAATACAACATATATGTATAGATTTAATAGACATAATGTACTATCTTTATTGCCCGTCCTGTTTGAACTGTATAATGTTGAGTCTCTGTTACTATATTTTATTAATTGTAACAGATTAAAATTGTTCTCATACAACCTGGAATAATGTGAAATTACATGGATAATTCATGTTTTGTTTACTTAAGCTCAAATTATTGTATTTTTTATATATAATGTTATATTTGTTATTCATTGCGTTTTGCTGTGTGATGTGTTGAAGTACCTGACCATAGTGTATTATGCTAAGATCATAGTGTATTATGCGATCTTTTAAAAAACTTATTGACCATAGTGTATTATGCTAAGATCTTTTACAAATGGAAAATTTCTAAGTTACAAAAAATGCTGTTAATAGAAACTATTTAATGAAGAATATGAATTTGATTTTTTTTATGTATATTAGACCTTTCAAATGCATTATTATTGGATGGCTATATAAATTTCAGCTCAAACTGTTGCACTGGTTAATGCAGCCTAGCACATGTTATAGTTGAAGCAAGAAAGGTTTTTATAAAACAAAGAAATTTGAATGTTACAGCTCACACATGAATGCTACTATCAGTGTTTCCCCTATTCAGTGTGGGGGCGGGGGTGGCTCAGTTGGTAGCGCGCCAGGCTCGTAATCTGTAGTTCCCAGGTTCGAGTCCCAGCTGGGTCAGCGTTGAGATTTATCTCCACAAAATTCCCCTCCCTGCCCACGGTCAGTAGGGGACACCGATGGGCTTGGAAAGGCCGTCTGTCCGTCGGATGGGACGTTAAGCCGTGGCCCCGTGTGCGGGAGAGCCATACCCTGTGCACGTTAAAAAACACGCTGGATGGCCTTGACGGGAGGCTACCATCTGTCTCCCAACAGCTGTTCCAGTGGGTTCCCTCCCCCAACCTTCTCTGAGCCTTCGGGGTCCATGTGACCTGGCCATTTAGCCCATGGTGTGCAAAAAAGTGCCGCTCAGAGGTAAAACAACCGAACGTTAAAGAACACGCTGGATGGCCTTGACGGGAGACTACCATCTGTCTCCCAACAGCTGTTCCAGTGGGTCCCCTCCCCCAACCTTCTCTGAGCCTTCGGGGTCCATGTGACCTGGCCATTTAGCCCATGGTGTGCAAAAAAGTGCCGCTCAGAGGTAAAACAACCGAACGTTAAAGAACACGCTGGATGGCCTTGACGGGAGACTACCATCTGTCTCCCAACAGCTGTTCCAGTGGGTCCCCTCCCCCAACCTTCTCTGAGCCTTCGGGGTCCATGTGACCTGGCCATTTAGCCCATGGTGTGCAAAAAAGTGCCGCTCAGAGGTAAAACAACCCAACCGATATTCAGTGTGTAGTTGAAATTGGAATAGGGGAAGACCACTGAGTATTCCATTATTCAGGCAGATGAAAATGATTAAATTGACAACATTGCCTACTACAATTTAAATGCCAGGGATGGAGATAGTGCATATAAAATAAAATGAAGAAAAAGACGACCTCTCCTTCCTATTCAAGCTTTGTTTCAGTCCAGGCAAATAAGAACAACTAATTTTATGTTAAAATATTAGATACTTTTGCAGATTCATTTTTAACTGTGGTGTAGTTGTGCCCCTTTGAACATTTTACCAGTTGTGCTCAGACCGTTAGCTGCCTATCTGATCTGCCATTCTGGTTAAATGTACATTCTCTAAAATGTTTCTTTTTTTTGTGTTTCGTTTTCTATAATTGCATACATTATATTTTGAAAAGATATAGAAGTACATGTTTTTATATTCAAGTGAAAATATAAAAAGTAACTAAGAATTTATTTGATTTACAGCATTCAGTACATAAAATATCATATAGTGGTATTTTCCAAAAAAAAAAAAATTCCGATACAAAATTTCATGTTTTGAAAATGAATATTAACATACAAAATAGTTTCCACTTAATGTAGTTACAATATCTTATTGGAAAATTAGTACTGCCGATCAGAATATCATAATCACATAATCCCATTCAAGTAAGGGGCGGGGGTGGCTCAGTCGGTAGCGCGCCAGGCTCGTAATCTGTAGTTCTCAGGTTCGAGTCCCAGCTGGGTCAGCGTTGAGATTTATCTCCGCAAAATTCCCTGCCCTGCCCTGCCCACGGTCAGTAGGGGACACCGATGGGCTTGGAAAGGCCGCCGTCCGTCGGATGGGACGTTAAGCCGTGGCCCCGTGTGCGGGAGAGTCATACCCTGTGCACGTTAAAGAACACGCTGGATGGCCTTGACGGGAGGCTACCATCTGTCTTCCAACAGCTGTTCAAGTGGGCCCCCAACCTTCTCTGAGCCTACGGGGTCCATGTGACCTGGCCATTTAGCCCATGGTGTGCAAAAAAGTGCTGCTCAGAGGTAAAACAATCCAATACTGTCAGCAAAATGAATTGTTGAAATAAAAAAGCTTGTGTTTATGTAGAACAAGTGAGTGCACAAGTGCAGATGTCGAAGAATTGATTTGTAAGCATCGGAAATGCTTGTTGGCAGCTAAAAGAGCAGGAGACTAATCCAAGGTTGTAGATTTAAAGGGAAATTTTCTGCAGGCAGCCCATTTCACAGATAGGATAGCTTGAATTTTACTTGCCAGTGTGCTTAGGTTAAAAGATATTTACGAATATTCTAACCTAATCTGAAAGTGTGAGATAATATTTTCATGAAGTTCTTTTGTTGTACAACAGAATTTCAGGTAAATGTACTAATTAAGGGTTAACAGGTATAATAAGTGAATAAATCTAAGAGTTAATAATGCAGTATTGAATGATATTTAAGATACCTCAGCACATAGTTATCAATTTGTAGAAATTAATTCTATGCAGCTCATAAAAAAGTCCTTGTAACACAGCAGAATTTGAATTTAACTTCATTTTGGATAATATGACATATTACTAATCCAATTCATATATAAATATGTCATCAATGAGAACTAAGTTTGTTCAGTTAATATCTTGAAAATATATATGTATAGATGAGTATAACTTGCGTGATCAGATGAGCTGCCCCACGCCATCATTCACGGCCATCAAATCCATTATAAAAGAATGCATTACTGTGGCCATTGCAAAGACAATTTTGGTAAAAGTTTACTGGAAACTCGGAAAGTTTTCCCATTTTGGTTAAAATTAATTATATTTATAAATAAATAAATAAATACCCCCCTCAAGCAGCTGCTTGCCACAGAGGTCTGACAGGAGCCTGTCAGTTTAATATGCCATAGTAGAAGGTCTGTGAGGATGGCGGGACCTCAGCAGAAAAACAGCACACACAGCCATGCCTTAACCCAGGCCCCGTACTTACTAAATCTAATATACTTTTAATGAAAGAAAATAACTACATCTGTACCTAATAATTGAGAACCTTCCCCTGGAGAATTGAATAACTGGAACAGAGGT